>CM062622.1:32856358-33226358 GCA_025617555.3 Puccinia polysora | reverse complement strand
AACCATTTGGGACTTGTAATTTTTTGAAATACAGAGAGTATTATTCCTAAGTACCCACCAATAAAAATAAAATTCCCACCAAAAACTAGGTTGGAATCCATGAGGTCTTGAAGTAGCCTTTCAACTACTTGAATTCATCATAAGATGAATTATTTGCTTCTTTCTGTGATTCAGAAGAGAGATTTTTAGTAAATATGATTGATTTAAAAAAGAATTTGGTTCTTCCTTCGGGTTCCATTAGCTGTTGTTGGTTTTTTCCTCCACTGATTGATCATGTCTTGGAATTTCAGTAAAATATGCTTGAACACTTTTGCCAAAATTTTGAAAATATGGATCTTGATATTTCATTTTCAAAAATGCTTTGATCTTAGATTCTGGAATGAATTAAACTATCAACCAGAAAATTGAAGGGAAAATTACATAGGAAAAGTGTCTCTGCAGACTAAAAAAGAGATAAAAGCATTCCAAACAACTTTCTCAGCTCAGAGGGTTGAAGATTGTGAAGTATCTGTCAATTTTCAACTCATACTCACTCAACGTATGGGAAGAAGACTTGTAGGATGAAGATCATCTAATTCTGGAGTCTTGAAGTTTCCTTCTAGTGGTTGAAAAAATCCCGCATTCTCAACTCGGAAGATGGAAAATATCAACATCAAGACACAAATGCTTCAAGCCCTGGACTCCACAACTCCTCCATTTTCTCATCCTTTCCTTTCTTTTTCATATCTATTATTGTATTCTTCACCCTGTTACACTCTTCAACCCCTCAAGCCTAGTTTGCGTGCATGGTGAGATATCTATTCAAATTTCACCCTCTTTTGTGGTTTAATTTCTTCATTGAATGCCTGACTTGAATTTACAGCTTGTTGCCCTTGTCTTGTCTATTTTTTATCAGCCCTTAACTTTTTTTTCAACTTTCACTCTCATCATGTTCCTCAAAGCCTGATTTTGGTGATATCTAATTTGTTATGTCTCCTCAAGCCTTGTTTTGATAATGTCTCATTTCCTCAATTTCCATTTTTCTGTTTCATCAATTCAGATCTTTAACAAAGATATTCCCCAGCCTCTTCCATTTTATTTTCCAAATGTTGATTGTACTCAAGTAGACCCTTGGTCAATGCAGCCTCTATGAATGTCTTATAAGAAATATAAAATTCAATAACCTGTTCCCTGACACATCTCAGCACCAATTTCATTGGCATAAAACCAACACCATAGAAATTCCTAACCCTTAGATTATTTTCGTGATGAAAAATATAAGATAATCTTTATCTCTCAATTTTTAACTATTGGTCAAAAAGCTTTTGTTGGAACAGACAACCACCTCGGTGAAAAATTGAATAATCAGGATGAAAAAAGTATGGAAAATTTGAAGAATAATTCTTGGAAGTGAACCTATTCCTTCCTGGTTTTTCTTTCAGTTCTGGAAGCCAACCCAATTCGCCCTAAGGATGAAAATAAATAGTGCAGAGGGTCATACAATTTTCTCAGTTCAATACTCCTCCTCAAGGAGCTTTCTGGGTACCCAATTTTGAAATCTCAATGAGTAAATTGAGAAGGACAAGCACCTGTGTGTAATTCAAAACCATCAGAAAACCTTTACTTTCAGAATCAGAAAAAAAGCAGGAAATACCATAACTTCCAGCCTTGTTGCAGCTGTTTGGTTTTCTGTTGAAAAAAAAAACGGGTCCCTGCCCTCTGTTACAGTCATTGATACATGTTTTTTCCTTTTTACATATGTTGTCCTTGTTACATGTGTTGTCCTTGTTACAAGTGTTGTCCTTGTTACATGTGTTATCCTTGTTACATGCATTGGGCCTGTATGTGTGTGATATCAAAGAAAAAAAACTATTTTATACTAGAGTATTACCCCCAAATTTGGGGAATGATTGGTATTTAAATTTTTTTAATGATTACAATCAATTTTTAAATCTGGGGAATGGATTGAAAAAATTGGCCCTAGTGTATTCAATGTGATATTTCTTTAAATAATTTTAATCAAATTGAAAATCTAGGGAATGGATTCAGAAAATTGGCTGTAGTGTATTGGCCTCCAGGTTGGGAAATTGATTGAATAAAAACATTGATATAAAAAAAGGGATGTTCTTGAAATGTGGTAAATATGTGGAATGGATTAAAAAAATAATGAAAGGAAAATGTTCTCAATTATTTGAATGGATAAGCAATTAGAAAAAAATCATATACCATTAAAATTTCAGTATTTAATTTCAGTGGTGGATGCAATTCAAAACCTCATAATAAAAAATGTTGTCAGTTTCAAATTAAATCTTGATTCCAATTTTCAACCACCTCCATTGTAAAATTTCTGGATCTACACCTTGAAAATTCAAACTTTAACTACCCATGGTTGGACACTGGATCTTGAATATAAAGACCAAATTTGAAATTGTATAAACTTGTGATTTTTTAGTTTTCAATGAGAATTTCAAATCGACTGCAAACATTTTTAAAATAATTTTGGAAGGCAGAAAGCTTCCCTCTGGGTCAGAAATGAAGGTTACACATGGAATATCCATCACTCTTCCTAAGGAATTGAGCATGCATATGAGTCATAGGTGCTTCATCACAGATTATCAAAGAAGCTCTTTTGAGATATTAATCATTTTTGGAATGCTTTGATATTTTTGATTTATCTTAATATCTCATTTTTGACAACTCTTGGATCTGAAATCCCAAAATGAATTAAATCTTCCACAATTAAATTGAAGCAAGAATTCCATACTAAAAGTGGGTTTTCTGGCTGAAAAAGTGCTAATAGCATTATGAACAATTTCCTTAGTCCAAAAGGTTGGATATTCTCATTGCCTTATTGAATTTTTTTTAAAAAATGATAATTAACCTCAAGTAATCCCTTGGCCAAATCTTCCTCTCTGAAATTTGGATATGAAATTCTATTTACTTGGTTTAGGTTGTCAAATGCAGTAGCACCAGTAGAGTTGTCCAAAAAAAAACTCAGAAACCACCTTTCTAAATCTGAAGGATGAACAATTTAAATTCAACCAATTTAAAAAACCACCTTTACAGTTCCTGTATTCTATTTTGAGTGAATGAGTTTTGAATTATTGTGGAAAGGCAGAATATTTGAGTCTCCTTGAAAAAATATTAATTGGATTTATTTTGTAATATTATGTGAGAATAGCTTTTACTTGGTTTAATCTTTGAAGAACTTCATCCAGGGCTTCATCTGGCTCAAAAAAACCTGTTGATGGTTAGGAAGATAAATATCAAACCTATAAATGCACATATCTTAACATTCATATGAGGAATTGGTAATTTTCTAAAAGATCAATATTGCAAAGAATAACCCAGGAATTATGAAAGAGGAAGTCTGCATGATTCCTCCTCAGTGAAATGGTAGTTTTATTCTGGTGTTTTCTATAGATGGAACAACTGCTTTAACCACCAATTGTAAGAAACCTGTGGCAAATGTGGAACCACCAAGTAAGGGCAGAGGGACATTCTTCCATATAATGAGTTGAGAAAGTGATGGGGGAAAAACTGAAGTGTGTTCATCTATGGGTTGAGGGGGAAGTACATCGAATCCAGGTGGTATGCAAGGGGTTTTAGTTAAATCTTCAATATTCAAAAAAGAAATGTTAAATTACATGAGGAATTAGTGTTTACTACATGTGCTATCAACATCCTCTGTTACAGTCCACGTTACATGTGTTGTTGGTTGCATGTGTGGTCCTTGATTAATTTTTTTGTCCTTGTTAAATTTTTTATCCTTGTTACATGTGTTGAAATCTGCAATGTTCAAAGAAAACTGCTTGAGCCAAGTGAGGAATATGTGTTTACTATGTGTGTTTTAAATGTCATCTGTTACAGTCCTTTTTACACGTTTTTTCCTTGGTTACATGTGTTTTCCTTGGTTAAATGTGTTTTCCTTGGTTAAATGTTTTGTCCTTGGTTACATGTGTTGACCTTGTTTACGTGTGTTGTCCTTGGTTACATTTTTTGTCCTGGGTTACATGTGTTGTCCTTGTTTACATGTGTTTTCCTTTAATACATGTTTTGTCCTTGGTTACATGTTTTTTCCTTGGTTACATGTGTTTTCCTTAGTTACCTGTTTTATCCTTGCATGTTTTGTCCTTGGTTACATGTGTTTTCCTTGGTTACCTGTGTTATCCTTTTTTATCCAAATGTTCACTGTTCAAAAAAAAAACCTTTAACCAAGTGAGGAATATATGTTCATTAAATGTGTTGCCAATGCGCTCTGTTAAATTTCTTGTGTCCTTGACACATTTTTGGCCCTTTTACATTCCTTTCCTTGTTAAATTTGTTGGCCATTTTACATGCATTGACCCTGTATGTGTGTGATAGTACCAAATAAACCTAATTTATACATCCAAAGAGGTAGTTTAAAGTAAGGAATTAGTCTTCATTACATGTGTTGTCCATTCCCTTTGTGATTCCTTGTGTCCTTGACACCTTTTTTGGCCCTGTTAAATTCCTGTCCTTGTTACATTTGTTGGCCTTTTTACATGCATTGAACTGTATTTGCGTGATAGTAAAAGATAAATCTAATATATAAATACAAATAGGTAGTTGAAAAGTATTAAAAAGTAATAAAAAAAACTTACATATGTACATACATCACACAAAAACTTACATATGTACATACATCACACAAACCTAAATACATACAAAGAGGTTGTTTAAATGTATTAAACATTAAAATCTATGTTCACACATTAGTTTTCATGTGAATTTCTTTTGAAAAAAGAGGACTGAAAAAAAAGCAGGCAGAAAAAAAAATGAAGAGAAAAAACAATTCCCTGAAACAAAAGAGGACAGAGAAAAAAAAAGTAAACCAAAAAAAGAGGAATGAACTGGATGCAAGAGGTGAAGCATGAATTTCTTTTGAAAAAAGTGGACTGAAAAAAAATTAGGCAGGAAAAAAAATACAGAGAAAAAAAATGACCAAAAAAAAGCAGAAAGAGCAAAAAAAGCAGCTGAATAAAAAGGAAACCAAAAAAAAAGAGGACTGAACTGGATGCAAGAGGTGCGTACAAAAAGACCTTGAAAAATGAATACTAAACCAAGGAACTTGATGCCAGGTGGGGTGTGTGAGTTTTTTCAATCTTTTTATATTCATAGATACATAAGTAGGTAGTTGGGAATTATTAGAAAGAAATAAACACAAACCTTACATATTTAAATAAATCAATCAAACCTACATACATACAAAGAGTTAGTTGAAAGTTATTCAAAAGATATAAACAAAAACTAACACAAACCTTAAAAATGTACCTACATAACTCAAACATAGGTAGTTGAAAATTATCAATAAGAAATCAAAACAAACTTTACCCATTTTTTCAGCCTTGTTGATGCCAAGACTCTTGCTATCCTTTAGCTACCAGAGATGATGTAATAAATAATAAATATATTGTTCAATAAGTCCAGAAAAAATTGGTAAAATATTTGGATAAAGCTATTGCAAGGTTGATTGTTTTGGTTCTGATTAAATATTATTAATCAATATTAATAAATTGATTACTAAATCAATTAAAAGAGGGGCCACAATAATATTGGGGATCTTTAACACCTCTCTTCAGGTAATTTGCTTTGAAAACATGTAGACCTGGTTACGTTGGAACCTTTAATTTATATTCTTAAAGGAGTTATTGCCCAAAGATAATATATATATAAAAATATATGGTGGAGTGGCAGGGCTTTTTAACCAAGCTTCCACAACCAAAAAAGGATAATAAATATCACTGGTATGTTATTGGATCCTTTAGGTACCTGTTTGGGACGTGTACCAATGTGTTCAACCTGTTACTGGGGCTAAAAGGTTTTTCAGAAGTTTAAATTGATAAAAAGAGTTTTGCGACAGTTAATATTGATCAGACCAAAGCTATAAATCACTTAATTATCTCTTATAAGTATTTTATTACCTTGGAATGGTTTCTTGATGTAAATATAACTGGGTCTGGGGTATGAATAACCTCAAAAGAGCTCCATATTTACAGTTTTTTGGGTCCCAATTCTGTCCTTATGAGGGATACAGGGGCTCAAAGGGACGGGTGCTAAGACTAGCAGGGTAACCAGTGGTAGCCTTTCATGTGTTCTTGGTTCTGTAAAACGGGTGACATCTAATTCAACAGGGCATGGGAATTATTATATTTTTTTTGATTGATGTTTTGACATGTGAATAACACTAATCTATCCACCTGATCATCATTCCTTTAATTATCCTTAGTAAATGTTCCCATCATTTTAATATGTCTTCTTATTATAAATTCCTATGGGTAATCTGATTTCAAATGGGTTCTCATTACATGTTAGCTGATAGGAGTAAATTCATAATACTGATTTTTGTCCTTATTTTTAAAATTCTCTTTATTTAATTGAAATAATTAATTAAAAAATTATGCTATGGGAATATATGTGATATTTTTACATAATCCCTCTTCTCAGTATGTCGCGGACATACCAATCCCTTGAATTTCTCACAATTGTATTTTTAAAGTATTTTAAGATATTTTCCAAACTTTAGTTATCTTATTTTTGACATTTTGGTATTTTTTATTATATTTTATAAGAAGAATATGTAGAAAGTTTTTTTAAGTTTTTTTTATATTATTTTATGTATACCTAGACTATCTAATATCCACAGGTAAATTTATTACATCTGTACTATGTCCCCATATTAGTTGTAGCCCTTTTACATGGTAACTTGGCTTCTCAAGCCATCTGTCAGTCTGCCAGTCCATAGTCCCCTGGCTGCATACCGGTCAGATTCCTAGGACTGCATACCTGGCTTATCAGGTTAAGTGGTGTGGAAGGTAAAGGAGAGTTACGCTCCTTAGTTTTCCACAAGTCTGGAAGTTATTGACCTAGACGTCTGTACGGAGGTTGGGTGCAATGTGTTCTTAAGTGTAGTGAGATAAAAGAGAGATGATGAGATGTATTCTTCTTCCTTCAATCCTTCCTCTTCCTTTCCTTTCCTTCTGCAATAGATGGATTGATTGATTGATTGATGGATCAATTATAACCCAACCCAGAGTTGAGGGTGAGGACTTGGATCCCCCCCTTCAACCCTAACCTAAGTACAACCACAAACGCGAAAGAACAATGAAACACAACCCCTAAGCACAGAACCATAGCCCAACCCTGTCCCTCCATTCCTTGCCCCATAAACCGTGCCCTTCAATATCAACATACACCCGGTTTTTCCTTCCCATGGCGTGGCCCTCCGCTGCGCCCTACTCGGAGCCCCCCGGTTTGCCCGCCCCCGCGCGTCCCCGGACCTTGCGGTTCGCAAGTTGGCCGGCGCGCGCCTAACCCCCAATTTCCCCGCCCTTGCTTTCCGGAGTAGCCACCCGCAAGCTTGGTCGTGCCGGCTCCATCACTTGGTCCGCGTTTCCTTGGCGGGTTGCGGCCCGGCGCCCTCGGAGTAGGCCCGACCCGCACCTGGTGCTGAGCCCCCAATTCCTACTGCTGAGCCCGCAGCAGCTGCTGCTGAGACCACGCGCACCCAAATGCTGAGCCCAATCTACCCAACTGCTGAGCGCGCAGACCGCAACACAGCTCTCAACCCAAGGTTATAAATACAACACCACATCCCCCCCCCCAAGTTGAGTTCTGTCCCCAGAGGTCTCCCATTGCTACCTTGCCTCCATCACCCTACCAATCCACCTCTCCCCCACCCACCCCAACTCACCCCAGCCCCTCTTCCCCTTCCGCTCCATTGCCACCATGGTTCCCTGCAACTTCTGCACCCGGAACGGGCTTGTGTGCTCAATTGTTCCAGTTTGACGCGCTTGCACTTCCTTCCGTTGTGGCCATTGCCGCTGCTTGCTTGGCAAGGGAATGCCGCGCCCTCCTCCTCAATCTGGTTCCTGTCCCCGGCCGTGCAAGAGGGCCCATCCGGACCCGTTTGTGGTTTTGGACGATGAAACAATCTCTGAGGACTCGTGGACTCCGCCCGGATTGCCTTGTGCCCGCCCCCCCCCAGGACCAATTTGCAACTCTGCCTCCCCATTCCGCCGCGCAGGGCCCCCACAGAAGGAGGACTACCAAAACTTCGCGGCTTATTGGTCCGCCTTACGGCTCTGGGCGGACTGCGTTTGGGTCACGCAAAGCGCGAGGGACCCACACATTGATGAAATCCTCTGACCCCGCGCTGGCCCTCCTCTGGTCCCTACCCCAGCCCCAGATCCTCCCCCAACTCTGGCTCCTCCTCCAACTCCGTCTCCTCCTCCGACTCTGGCTCCTCCGTACTTGTCGGACTTGGACAAGAGGCCCCCAACCATGCCGTGCACCCCTCCGCCACCCGCATTGCCGGTTGTTATCTTGTCGTTGCCTCCCGTTGGACCGAGCCCCCCGATGGTCCGCCGGGGACCCCTTCTTCACTGGTCCCGCTTCCTTGCAGCCCACCCAAGATTCCGGATATCCCCTTCTTCCCGGCTGTTCCGCTTGCGAGGTTCACTGCAATGGTGGACAACGCAGATGGCCTCCTTTGGGAATTCCTGGAGGCCCCTCGCGCCCACACCACCGGCAACAGACGGGAACTATTGGCGGCCTTCTGGACTTTAGCGGCGGCAGCTCGCGCGGACGCGGAGGAGGTGATGAGGACTTGTCCAACATAGAAGGATTGCCCCCCCTTTTCTTCCTTCTCCTCTTGTATCCTTTTCCGCGCCTTCTTGAAAAGAAATAAAAATTTTGCCGCGCCTTCCTGAGTAGCCTCTGGGCTTGTGAGAACCTTTGCGCACAAGATCCGCCTCTTGAAAGAAATCCGCGCGAGTGAGAGCAAGAGTAAGTGAGAATGAGGTCCGCGCCCGCGTCCTGAGTGAGAATGGGAGTGAGAATAAAGGCGGAGTTGAGAGTGAGGATGAGTGAAATTAAAGTCCACGCCTGTGTCCTGAGCCAACAAAGTTCCCCGGAAGGTACCTGGACCGCCCCAGTCAAACTGCGAAACAGTTCCCCGTACCCAATCCTGCAACAAACGCAACAATCCTACACCAGCACGCGCACAGTCATCCAAGAGAGGCAAAGAAGGAAGTTGAGAAAACAAACATTCTGGGGTGTCTAGTTATTCCGGCTGTGAACCGGCTAGAACACCCCCGTACCAAATCAGACCTGTCCCTTACGTGTCCCGCGCCAAGATGAAACAAGGAAAAGAACCAAGCCCATAAAAAAAGGAAACCAAAACCCCAAGAAAAGCAGAAAGAATTTTTTTTTCTTTTTTTTTAGGGCCTCCATAGGGCCTCAGCTCCTTCCGCTCCTTGTCCCGCATTGCCCAATCCGCGGGGCTTGTCCTTGCGTTTACGGACCTGGCTAGCGCCGCGCCCGCGTCCCTGTGATCAATTATAACCAAAACCAGTACCAATCCAAGAGCCAATCAAATATAAAAGAAGTAGGAGAACAGAAATTCTGGGGTTTCTAGTTATTCTGGCTGTGAACCGGCCAGGACACCCCCTCACCAAATCAGACCTTTACCCTACTTGCGTCCCCCCCCAAGTTGACGGCTGTCCCCAGTGGTTTGTAGCCTTTCACTCCTCCAAGGTGGCGCGTTGTGTGCGGGTTCCTCCTCAGACAAAGAGTCCGGCCCGTCTGCTGATTCTGAACTTCCGACGCCGTCCCCCGCGTTTGCGCCCTCCCCAGCCGTCTTGTCAAAGGAGGTGGAGCCCCGCGCAAAGAAACGCTTCACGTGCAAGGCCGCTGCCTTCCTTTTGAGCGGCGCCCCGTCCAATTCCTCGAGCTGGTAGCTCCCGCCCTCAAACTTGGATGCCACGCGGAAGGGGCCCTTCCATTGGTTGGAAAAAAGCTTTCCCCACTGAGATTCCAGACTCCGTTTTTCCAAAAAAACCAAGTCACCCTTCTGCAGCGGATCCCGGAGGCGGTGGGAACAGCACTTGTCCCAATAGCGGACCAAAGCCGTCCTTGTCTTCCGCAACCTTTCAGCGGCCTTTGCCAGGGTCTTGTCCTGTCGGAGAAGCTGTTTGGCGCGCGCTTCCACAAGTTTTCCGGAGGTCTTCACCCTCCACCAGTCTATGCTCAAAAAGGTTTCAAGCTTGATGTCCACTGGAAGCACCGGACGTTGTCCGTAGAGAAGTTCATAAGGCAAGTAGCCCGTCAAGCGTTTGACCAAGATCCTGTCCGCGAAGAGGACCGCCAGAAGGGCCTCCTGCCACCATTTACTGTCCTCCCCACACATCTTTACCAGGGTGTCCTTAATGGGCTGATGGCCGCGTTTGATCATCCTGGCACCCTCCGGATAGTATTCTGTGACCCGCCTGAACTTAGCTCCGCAACTCTGGACCAGTGCCATCAAGGGCCCCCGGAACTCCGCGCCTCCGTTGACAGTGACCAAGCAAAGCAAACCATACCGTGCAAACCAATCTTCCTCCAAGAACTGAGAAACCTTCTCCGCCAACAACTTCACCAGAGGACGAGCCTTGACCCAACCTGACACATTGTCCCGCGCAACCAGCAGGTACGCAAAATTCCCTGCCTTTATGTGGACCACGTTGAGAGAGACCCGCCCAAACAATGTGTCCTCCCCCGTAGGGTGACCCACCTCCCTGGGCAGCCTAGAACTCTGCCGTTGACACGCTTTGCAAGACTTCACCCATTCCCATACCGTGCGCAACACACCCAGCCACCAGAACCTTGCCTTCACCCGTCTCCGCGTTTTGATCTTGTCCCAGTGCCCAAGGTTCTTGTGGAGACACCTCAGAATCATTTCCTGGTCCCTCCTCAATGTTGCAACCACCAAAGGCACCGGGGTACTTTGTTGCCACAGTTGACCGTCCTGCATGTAGAAGTTGTTCGTCCGCTGCTTTTCCCACCAAATTTCTGTTCCTGACGCGTCCTTGGGAAACTGGAGATCCCACAAGAAGGAGCAAAAGATTGCATATTGCCCGGAATGCTGCAGCGGAAGGATGACCTCTGTCTCCATCATACCAACGCAAATAACCGGAGACTCCACGTCCAAGGGCTCCGCCCCTTCAAACGGATCCTCCTGCGGATACCGCGACAGCGCTTTGGGCATTTTGAACGCCTTCCCTGGAACATGAACCACGCCAAAAGTGAAGAGCTGGAGAAACGCCACCCACCTAGTCATAGGAGCGTTTGTCAGCATTGGAGAATTGATCATCCTTGCCAAGGCCTCCGCTTCGACCAGAAGCTCAAAGTGCACCCCCCAGAGCAGGTGCTGAAGCCTCCGCCCAATTTTGGTGACTCCGCATGATTCTAACTTCTGCTTCGAGTACCAACTCTCCGTTGCTGTAAAAGTCGCGGACTTGTAGAGAACCGGCCTATCCTTACCATCCTCCTCCTGCACCAGGACACCGCCCGCGCCAAACTGGCGAGAGTTGATGGCCAAGTGGATCCCTCCCACGCTGTAGTCAAGGTTGCAGAGGACAATGTTGCGGCCCAAAATCTCCTTGAGCTTCCAAAGGCAGCGTCACACTTTGCCGTCCATTCCCATGCCGCGCCTTTCTGGGTCAGCTCCTGCAGCGGACTTGCAACTTCCGCGAACCATTTGATGAACATGTGAACATAGCTGCACAGTCCCAGGAATTGGAGAATATGCAAGGGCGTCCGCGGGGTTGGCCATTTGAGGACTTTGTTCCGTTTCTTTGCCGCAATTCTCCTGCCATCAAAAGCCACCACATGGCCTAGCACTTCCAACGCCGGAACACAAACTGCCAACTTACCCCCCAATACCGTAAGCCCTGCCTCCTCAATTTGAAACAAGACCCGCTCTAATGTCTGCGCGTACTCCCAGATGAAGTCGCGGATCTTTGGGGCCTCCTCTAGCACTTCACCCCCGTAATCCATCTTTAGTCCTTTGATACCGGCATCGTCGATGAAGATCAGAACCCTGTCCGGTATGTTGTCCCGCAGGCTCCATGTCATCTAGGCTTGATATACTGCCACCGAGTTCATCGCCCCCTGCGGCAACTGCGTCAGCTGCATCCTTCCCAATCCTGTCTTGAACGCGGTCAGCGGCCGCGAGTCGGCATGGAGCTTGCGCTTATCATACCCCCCCATTACATTGACCAAACTGTAACAGGCACGCCACGCCATTGATTCCAGGAACTCGTCCACGCGCGGAGGCAATACTGTGTCTTGGATAGTGAACACGTTAAGCCTCTGCAGGTTGTGAACAATCCTAAGCGACTTCCCTTCCTGTTTAAAAACTGCGAAAATCGGGCTAGAGTAGCTTGATGTCGACTGCTCGTACAACCCCATCCTCACACGCTCCTGGACCAGTTCCAAGAAGGGTTCCCGCACGGTCCGAGCAATCGGAATTTGCTTGATTTGCCTGGGCTTGTGAGGCACCATGGGGATTACATAGGGGTCAACGACCTTGCCCTTCAGCAATCCGGGCTTGTGGGGCCCAAAGGCAAGGGCCTTCTGGCAGAGCACCAACACCAATGCCAACAAATCCTTCTCCTCCATATTCAACCACCCCGCTGGCCCAAGATTCAGCGCCTTGATTTGCTTGTACGTGATCCGCCCCAACCACATTACCCACCCAAACTTCCTCAACGGACTCACCCAGGGATCCCAAGCCCAGGAGATTGGCCTCAGAGGCCCGTTCAGCCCCTCCGGCATGGGCTCGTTCCGGGGCCGGACCTTTTGCGCCACAGGCTTGTATGGCCCCGCATTACACCTAACCATCCTTACGCGCCCGCCGTTGTTGTTGTGAATCCTGGCAACAATCAACCCGCAGCTCATGCCTTTGCTCACAAGCGTGGCACTATGGTAGGGGTTTTGAAACACAGTACCTCCCGGTGGTGCATACTGAGGAAAGGAACTTACTTCTGCCACTTGCGCCCTCCGTGCACTTCCTTCCACCTTTTGCTCCTCCCTAGTCAAGCGCCCACACAAGGCCGGAGCCTGCCCTGCGCGGTACCCATGGTTAACTAGGGAAAACCCTGCGCAGGGCGCCCCTTGCGGTCATCCTCACCGTTGGAGTCTGCCCCTTTTCCAACCGCCGCCAATGGCACCCATTTCCCTTCCCGTGGTCGGAGATTGTCATCTCAAACCTTGCCCCGGATGCGTCCTCCACCGTCAGCGCCTCCATCCCTTCCTCCGCATTGAACCTCATTTGGGCCCGGGATCCAAACATGAACGGCCGACCCAGAATCACGTCACTGCACTCGACCAAGAGGAACAACAACGGCTTCTGAACCTTTGAAACCTCCACCTATTCCTCTTCCACCACCCCATCTACCCAACAGTCCCCCCCATTGAGCGCCCGCAAGCCCATAGCACACTTCCTCCGCACCAAGCCCAACTCATCCACCAGTTTTGACAGGAGCAGGTTGACCATTGACCCGCTTTCCACCATCACCCACACTTTCCTTCCCGCAATCTTCAGTGAGACATAGGCAAGCGGCACCAACACGGCTTTGGATTGGCACAACTCCCGTTCCGCTTCCTCCATTGCCACATTCACGCGCTGCAATGTTGCCAGGATCCTGCCGCCCCTGTGCTCCTTCATTGCCTGGACCATTTCCTCAAAAACCACCGGAGAGACCGCGACTAGCTCCCGTAGCGTGAGAGGTATTGGTACCTCACTCCCCATCACTCCCCAAATGATTTCCGCGGCCTTCCTTCTTCCTCCGGAACTGATTGCCGGCGTGTCGCCCCCCAACCCTTGCTCCCCGACCCTTGGAGATTGATTTAATGGCAACTCCTTGGCATCCACATCCATCTTTTCCGACACAATCCGCTTGTTTGCCACCAACGTCCTAACTTCTGCCTCCACACGCGGTACCCGCCACGTTTTGGGCCCAGTGACGATCCCAAGGGACACCTGAGCGGCCCCTGCGGGTTGGGCCCTTGCCCTTACCTGCTCCACCGGTGGTGGCTGATGGGCCCCCAGGTCCACCGGTTTTCCCAACGGCAATATGTAGGTCCCCCCGGACGCGCAAACCAACCCTTTTTTCATGTCCTTGGTCAGATCCGCGCAACCAGACTTCCAATGACTTTTATTGCCACAATATGTGAACTGAAAAACCAAAAACCCCCCCGTCGGTCCGCTACTGGGCTGAAAGCCCCCTCTTGCATGGGGCAGCGGATTGCGCGAGAAAGCGGGAGGCGGAGCCGTTGGCTGGGCCCCCATCTGATTCATAAGTATCCGCAAGTCCCACAGCATGTCTGTTACCTTGTTCACCGGTACTCCCATTGACTGCGAAGGGGCTATGGACTGTTCCGTCTCCGGCGGTTCCGCAAGCAGTACCAGCGTCAGGGCCGGGGTGGAAAAGGCCGTTGGCTTCCTTGAACTTGCCGGGAACGACCGGGCCATATCCTCAATCAGCTCTTCCAAGTCAATCTTGCTCTTGAGCGCCTGGTTGATTACGCCCAGGCTTGGAAGGAGAGCAACGCTCCCATCCACTGACCGCATTACCAACCCGCGCTTGAATACGTAACACTGGACCCAGGGGCAAAGTTGCGCCGCAAGCCCGCCTAGGAACACCTGCTTCATGGCCCCCGTCTGACCTGCCACCACCTGGTTCTTTTCTAGATAACTGTAAATTTGGTTGAACTGGGACTTGTACTTGGACAGATTGCTCCGCGTCCGCACCCCACCTCGGTAAATTGCCTCACCAGCTGTTTTCTCAAAGTCCATCTCCCAAAAGCGGGGCTTGCGCTTACCCCACCTCGCCATCATCTTGCCCCAGAGCCTTCCCCAGTCGCAAGCCTTGTACCCTGCCATATCCTCCACATCCCAAAGCGTATTCTTGCCCGCAATGAAGAGAACAACCGTGCGGACCTTGTCTTCACCCTTCGCGTTTTCGGAGTCCGCAATATCCTTGAATCTTGCCAGAAAACGCCTGATGTCCGCGGTGTCAAATTGGAGATGGGGGAATTTCTGCGGCCTAAGCCAGACCCGTTGTGGAACTTCAGCTGCCTCCAAAGGCTCTGACTGAGGAGGAGCAAAACCGCCGGACCAAGTAGTTGGCGGTGGTGGAGGTGTTGGCCCGCCAGCTTCTGGCCAGAGAGGGAATGAGGGTGGTACATTTGATCCTGGGGTAGTTGTGGGCAGCATTGCACCCGTTAGCTTTGAGAGACCTAGACAAAAGATTACTTCCCAGCCAGACCCCCAGATGTGGAAGTTAAAGGAGAGTTACGCTCCTTAGTTTTCTGCAAGTCCGGAAGTTATTGATCTAGGCGTCTGTAAGGAGGTTGGGTGTGATGCGTTCTTAAGTGTAGTGAGATAAAAGAGAGATGATGAGATTTATTCTTCTTCCTTCAATCCTTCTTCTTCCTTTCCTTTCCTTCTCCCATAGATGGATTGATTGATTGATTGATGGATTGATTATAACCCAACCCAGAGTTGAGGGTGAGGACTTTGATCCCCCCCTTCAACCCTAACCTAAGTACAACCACAAACGCAAAAGAAAAATGAAACACAACCCCTAAGCACAGAACCCTAGCCCAACCCTGCCCCTCCATTCCTTGCCCCATAACCCGTGCCCTTCAATATCAACATACGCCTGGTTTGTCCTTCTCATGGCGCAGCCCTCCGCCACGCCCTACTTGGAGCCCCCCGGTTTGCCCGCCCGCGCGCGTCCGCGGACCTTGTGGTCCGCAAGTCGGCCCGCGCGCGCCTAACCCCCAATCGCCCCGCCCTTGCTTTCCGGAAGAGCCACCCGCGAGCTTGGTCAGGCCGGCTCCATCACTCGGTCCGCATTTCCTGGGCGGGTCGCGGCCCGGCGCCCTTGGAGTAGGCCCGAACCGCACCTGGTGCTGAGCCCCGCAATTCCTACTGCTGAGCCCGCAGCAGCTGCTGCTGAGCCCAACCTACCCAACTGCTGAGCGCGCAGCCCGCAACGCAGCTCTCAACCCAAGGTTATAAATACAAAACCACAGCGGACAGGGTGGCAGTGCTGCTGCTCATCCTCCTGCGCATGTATTGGTTGCCGCAGCTGTGTGCGCGAATTGTGACAAATCACTTTTCATCATAACTCCTCTAAATCACAGAATTCCTGGATTCTGTCACAAAATTCACACTGAAAGCTATACGTGGGGTTTCATGTGAAATATTAAAGTGGCCAAAATCCCAAGGGCGCGCCTCTATAAAGTTTCATAAATTATTTAAAAATACAAGCAGTGGGAATTTGAGGTAGGTGTCACTAAGTGAGCCTACCTTAATTTTTATTTAGAATCATAATTTGAAATAATATTTTTCATATTATTTCTCTTTTAATATTTTATTTATTTATTTATGTTATTTTTGTACTTTTTCAGCTTTCTCTGCAATAGTAGCAAGCTGTAACCTTTACATACATCACTCAAAACTACATAAATACAAACAGGTAGTTTGAAAGTATAAAAAAAATCAGCACAAACATTACATATGTACATAAATCAATCAAACCTAAATACAAAAAAAGATTTTTTTGAAAATTAATAAAAATAAATAAATAAAACATTGCAGATGTACATGCATCACACAAACCTGATATATGCATACAGAGATACATGCATTGGCCCTGTATTTGTGTGATGGTACAAATGAAAACTTATATATACATACACAGAGATAGTTGGAAATTATTAAAAATAAATAAACACAAAGCTTATTTATGTTCATACATCACACAAAGCTAATGTATGTAAACACATCACACAAACTTTATTTATGTACATACATCACACAAACCTTATATACATACAAAGATTTTGCTGAAAAGTATGAAACATTACAATTGATGTACTCATATCAGTTTGTGTGTCAATTCTTTTAAAAGAAAAAATCAGAATTGAAAAAAAAGCAGACTTAAAAAAAAGGCAGACTGAAAAAAAAAAGTTGACTGAGAAAAAGCATACTTAGAAAAAAAAAGTTGACTGAAAAAAAAGCATACCCCCAAAAAAGAGTGTAATGAACTGGATGCAAGAGATGCATTTAAAACAATGTCAATAAATGAATGCAAACCCAAGGACCCTGAAGCCAGGTGAGGGGTGTGAAAATTTTCAATCTTTTTATATTTATACATAACAGAGCAACAATTATTTTTGAATGATTTTCCAAAAATAATTTCAGCTTGAATAGACCTTGATTTATACCTTAAATTGATTTTATTTTTATAAGACTTGAAAATAAATTTTGTTTTGATTTTGAAATAATTACATTTAATTTTTTTGCTGAGATATGTGTCAAATTTTTCACTAAATCCTTTTTTTTCTGAAGGCAAGCTAAATTCATTTGGAGGGAAATGCTAGCATGTGATTTGTGTTCTCATCTAGGGAAATTTATTTTAGACTTAGTATGTTTTTGAACAATTAAGTAATAAATTCCTCAAAATAATCAAATCTTTTCAAGGCCCTCCTCCAAAAACTCAGAGCTTCTGCTCCTGCTTTTAGCTTGATTTATAATTCCCATTCTACTGTTTGAATCCTTGAAAAGACTTTCTAATTTTTTCCTGGTAAAACTAAATATAAAATAAAGTTTTTTTATACAATTCTTTTATTAGAAGGGAAATATAAGTGTTCATGGACTCCAAGAGGGGGTAGAAAGAAGCGATGAGATGTTTTTTCAAAGAGGGAAAAACTGGGAGCTTGGGATGATTTTGATTGATTCCAGAAAATATAATTTCCTGTTTTGACCACTCCACCACCCACTTTACACTCCAGTCAGCCTGGCTTCAAATTATGGCATTTTTTATTCATTTTTTTATATCAATGGTATTATATGATTGATTGAAGAGACAATCAAATTAATCCAAGTTTTTGAAGTGATAGTCTTCAATTTTCTCACTGATTCTTGGATTTTTTTTTCTTTAAAACACATGTTCCTTGTAGCAAAAAAAAATATTTTGAGGATCAATTTTATCAAACAACTGAATTCATGGATCTTTGAGATTTTTGGAATGGATTTTACAGCCCTGTGATTTTTCCTCCCCATTCCAAACTGACCATATTTTTAAAAGAGCTCAACCAAATCAAGGGCATTCCAAAACTCAAAAATACATGAATACTCAAATCATTGGAATATTGGAGGCTTAAAGAGTCTTTAAATTGATGTGTGGTTTTTTTCATTACTTCAAATATTCCCATCTCAACAATTTCATCATAATCCTACCAAGGAAACAAACAAAATAAAGAAAGTTAGCTTTAACCATGTTTAGAGTCATTAAATATCAACCCTCTATAAATAATGTTTTTTTCAACCATTATTGAAGATCTACTCCCAAAGAGATAAATTAAAAAGACAAAATTTATTGATTTTTGTTTCCCTCCTGCATGTTTTTTTTGAATTCTTTCCTTCTGGAGTTTTTTTTTTGAATTATAAGTTATTTATTCATTTCAAATAAATTTAATTTTAATTAAAAAACCAATTCTTAAATATCTAATTGCATGAATCAAAGCCAACAAATTTTTTTTCTTATTGGATTTTTGTTTTCAAAATGCGTAAATGAATGAAAATAGGACCACTGATCAAGATCAATCAATCCCATTGTTTTATTTTTCAACCCACCATAAATATGTAAATTCCTGATCCATATTATTTTATGCAAAAGAACTTAATTTTTTGACTCCCTTCCTCTTCAGAAACAGGTTTCCCATTGATGTTGAATGTTATTTTTTGCATATATTTAAATGTCAAGATTCTTTATGAAGGTACACAGGTATGGATAGTGGTTTTATTTGAAATAATCTATATGCCCATGGTTCTTTTAGATGATTGATAATCATGGTTGTAATACTTATTTTTCAAAAATTTTCAATTTTTTGTGTGCTAAAAAAATATTTTGATTCTCGTTTTCCTACTCTTTTTGCTCAACATCTAGACTGAGTAATACCAGAAATTTCCTGGGTGTTTTATAAGAAGTGAAATATAACTCATCAATTGATGAATATTCTGATTCATTCTCCTGGGATGCAACTTCACTCGTTCCCAAGGATAATATTCTTAATCTAAATCTTGAACCAAGCCCGGCCATTCGTCGTGGTAATGCACCATCGACTCAGAAGCAGAACATCCACTAAAGCTGATGAGTCGTCCGTGGAAACTTCTAACTGGATTTGATCAACCTGTTTTGGAGCTGCGGAATACCTGAGCCAGATAACTAAGAGCACAAATATGATTGTGTCATAAAATGAGTCAAACGTGGATAACTTAGTCCTTTGCCGCAAGCAAGAAATTGATTTACCCTTGACTTGCTATTAGTCCACCAATTCCGATGACGCATGCACTGATGAAACGCCTATCCCAACTTGGTTTGTTCCAGTATTTGAATGCCGCAAAAGCTGTGGCAGTTAGAGTAATTCCATTAATAAAAGTCAAGAATCCAAGTCGGGGTTTTGGCTCATCCACTTCGTTTCTGACTTTCTTGGCGGCTTTCTTCGATCTTTCGGTCACTCTTTCCTTGCTTTTGTTGGCAGAGTCACCATCCCCTTCATTTGAAGCATTTGAATGAGCGTTTTTCTGGTCGCCTAACGCTAGTTGAGATTGTATGCAGGTATGAGATCAGTCGCCGTTTATTTTTCTTTGATTAGAAACCGATCTCTGCAGTTGCGAGCAGATTCGATTAGTAACGATAACATGGCGATAGAAGAGTCGCTCACCGTTTTCTTTGGAATTTCTGTCTGAAAAGCCAGTCTGATTTATTTCAGTTAAGCTAGGATTCTCTTGTCCTTCCAGAAAACCAGGATCAGGTTTTGGCATCTGGTCCGTCGGGCCAGCATTTTCAGCAAGTACGGTGGCGTAACTAGTAAAATAAAATTCAGATCGGGCTGGGGGAGGAAACATAAACAAGATTTTAAAAAATGGGCTTGAAACCAACATACCTCATCGTACTCCGAATGGTAAAAAGTCTGGGTTTAGGTGAAACGACGAAGAGATTGTATCAAGTGCAGGGTGGAGTGCTTGATCGGAGTGAAGCTAGTCAATCGAATGATACGCTGCGCACAGACTTGTAACCCCAAAGGGTTGATCAGGGTCGTTGGGGATGTGCACTGGGCCAAATTGACGGTCCGCAAGACTAGAATGACGTCATAGATGATAGTCGACGAAAATCGATTCAGCACATCGACGGTCTACTGTGACTAGGGTTGGCGGCGACAGGTTGGAGAAAATGGCGCCATTTTCCCCCCGCCCTGGCGCGCCATTTGCAGGTGGCGACAGTGGTGCGCCATTTTTTTTTCAAGTGATTTGTTTTTCTCTATGGCATAGAGAAGAGGACCAGCAAGTCCCATGTCCTTTGAAGGCCTTGAACCATTTTATGGTGCTTGCCTGAGAGGTGCGATTGGCTGGCATGGTGTTGAAGCTGGTGGGCAAGGGCTGACTGTTGAAGCTGGGGGTAACTTGGCAAAGCTGGTGGCCAGTGTCCTGGCCATTCTCAGTCCCATTGTTGCTTTCCTTGCCCAAGTTCAACTCCAACCTCAACCCCAACCCTCAATCTACAACCCCATGCAATGGTCAGGGTTGCTTCCCCACCTGGTCATTCAGACCAACAACCTTGTACTTCTTCAGTCTAATTTGGTACACACCCCCACACTTGTTTCTACATCTCAATCAACCTCCCGGCCTATTCCTCCTTGATACAACCCCCCACACTACGGTACATACAAATTTGGCACACCATGGGGGGGGTTTGAGACATTGCTGGCGCACCCTGACAATGCAATTTGGTATGCCAAAATTGCTGCACCACCAACCTTAACTGTGACACTGATAGTGCATATGTATACGTATTGTCTTTTCACAAAAGATTGGACACTTTCTTTTTTAAAAAGTGCATTTTGATTTAACATTGCACACTATGCATATTCAAATTTGCGGGGGCACCGGTACTAGCATGTTACAATGGGGGACAGGGAGGCCCAGTACAAACTATTTGACAGAGAATGAAAGCTGATGGAAAAGGATCTGGAGATGGCAGAAAGTGACAGAAGGTGAAATGAGGAGAAGGAACAGAGGAAAAAGGCAAAGGAAAACAAAAGCTGAGGCAGAGGCAAGAGGAGCACGAGGGGTGGGCACTGATTAAATGTGGGTTTCCCAGGGTGGCTACTTCTGGGTGTAATAGCCCCTGGAGGTTGTTTTGATGTAGGTAATCAACAGGGGAGGGGTTAGATTTTGGTTTGTTGAGCAGGTAACCTGCTGAGAGGTACTGCGTTCTGAGACAGTTTTTCTTAAGAAATGTGCACATTTTGTGGCCTTCCCCATTTTTTTTTATATAGCAGGATTTTGCATAACGCATGGTGTGGAAACTAAAGGAGAACACCCTTTGAAGCTTTCCTCAAGTTCAGGATTTATTTTTCCCAAGTGTCTGTAAGGTTTGAGTGCACCATTTGACCAACAGTGAGTGAGAGATGAGGATATGAATAATGAGTTCCTTCCTCCCTCCCTGTTGTAAATTTTGTTGAGTTCAGTCTGAAAGAAAAGATTGAAATTGCACATTCAGAAAGGGAAAAGAGATGAAAGGAGAAACCGGATGAAAGAAATCCCACCTGAAAGAAAAGGATCTTTGATAGCTGGATGAAGAAACCACAAACATAGAGCAAGCAGACAACCTAACAACTATGGGTGAGAGACAATTCAATGAGATGGGATGAGGAATGAGACTTTTAGAAAAACAAAAAATGAGAAACAGATGAAATGACCACTCACCAGCCTCAGACACCTAGGAATTCTTGGTGCAGAATGGAAACCACACAAGCAAAGGCTTCCTAGGTGGAGGCCTGGAGTAAATACTTATACTCACAGATCAGAGGGGGTGTCCTGACCAATGCATGTGCATACTCAAGGAGGCGCATAAGTGCAGGCCCATGGGTCAAGAGGCAACCCTGGCCTTGAGTAGGAGCGCGGCTCACTTGACCCAGAGGTTAGGGGTGAGTAGCACAGACACAGAGACAGAATTAAGAGCAGAATTAAAGATAAAAACTTGTGAGAAGACACCTAAGTTTGACTTGGAAGGAAAGTCAAAGTTAGTAGGTAGGTGCCAGGGTGGAATTTAAAAGATTGTGCTGAAGTCTTTCATACCAACATCTGCCCAGGCTTTAGCTCAGTTTGCTGCAGGGTTCCGCATTTATGATCTTGAGCTGGCGCTGGAGAGACAACTGGGAAAAGGGTTCAGTGAGGAATTTGGCGGGATTGCTCTTTGAATCAATTTTTTTGAAGGTGATTGTTCCTTTCCCCACTTCTTCCCTCAAAACATGATAGTACAGTTCCATGTGGTTGGGCTTTAAATTTGCATGATTGGCTCAGTTATTTGCAAGCTTGATGAATCCATCATTATACTTGTGGATTACTTTTGGGTCTATGTGCTGCTTGTTGAAGACTTCTTGAGCCAGAGAACCCACCCACAGTGCCTTTTAAACTGCCTCAGCTGCCGCCTTGTATTCTGCCTTGGTGGTTGACAGAGTGATGGTGGGTTTTTGTGAGATTTCCAACTGACAATGTCACCATTCCAGAGTACCAGGAACCCACTGATGGAGCAGCAATTTTATGGACAGGTGGCCCAGTCTGCATTAACAAAAGTGCTAAGGTGTAAGGGGTTGGTCTTTGTAGAAAATGTGACTCCCACATCACTGGTAGACTTTAGGTAGCTGAGGACCAGGAGCCCTGCGTTTTAGTGAAGCTTTAATGGATTTCTGAGGAATTGCAATAGGTAGTTGGTGGCAAAGGTGATATTGGGTTGCATATTGCAGGTGACATAGTTCAGTTCCCCAACCAGTTTCCTGTAATCTAGGTTGGAATGGTTGAAGAACTCATTTTTTTCATCCAAGGCCGGTAGTAATTTTCCAAATGGTTTGAAGGGAGTTGAGTAATGTTTGTGCGGAGGCAGATTGTATTGGGCTGCAAAAAAGTCAATGTAGGTTTTGTGGCTGAGCTGGATCTGGCCTGACAACTGATGAACATTCATTCCAAGAAAGAGGGTAGCCTCCCCTAGATCTTTAATTTTGAACTTCCTGGCTATGGACTAAACAAAATCCTGAGGTTGGGGCCTGAGATGGCAATGTTGTTGACGTGGATGTAGAGGTATGTTTCCTTGTTCCAGAAATGGAAGCAATTGGCTTCACTGCTTCTGAATCCATCTTGCACTAGCCAATTGGACATGGTGGTGTAGCACGCTTGGGGAGCCTGCTTCAAGCCATACAGGGCCTTCTTCAAATTAAGTTTGATCCCAGGATTGACAGGCACGTTCTCAGGCACATTGATGTGGATGTTCTACTTCAGAGGTGCTTTGAGGAAGGCTGAAATGACATCAATTTGGTGAAATTGGTATCCCATTTGGGAAGCAAATGCAATAAGGATTCATTATGAGGTTTTGTCACCCGTGGGCCCAAAAGAATTTTTCTGATTCACACCATAATTTTGTCTGAAACCCTGGATGCACAGCCTAGCTTCGAATTAAATGATTTGATTCTGGTTGTTGCACTTGGTTCTTAAAACCACAATACACTTGAAGGCCTCAACTGGGCCCCTGACTTTGCATTCTTCCCAGACTTCATAAGAAAGGAAGTTGAGGATCTCCTTGGTCATTGCAGCAATCAACATAAATTTGAAGTGGCTTTGAGGGCCTCCTGCAGGTTCTTGGGATCCTGGTAATGAGCCGGAACTTTGAGATTGAGTTGTGGAAGGGGAGGCTGAGCACTTTGAGGTGTGTGTGACAGGATGTTCCAAGCCAAGATTTTTCTGTAATCAGGATTCTGGTCAGAAATCTCATCAGCAGGTAGATGGTTAGGGTTCAAAGAAGGAATTAGAGGTTGGAAAAAACAGGCTCAGAAGGAGGTTGAGGTTCTAGGGAGGCAGTTAATAGAGGGGCAGGTACTTGGGGCCATTTGATGGATATTCAAAGGAATTCTTGACAAAGGTGACATTGGCACCTGAGAAAACCTGCCTGGAAAGGGTGTCCAGAATCTTGTAGGAGGAAAATTTGTTCACATACCCAAGCAGGGGGCCTTTCCTTCCAGTTGCACTTTGCTTGGTGGATTTTTTGAACTTATGGATGAGCAATTAGGTGGTGCATCCAAAGGGCCTGAGGAAGTCAAGATTGATGGAATTTATAAACCAGGTTTTTTATGGAACTGAGTTATTTCTCAAGGGTACTGGAATTAGTTTCAGGATTTTGTTGAATGTTTTAACCGCTTCAGCCCAGAAGGAGATGGGAAGGTTTCTCTGCACTAGCAGGCATTGAGCCTTGTCAAGAATGGACCTGTTGGTTCTTTTAACAAGGCCATTTTGTTCGGGTGTGTGGGCATGCGCTACATTATGATTGATGCTGTTTTCAGCAAAGTACCTTTGGAGGGACTATTTGAAAAACTCACCTCTGTTGTTACTAAGAATTTTGTTCACCTTGGCATCCAATTTCCTCTCTGAGGCTTGAATAACGTCCTCAGGGTGTTGATTGCCTGATCCTTGGTGCAAAGGAAGGAGACTGACTTGAAGCTTGAGAATTGGTCAACTATTGGGAGGAATTACTTGAAGCCAACCTTTGTTTTGAAGGGAAAAGGTCCTACTAAATAGGCATGCAGGTTGTCAAGACAACAGGAGAAAGGTTTGAAGTGACTGTTGAAGGGACTGGCAGTCATTTTGCAGGTCTGACAGATGTTGCAGTGTCCTTGCAGAGTGGAGTTAAGGACAAGGAGCTTAAGAGTTTTTTGGCTGGGGTGCCTGAGTCAAATATGACACATGCTATCCTGAGGCTTGTTGAGATGAATCCTTCCTAGGGAGGTGCTCTGAAACCTGGTACCGCAGAGCTTGAACAGATGGTTTGAAGTGGCTCCTAAAAACAAGAAGTTGTCTAGGGTTATTTTATACCCAGAGTGCCCAATGCATTGGATTATGGCTGTGCATTCTGTGAGCCTTGGGAGTGACATGAAGCAACCTTTGATAATGGGAACCAGAAGGAAGTCCCTTAGTTTGATGGCAATTCCCACGTGGTTGATCAGGGTGGCAGTGCCCACTGTTGCAACAATACTTGATCCTTTACTTATGGTTCAAATGTGCAGAGTAGTTGTTCTTGAGTTAGATAGATACTTGGTTTTGTTGAAAATGTGCTGGGTGGCCCTGGAGTACAGTACTGGCAGGAGGGAGTTTGAGTGTTGACCTAGTATCAGATAGATTTGGGGAATGAGAAACTCCGGGGGTGGCTCCATCTCCAGTTGCAAGCCAATCTTGGAGTTCTTAGTGGCAGGGTGGTGGTGAGATTGGACCTTAGATCTAGTGTGTCTGAGTGCATTTGGGGGTTTATGTGCCAGAAGCTTTGCTTGAGGTGGTTGGAAAGAGGGTTGTGCTTTCCCCTCAAGCACCAATGTTTTGATTTTGGTCTTATTTGGGATGTAACTGCGGTCTTGAGAAGAGCAGTGGAGGGATTGGTGTTGTTGGTGGGGCTTTCAGGTCTTTCATCTCTTCTGGAGGCTTCCAGATGGGTCACTTCTCTGAGTTTGTTGAGAAAAAGGGTTGGGTTCTTTGGTAGTCAGAATAGTGTGGACAATATGGAACAAGGAACTGTGAAGCTTGGAAAGGATGGTATAGCTAAGGATGTCTTATGGGACTTCTAGTTTGACTAAAGAAAGTTTGTTCATGAGTTCATGGAACTTGTCAAGGTATTGGGTTAGATTGCCCTTGAACTGCTACCAGATGAAGTTCAGCCACAGTTTTCCACAATTTTTTGAGGATTGCAAGGTTTATTGTTTGTGGATGGCTTCAAGAATGGCTTGGGGATGGTCTTTGTTGGTGGTGTTTACTACGGAATCAAACGCAGGGTCTCCCAGGTGCTGGATAATGATGTTGGAGGCTTCCTAGATCTTCTTCTTCAATGCACTTGTGGAGGTTTGAGGTGGATTTTGCTTGGCTATGAGTTACAAAAGGACTTTTTGATGGAGATAACTCTTCATTTTCAGAAACCAGTTGAGAAATTTGGTCTTATTGAGTAGGGGAATGTTCAACTTGGGGTTTTCTTCATGATCATCCATGGAAGAGCCCTTTCTGTGGGTTTGTGTGGTGGCCCTGGGAATGTAAATATTTTGGTTTCAGGCTGAAAGAAAAGGTTGACACTGCACTTTCAGAAATGGAACAGCAATGAAAGGAGAAACCGGATGAAACAAATCCCACCTGAAAGAAAAGGCTCTGTGATAGCGGGATGAAGAAACCAAAAGCGTACAGGTAGCAGAAAGCCTAACAACTATGTGTGAGACAAAATTCAATGAGATGGGATGAGGAATGAGACTTTTAGAAAAACAGAAAATGAGAAACAGATGAAATGACCACTCACCACCCTCAGACACCTAGGAAGTCTTGGTGCGGAATGGAAACTACAAAAGGGAAGGCTTCCTAGGTGCAGGTCTGGAGTCAATACTTATACTCACAGATCAGAGGGTGCGGCCTGACCAATGTGTGCGCATACTCATGGAGGCAACCCTGGCCTTGAGTAGGCGCGCAGCTCACTTGACCCAGAGTTAAGGGGTAAGTATCACGGACAAAGAGACAGAAATAAGAGCAGAAGTAAAGATAAAAAATTGTGAGAAGACACCTAAGGATTACTTGGAAGGAAAGTGGCAGTTAGTAGGTAGATGCAAGGGTGGAAGTTATAGGACTGAGCTGAAACCTTTCATAACAACAAATCTGAGTTAAGGCTTGCCCATCCCATCTCTATTTACAACTTGGAGCTGAGAGAAAGGTATAAATACCTCCCTCTCAAACCCAACCTAGCTATAATAACAACTCAGCACTGAACCCTAGGTACCACCCTTTACAACCCTAACCGCCTGCCTGCCACAACATTTCCCTGAATTTATTCTTCTCATGGTGCGGCCTCCCTGTGCCCTACTTGGAGCCACCCCACAATTTTTGTAAGTGCTCAACGCGCACCTTTGGTTTCCCTCCCCTCTATAGCCCCCCCGCAAAGTTCCTGTGCCTATGTCCCAAAAATGGATTCTCCCTGAACCCAACCAGATTTGCTTCATTCTTGGTTTGCCTCCTTGGTGCAGGTTGCGGATTCCCTGCTGTTGATGCTGAGTTGGCTGTGCACCAGATGCTGAGTTGGCTGTGCACCAGATTCTGAGTTGGCTGTGCACCAGATGCTGAGTTGGCTGTGCAACAGATGTTGATCCATTCGTGCACCTGATGCTGAACCCAGCTTGCACCCACAAAATGGTTTCAGACCCCAAGGCTATAAAATGCCGCCACAATGGACCACTTTGCATATACAAAAAGTCTGAGAAGGAAATTAAAACATTGACTTGGGTGTAATGGGAAGGCTGAATGAGTTGAAATCTGAATTTGAATAGCAATAGAGGGGGAGAAGAGAGGAGAGGAAGTAAAAGAGAGGAAATGAAAGGACAAAATAAAGATGAAGCAGTTGGAGTCAGAGCAGAGAGGTACATGGAGTGGGGGCCACAACTAGACAGGCTTAAATACATATGAGGGAGAATTACAAATTTATTTTTTCTGGCCAAATTGGTGCTTTGGTTTCAAGGTTGTGGGCAAGGAAAAACAATATGTTTGTGGATTTGGACAATATTGCAAGATCAGGGCAGGCCTTTGGATTCCTCATATCCAAGCTTGAATCAGTGGGGTTTTAGGCAAATTGTCCTTGTCTCAAGTCTGTTCTCAGCTTACATTGAGGGGCTGTGTATGCAGGGAAAACATTAAATAAATGGGTGAATTTTTCCTTTCTGTAACCACAAAAATGACAAGTGGGGTCCAGGAATTTCCTTAACTGGAAAATATATTCATTTAAGCTGCAACTGCATGATGCAATTTGACTAAGTATGGAAAATGTTTGTATTCCTAAGTTTGGAAGCCTCTTGGGCAGTGTCTTATCCATTGTGATATGTCTAGCCAAAATAATCCTTATAGCCTTAGTAAGGTTTCTGTAAATTACGAGAGGTTCCCGCACACCACAAATAGCCACATTTTTGGCTCATCTATCTGCCATTTTGTTCCCATTTATACCTGCATGGCCTGGGCACCAAATGAAGGAGACTTTTCTGTATGCTTTCATGCAAGAACAGAATTTTATCAGTTCACAGAAGATATACAGGCTGGGATTATCTGCGAGTGGGTTCATTTTCCTGAGTAAGACCTGCTTATTTCCAGTTAAAAGTTTAAAGAAATCATAGATCCCAGCATCCAGATTGGAAAGGAGCTGCAGCTCCGCCAATAACCCTAAGGCCTCACATTAATGGTAAGAGTGAATGAACTCCTTCCCAGTGCTGAATGAGAGGTGGTTGCCAATGTTTCTCATGAAAGAAACTCCCCCTCTTCCTCCATCTGCATCAAACAATCCATCTGTGAAAATAAGGGCATCCGTAACTGAGGCCTGGTCTATAGAAGTGTGTGTGGAATTGATTTCCTTGGGTTTTCAAGGTCATTTTATGGTACCTGATTTTATTTGAGAGACAGGCCATCTTGGATTTTAATTGGACCAATATTTTTGAAAGGAATAACCAGCATGTGATGACAAGTGTGACACAGGTCTTGGGACCAAAGGAGACATAATGAATTGGAATATCTGAAATAAAGAACAAGCAAGTGATGGCAAGTGAGACACAGGTCTTGGGAACAAAGGATACAGAAAAAGATGGAATACATGAACCAGGTATTAGATGAGTAATGAGCAAAGAAACAAGAATGATTGTGATGATTATCAGTTATAAACAACAGAAAGGACTGGAGGAGAACAAGCTAGAAGAGATCAGAAAGGAGAAACAAGAAAGAGAGAGCAGACCTCAAAAGAATAACCAGTGAGTGATGGCAAGTGAGAAACAGGTTTTGGGACCAAAGGAGAAAGAACAAGGAGGAATACCTGAAAAAGGTATTAGAAAAGTGAGGATCAAAGAAAAAACAATGAGTGTGATGAAAGAAAGGAAAAAAGACAGGTACAACATGCAAAGTAGTAGGCATCAGGTAGGGGCTCTTCAAAAACTAGCATGAGTATACATAAGGTTAAACCTAGGAAAAGGCTTAGAGTTGCATCAGAATATATTCTTCTTTTTTTCAGTTGGTCTTGAATTGGTCAAGTTGAGGTCAAAAACTACACCCCCCTTTCTTGCTTATCTGATTTGAGATCTAAGATTTTGTTTTCACTGAGCAATTTTCTGTGCAGGTGTGGTGAAAAGATTCTGGTCATAATTTTTTCAATTTTTTCACCAGTAGGGACTTATGTAAGAACAAAGTTGTTATTTGCTATGTTATGGAGGATCAATTTTTTAGGAAACATCAATGTTTCAAGTTTGGTGCTGATAGACTGAATTCTCAAGGAGAGAAATTTCACCCTGATTGTTGCAGCAAAGAATTTGTGAGTTGAAATGGGTCTTGAATTGAATGGATAGAACAGTGAGTAGTTGAAAGGCCCACAAAAGATCCTGACCTGATTCAGAGAAGGACCGGTGTTCAGACTCAGTGGTCAAAAGAAAAACTACTGATTGTTATGAGCATTGCTAGATGACAGGGCCACTGAGATCCACAGTTCTACAAGTGAAGGAACAGCAATTGTTACTGCAAGCATGATTGATTTCACAGTAGGCATTAATTTTGAAGGCAGTGTTGCAATCCCCTCCTAAGGTAATCCCATGGTTCTTGGTTTATTTGAGTTATTGGAGGAGGTGCATGAACTTATGTTGGTGAGTGATAGGAGGGTTATTAAGGAATTGGGAGAGATAGAGCCAGGTAAAATAAAGGTCAGGCCAAGTAAATTGAACAAGGTAGTTCAGAAGCTCTAACCCTCTTTTATATCTGATGTCACAGGCAACTGTGTTCTTGGAGATGGTAATTCTCAAGGGTTGTTGTGGGAGAGGAGTGGATGCTGGTTTGCAGTCACTCATACCAAATTTTACAAGCGTGTTATAAATTAATTTATCTAGATGCAGGTGAATTGTATGGGCAATGCAATCTCAGGTAACCAACCCAGCAGCATTAAACTAGATCTTCCTTTGAAATAAATCCTTAATGTTCTCCTTCAATTCCAATAAGTCCTTTTTTCTACCTGAAATTACAAGGTCATCAACATGAATGTAGACTAGAAAAATTTTATTGGGATTGGAATGAGGGAACATGCAAGGATCTACTTTGGATTTCGTGAAATCAAGAGAAAAAAAAAGGTGACCAAGGCTGTATAACAACACCAAGGAATTTTCTTGAGTCCCTCAAGGGATTTCTTCAACAAAATCCCATGCCCATGGGGAACAAGAATATCAAGTTCTTCCACGGCTTTGATGAAGATTTTTTCTTCTGGTATTCTTTTTAATAAATCACATTTTATTTCCATTTGATTTAATTCAAGATCAGAAGAGGCTATGAGCCTTAAGAATATGTGGAGAGTGGGTAATTTACCAGTCAGAGCAAAGGTGTTGTCATAGCCAATACCTTCTACATGGCAGAGGCTTGATCACACAATTTGGCCTTCTTCTTGATGAAAGCTCCTTGGCTTCCAGGTTTGTTTTGAGGACCCAGGTGGTTTTTAATTCATTTTCATTGGCTGGTTTAGGGAAAAATTCCCAGAATTGATAATTTTCACAGTTCTCTTTTTAATTATCAATGGATTTCTTCCAGTAAGTTAATTCTGGCATTCTTTTTGCTTTGGAGATAGATTTTGGATCATGAAGGATGGAGGGCTTGGTGGTAATAATATTTGAATGGTTTTGGCCTATAGTGGGTAAAATTCTGCTGCTAGACAGGTCAGAACCCACTTTTCTGGGAGCAGTCTTGTAACAGAGTACATATGCATAGTGTTTTTAAGGATTGGGTTTTTCTTGCGGAGGACAATTGTTGAATGGGGAAGCTGGTTGGGGTGGAAGATTAGTTGTGTTGGTGTCTACTGAGGAAATTTTTTGAGACATAGAGATGTTGGGGCTGATGGGAGTCAAAGGAGAAGGAGAATTGTTGAAAGAGAATAGAATGTGATTAGAAGGCATGTTATTGACTGTTTGGTTTTTGAAATGAAATAATTCACTGATTATTTTGAAATTTTGGGACCAATTTATGCTGTCTGTTGATGGGACCCATACTTTGAAAGATCTATGATGTGAGTCAAAACCAATGAGAATTGCTTTGCTTCCAGAGGGGCCAAACTTGGAATTTCTCCACTTCTTCTCAATATAGAGGATCACCTCACAGTAAAAGGAGGCTAAATAGTCCAATTTTGAAGGGTGACCAGTTCATTTTTCATGAGGAGTAGAAAGGTCAAGAAAGAAAGGTGGGGTAAAATTTTCAAGAAGAATGGCTGTGATCAACCCATTACCAAAGAAATCAAGAGGGAGGCTGCTGGTAGCAAGAAGGGTTCTATTTTTTCAATCATGGTACAATTTAATTTTTTTTGAAAGGTGTTTTTTTGGGAAGTGTACAGCAAGGTGTTCAGGTGTTGGATTCCCATTTCATGTAAACAATGCTTGAAATTATTGTTGAAAAACTCTCCACCATTTTTGGAGAATATGGAATGTGCTTTATGAACAGTGTTTTCTTCAGATTTATTCAGGAATATCAAAAAAATGGTCATATGAGTCAGACTGCAATTTGATGGGATAGATGAAAGAAAAGCAACTGATGAAATCTGTAATTTTGAGAAAATAAAAATACCCCCCCTTTTGAGACAGGAGTGATTGGACCACAAAAATCCATGTGGAAACATTTGAGTGAGGTAAAAGGGGTAGGGAAGTTTCCTGGAAATGTATTTCTGGTCATTTTGGAGGTAAGGAGATCCACACAATGAGTTTCTTTAAGAGTTAAATAAGTGAAGAGTTTTTGAAGATAAGCATGGTTAGGGTGGCCCATTTTTCAATGGATTTAAAGTTAGCATTGGATGGTCATATATAGAGGATGAGTCAGATTGAGGTCCAGCACATTATTGGAGAATCTTTCAGTCTTCAGCTTGTGGATTCCCTTGATTCATTCCCATCTTTAGTTGGGTTGATTATGTATCCCATTTGTAGATAGGGTACCATGGAGATGAGTGATTTAGAGAGCTTGGGAACAGGCAGAGCATGAGGTATTTTGAGTGCAATGGTAGCAAGAGGGATGATAGCTTCAATGTATCCTTGAGCTTGAAGGGTAAAGCCATTAGCAGTATAGAGACTGGATCAGGAATAATGGAAATTTGTGAAGTAATTATGTTTTTTGAGATAGTGACCAGAGGCACCTTTTTCAAGGATAACCAGATCTGGGTTTGCCTTTTCCAGACTGAGATTGGCCTTGCCTTGATGGTTTTTCCCTTTAATTTTGCTGAGGGCATCTTGATGGTAGGCAATGACTAATTTGGGCCGTAGCTGATGACTCTGGTCTGCGGAATGATTTGTGTTTGGATTATTGGTTCAATTTTCAAAACATGGTTGTGATTTTTGATTTTTGTTTGGGGAATTGTTTTGAATTGACTGGGTGTTTTGAGATCTATTGAAGGCTGAGAAGTGAGCTTCTCTAGTGGATTTGGATTTTTATTGAAGTTCTAGTTCAAGGTTGGAGAGAAAATTGTTCATTGGGATCTTAGCCTTTTTTCCTTTATACTGTACAAATTTTAATCATTTCATTACAGCAAAAGAAGGAGGTAATTTTTTGAGTATGATAATTGCCTACAGGTTTTTGATTTTTCAGGTGTCTAGATTTTTGAAGGAAAATTCTAACAGAAATATGAATGTCTCTCTGAATTTATTGATTGATTCCTGCAGATTTCTTTTGGAGAAGGGTATGTTTTAAAGTTGGTCCATGAGATCAACCACATTTTCAAGGGACTTGCTGGTGTAGTGGTCACATATGCAGTCCCAGAGTTCTTTAGGTTCATAGATAATTGGGTTTTTTCACAAACCGGGGGAAGGTTTGTTGATCAAGGTGGAGTTGGATAAAATTTGGTGCTTGTTTATTTTTGAGTTTTATTTCTGTAGTGGGATTGAGATTTGATTTTAAGATGACTTCATCCAAGTCTTTTTAAAAGGTTTTAGTCAACACATTGTTGCACCAACTGGAGAAGTTACTGTGTCCAGAAAATTTCTTGCAAAGAATACTGCAAGATTCAAAAGATGCTACCATAATGTGATCGAGTATCATTGAAGGGGACAAAGTTTAATTCCCAAGGAGAAGGTCTTGTGCTTTGTTACCAGATGATGAACTGGACTCAGGAGGAAATGAGTAGTCACTATTTGAGGTAGAGACCGGTGAGGAAGGTGATGGTGATGGTACAGCCCCTTCTCCTATTGTGGTGCACAGCTGGTATTTTACAGGGATCATGAACTGAAAAGAATAACCAGCAATTGATGGAAATTGAGACACAGGTCTTGCGGAGAAAAGGGATGTAATGAATTTAAATACTTGAAAATAACAACCAGTAATAGATGGCATGTGAGACACCGGTCCTCAAACCAAAGGAGATGGAATAAATTGGAATAATTGAGAAGAATAACCAGCAAGTGATGGCAAGTGAGACAAAGGTCTTGGAAAAAAAGAAGAAAGAACAAGATGGAATACCTGAACAAGGTATTAGACAAGTGAGGAGCAAAGAAAAAACAATGAGTGTGATGAATCTCAGGTAGCAATCACAGAAAGGAGTGGAGGATACCAAACTAAAAGATATCAGCAAGGAGAAACAAGGAAGAGAGAGCAGAACTGAAAAGAATAACCAGCCAGTGATGGCAAGTGAGACACAGGTCTTGAGACCAAAAGATACAGAACAAGAAGGAATACCTGAACAAGGTATTAGACGAGTGATGAGGAAAGAAATGACAATGAGTGTGATGAATAAAAGGAAATAAGACAGGTAAAAAATCAAAATGAGAGGTAAAAATTACAAATTGGAGGCACAAAATCCAAATTATAGGTACAAAATCCAAAGTAGTAGGCAGTAGATACAGGATTTTTGAAACCTAGAATGAGGATACACAAGGTTTTCCTAGGGATAGGTTGAGCATTGTGTCACAGTCAAGTCTTCTTGTTGTCAGTTGGTCTTCATTTGTTCAATTTGAGGTAAAAAACTACAATTATCTCTACATCAGAGGCAATAAATGTCAGCAGCATATCTCTACAAAAAGTGGTGTTTATGGCCAATGTGTCCAATTTTACAACATTGAATATCCTCTTTATTAAGTCAGCTGTAGTGCTCAGGGGGAATTCAGTTTGCATGAGTTTTCTGGTGGACAAGGAAAAAGTATTTTTAGCTATAGCATAAAAAAATGGCCTGTGGGTGATGTTCTGTTTGACCAATTTTATTTTGGACGTCATGAAAATTACTTTGGATCATGTAGCGCACTGCTTGTCAAGTTTACCTGCCAGGGTAAGTAGTTGGGTTAATTTTTTCTCATTTTAACATAAATGGGCTGCGTGTGTGATCCTTGGTAGGAACAATGAGTTTGGTAGTCTTGATTGGTTCACCTCTGAAAGGCCCAATCCCATATTTCCTAATTTACCTTATGCTTTAAGCATGAAGTGACCTTTCTTTAACAAATTTCCAATGCGCTGATCACATGATAAGCAGTGATAAATTATGACAACTAATAAGGTGGCTGTTCAATGGAAGTCCCTCCAAAGGAGAACTTAGGGGTAAGCTCAAGGTGATTCCTGGAATTAGATAGAACCATAATTTGATACTTCTTTTTTTACAATGTGGTGGCATTTCAGGCACCCCATCTGAGTGTGGCATTTGCAACTATTTTGATTAAATCAAAGGCCAGTTATAGGTTTTTGCTAGATTTGCAATGTACCAAATTGTCCACATAGCCTCTTGGTGTGACTTTTCAGGGTGACTCATTGGTCAAGCAATGTAAATCCAACCTATATATAATATATAAGATAACAGAAAACAGAGATCCTTGTGGAAACCCTAGTGAAATAATATTGGAGGGGGATATATAATCATCTAAGCAAATTTTTGTTCTTCTCCCTTGTAGGAAATCCCAGATGATGATAGACATGTATGCCAGGCTGCCTTGGGTCTTCAGAATATGTATCAATATATCAGGATGGACAATGAGATATGCAGATTGAACTTCTAGAAATAGTTCAACAACAACCTTCTTCTCTATCTATAAATCTCTTCTCTATGTATGAAATGCAAGAATTGCATCCTCTGTCACAACACCCTTATGTCAGCTTGCTAGTTTACTAGAGCAACCTGTCAAAGCAGATTAAAAAAAGAAAATAAATAATAAGATGAGAAGGAGTGGTAAATCCATATATATTATTGAAGAAATCAATTCCCCACCCAAAACATAGGTAGGGTCACTCACTGAACCCACCCTTGAATTCCAACTCCTTACAGTTTACTATAATTTTAGAAGAAAAGACCAATAAAACCATGGCACCAAAATAGCTCCTTTTTGCCATTATGATATTTCACACACAATGCCATGTATAGGTTTCACACATAAAATTCAGCCAGGACTGAGGTGTTGTGTATATTTTAGGAGTTACAGGCGGATTAGTGTTGTGTCACAATTCCTGCGCGCAGCCCCGCATTCATATAGCAAGGGTACACACGCCTGACACTCAGTATGCAGGCAACCAAGAAAACCACATGCAAAACACCTGCTGGCCGCAGATGATGGATTCCCGCACGCAGCTGTCAAGCCTGCGCGTTTCAAGATTGATTCCCGCACGCAGCTGTCAAGCCTGCGCACGTCAACATCAAATGTACTAATTCTAACAGCCAGGTACCGCAGGAACATGCTACAACTTGCATGCATACATCATTCATATGTAACAAGTTGACTGATGGATGGGGAGATGTTTGAAACCTAAGAAAAATGAATAAAAATATGAAAATCAAAACATTAAAGCAAATAAATTGTGAAAAACAGTAATGAAGGTTGTCACGTAAATGGAATTGCCAAATCTTTATGAACCACAAAACACATCAAGAAGTCTACCATAAAAATTATTGAAATTTACCAAAATGTGCAGAAGATGACTTAAAATCTATAAATAATAACTTCTACCCATGCCACACTAAAGAAAGTAATACAAAACAAGGAAATATTTCTGAATCATGAAAATAAAAAATTAACATTTAAATACCTTCTGAAAATTATTTCACATGGAAATATGACACAGGCAAGGCTAGCCAGCTCACAGCACAAAGACTAAGTGCCAAACTAACCCTAGCGAGCCTGCCAGCCTCAGAAAACAAGCAAAACCCTCTCTACGTGTCCTGAGAAGGTCTTATTACCCTAGAAAGGTATATAAACAGCCCCTTTAAAATGGTTGAAGCATCAGTAATTTTCAAAGTAACCAATCCAGACCCCTTTTCATCCGTGATCAAGTGTTTATTCAAGATAAACAAGTGATTTATGGCCTCAGTATGATTTTATAATTATTAATCATAAACCAATTGTTAATTCCATTGAAGAAAATCAGCAATATCCCCAATAATTTTCCTGAGACCCTTTCAACCTTGAATTTCTGCAATTTTCTTGGAGTTTCTGCTTAAATAAGTAAGTTATCTCCTCATTGCCTCCAGGCGTAAGTGCTGTGAGTCTGCCAGTCCACCCAATCCCCTTGAGTAAAACCCTCTTGATTAATCAGACCTCACTGTCCCAAGGTCTTTACAAGGTTCAAAAAAGCGCCTTGAAGAGAGGTTTTTATCCAATAAAGATCCCCTGTTTGAATGAACTGTGGCCCCTCTTGAAAAATATATTTAAATCAATTTAATCAAACCAAACCACTCAAACTTTGCACTTGCTTCTAAATCAACAATTTGAGAATATTATGTAACTTTCTTGGAATTATTATTATTCCAAAGCCAATATTTCTTGCTGCAGGTAAAGGATGGCAAATTTCCTGTTATCAGTAAGCTGACACCTTACATCCCCCATAGTGATGGTTTTGCAGGGCAGTAGACAAGTAGCCCATTCTGACAGGTGCCTAGCTAGGTTAAGCTCCAGGGACTTCCTCAGGGGATTAAGTAGAGCTATTGGGAGGTAAGTCTTTGAATTAGAAATTTGGTTGGTAGAGGGACTAGTAATAATTAATAAAATTGATGATTCAATGATCATCCAGAGCTGACCAGAAATCAAAAAAAAACTTGATGCTGGCAAGATGGGCCATTTAAGTACTGATGAGATCCAACATTTGCCTTTGGGTCAAACCATTCAGAATTCTATTCAGATACAATTGGAATTAAATTCAGGCTTGATGATACATGGTTATTCAACTGATTAAATGATTAGATGCTTTTATAAAGTAAAAGTTGTAACTAATTGTCAAGTTATAATTTTTTTTTTCTTCTTTATCTTATAATTATGATGAACCTATCTCTTATGTGGAAATTTACATGGATCAACTCTGAATGTGGATAATCCATTCAAAATACTGGGAGCCATATTTGTCTTCTTGCCATTTGAAACTTTTGAGTACATCTTCTTCTTGGAAGCAAAGTTCCCTCTTTGTGCTTTAAAATCAAAAGCATTTCTTGGTTAATAGTTTTTATGGATTTCATCCTTAAGAAATAGATGTATTGCATATATCCAGTTTCTTTTCTTTTCTTCATCAGAACCATCATCCCGCTCTTCTGCTTGAGCTGAGGGACTGAACCTATGTCTCTGTTACATTCCTGTGTTGTGTTTAACAGTAATTAAATTGTTAAAAACTTTGTTTTTATTGAACATATTTATATGAGTCTTCTTTCCATCATGATTGAAATTATATTCTCTATGCATTAAGGATACTCCTGAAAACCTCACACTGAGATCTCCAACTTTAAATAGATTTAATATAATCATACTAACTGTAATTCCCTTGATGGGATTACCATTCTAACAAACGCACCTGGATTGGTGTAATTTGACTTGTTTTCTTTCCGTATTATATCTGTAATGGCATTCTTCCAGGACATGGAATACGTTCATTGGATTAGGATCTGTTTTTATAGTTGAGCTAGCTTCCCATGAAGCACTTGACAAGTTAATTTTAAAGTTTCATTTTTCACCTTATCCAGGCCTGGATCTTTACCAATTTCCAGTTTATTCATGGCGCTGGTGAACTTGTTGCTGGTGATCCCCACCTGAATAAAGTTGAGAACCCTATCTTGAAATATCAAAGCTTTTGCAGCAAGTAAATTCCCTTCTCTTGAGGTCACACCCTTGAGAATTATTGGCTTGATATTGGGGTGACCTGGGGTAACCAGAGAATGTTCACCTCTTACTTATATAGTAGAAAACATGATTATCAAACGTATCTTTCAGGGAATACTGACTGGTCCATGTGAAAATAGCAGACTTTATGCGTGAAAGTTTTAGAGAGAAATACTTATCAAGAGAAGAAAACAAGAAAAGTATGAATTACCTTGATGTGCGCAAATTTTACAGAGAAATACTCATCAAGAGAAGATAACAAGACAAGCATGAAGTACCTGAACAACAATGAAGAAAGACAGTGAGAAGCTGAATGAGGGAAGAGAGTGAAGGATCTAAGGTTGAGTTTTCTTAATTACTCCATGTTCAGCTTCCATACTTTTTGGTACAACAAAAGAAAGTGTTAACTAATTATTTGACCCCACAGCAGCAAACTCCTCTACTGTCACAAGTTCTCAGCTACATATCACACTCATGTCTCTCATCTCTCCTCCACTTCTCAAAACTACAGTAAGTCCCTCCGCAAGGGCAAAGGACAGAACTGGGAGCAGGACATGACTCCAAATCTCTTTTTCATCTCATCAACAACCCAATATCTAGGACAGAATCTTCAACACCATCACACCCAACTTCAATCCTCAGCTATTTCATCTCTTCTTTTCTTTCTTTATTATTTCTTTTTATCTTTCTTTATTGTTTATTTCTTTTCTTGGCCTTTCTTAATTTTTTTAATACTTTCGCTCGCACTGAACTCCTCAGACTCAATAATTTCAATCTCTGACTGGTAAGACTACTATTGTCAATTGTTGTCACAAATAAGCCTCAAATTCCTGACCTTTGCGTTTCTGCCATTAATGAAGCTGTTTTTCTTCTTTTCCTACTGATTTCTCTTCTTCCTTTCAAATAAACAACTCAATCAAAAAAATAGTTGACTTTTTTGCCTGATGTTTGTTCCTCTCTTTTGATTCTTTTCTTTTACACTTTTCTTTTACTGACAACTCTGGCACAGCCCTCTTTGTTCTTGATTTCTCCAACTTCTTTTCAGAAATCCAACATAAAGAATAACCAGGAACGTGCAAATAAAGCTAGACAACAGTTATTAGAGGGTCCATAAGGTGTTAAGATCATAAGGAACACAAAGAGTTGGTAAGCGGACTGAAAGAATGTTTTGATATGATCTGTAACTTTGTGTCTTGTCTGTTTAATAAACACCATGGTTAGTCTGAATCTGAATTCTTCCAATAGGCCATTGTAAAATAATTGATCTCCTGACCTACTCATTTTTTGATGTGAATTCCAATTGTTCATCTCTCCGTTGAACCCATTAAGCATTATCATGTCACCTTTTGATCCAACATTTGACAATCACAATATCATACAGGCATGAACTGAATATTAATCACTGATGAAAATATCTATTATCCCCTGTCCTACACACATTTTTAAACCACTGTTGGACCACATTTGGAAAAGTATTTTCCATTGCGCAAATACACATCTTTCCAATTCCAGTATCAAAGAACCTTTTAAATTTTGTATTTGCACCTTCCTAGAATCTTTTTTTGGCTCCATCTGTCCCCAGAAATTTAAAAATATGAATTCCCATTTTTCCAAAGAACCAATGGCCAGCTTCCTTCAAATCCAAGCCCCATGGAAATATGCCAAATTCAGGAAATATCTGTACCCTTTTCCATTGGCTGATCCAAAATAATCATAACACACAGAACTGAAAAGCTGACTTTGGTTTCTGAGTTTTAATTTGTATTTTTTTTACTGCTAGAGCCTGAAACTTCATTCAAATCCGTGCAAATAAAATTACACAGCCATAACATCTTCCAACTGAACCACATTTTCATCCATCCATCAATGATAAGTGTGAAACTCAATCTAACTTGCATCCCTCTAACTCTCTTCTACTGTGCAGGCGTCCTACAACCAAATCCAGGCATTTCAACCATCATAAGGAAATAAGACATATTTCCATTTGCAGAAAACCCTGCAATTAATTTAACCCAACTCATTCATGGCAAAGCATTGTTTAGCCAGCATGGAATAAGTCACTTGTATGAAGAAACTTTGCAGCCTACTCCCTGCTCATGGGAAAATCTCAACTCCTGAAACTATTGGAAAATTATTTCCATCTGGGTCTAAATCCTGAAAACTCCCTGTACAAACTTTTCAAAAGAACAAAGAAAATATGTTTAAGAAAAGACAATTATCATTGGAGCTCTACCACCTTAAAAATTTAAGCCCCAAGGAAGCCCACAAATAATACAAAACATGTCCATGTTTGTATTGAGATAATTCAGGAATTAATTCACAAAAAAAAACCCATCCCACCATCCATGAAAATGAATACAATTTTCACAGCTCCCAAAAATATGTGTCCAACCCATGTCAATATCCTCCAGATCAAATCAACCATTCCCACTGCATCCAAATATGACTTTCATTGTTGTCTTTCTGCCATTTGTGTTGGAGGCTTATGCCCAGAATGCCAGCGCAATATAGCTGTTCAATTCATGTCAATTACTTTTCAAAAACATTTCTCAATACCTGGAAAAACATACTCAGCTTTTCTACGCTTGATCAAGCATGAAGGGGCCAATATGTTCACAGCTTAATTTTTCCCCAAGCAGCCCTATGGGATTCCAATGAATCCCAGCATTGCCTTGAACCTTTTCAATCATGTAAAAATAGGAGGGCTTGCCATTCTCCACCCCCAAAAAGACATATTTTCCCCAGGAATAAAAAAAGAGAGGCTACAAATCACCATCCTTCATCAACACGGGGACAGTGAGGTGAGTCCTTTCAATCTTTCTTTGCTTTAAAATACATATTAATTTGAAAAAAATAGGATTGAAAGGTTTTATCTTTTGAATTTGTTTATCTCACCTTAAAAAATTGTCCTTTGGTCAATTCCAAGTAGGAACCAAGTTCATGCTCACTGGCATTATTTTTGCTTGGTATGAGAAGAACCTTACATGAATTTTTCAAGCAAGTAAGTGAACAGTAAGTGAATTAACTAATCAATCAACCAGGTTGCTTTCCATGAATGTTGGCAATCAAAATACATTGAAAGTGAGCCTAACTTCAGTTCAAAGTGTTAATAAGCTGAGGTTGAATTTAAATGCTATCACTGCAGGGGTAGCGTCCCAGAAAAAGGTCTTTTATGTCATGTGTCAAGCCCATCTCTACCAATATACTTTTTAAAAACTAAGGCTCTAACATTAATTGTGTGACAGGATCCAAGGGTTCAAAATTCTCTCAAAAACTTTAATGAGTTCCCCTTTGAAATCACTTCATCCTGCAGATGAATTTGAATCTGTTTATTGAAGCAACCCTGGAAATGGATACTCATCCTTGTCAATAGATATTCACCAGGGAGAATCCACACAATTCCAGCAAAGAGAACATGATAAAAAATAAAAAAAATAAAAAATAAAAAACAAAAAAATAAAAAAATAAAAAAATAAAAAAATAAAAAAATAAAAAAATAAAAAAATAAAAAAATAAAATAATAAAATAATAAAATAATAAAAAAAATAAAAATAAAAAATAAAAAAATAAAAAAATAAAAAATAAAATATAAAAAATATAAAAATATAAAAATATAAAAATATGAAAATAAAAATATAAAAATATAAAAATATAAAAAATTTAAAAAATATTAAAAAAAAATATAAAAAAATAAAAAAATAAAAATATAAAAATATAAAAAAATAAAAATACAAAGAAATTAAAAAATAAAAAAATTAAAAAGGGAAATGTCAAATTGGCAACCTCACAATCTCTGTCCACAGCCTAAAAAGGGTTGTATCGCACAGTATGCAACCAGTTTCAGTCATGAACAACTGCTCACAACCCATTTCAGTTGTGAAATGCGGCTCATAACTCATTTTAGACATGAAAATTTGCTCAAAACCCATTTTGGGGTTGGGAATGGCCGTTCACAACCCATTTGCGGTGAGCAAAAAAAAAAAGAAATTGAAAATAAAATCAAATAAAGGGCCCATAAATAAAGATAAATAAAAATAGGCCAATGTTAAATTTTCAACCCAAAAGTTTCAAACCTTTGTGAATGGCCTTTCAGGACTGTACGTGGTTGCAAAAACCAGATCAGGCCCCAATAAAGTGTGATCCAGGTTTCTTCTGACTGGCGCAACCCCCAAGGGGTCCCAAACCCCCTTTTGCTACTCAAATTGAGTGGTAAACGGGGGTTTGCAACCTGGAATAAATTTCAAACAAGGGATTTCAACATCCCAGAGGTTGAAATCAGGGTTGTTCCTGGTTTCAAGGCCCATTTGGGGCAAAATGGCCCTAAATGAGCCATTTGAGGGGGCAATTGTGGTATCTAGGCACCCCTGGACCACATTTGAGTGACCTCAACCCAAATTTGGGGATGTGGCATACTATGTGGGACTATTATTGGACCACAAAAATAAACTTGGGAATCAAACAATCTGCCTATTGGCAAAAAATCTTGAGATAAACCTCTTACACACAAACCACACGCCTTTTGGATAAATTAATTTTTCTCAGCCCAAAAGTGAGCTAACTTTTGGATTTATTGAATTCAAAATTGTGTGGAATAATAAATTTCTGTTGAATTTTTTTTAATTTATGGGAACAGTGGAAAGCCCAAGCCCTCCCAGATTAAACAAGGCTATGTTAAAGGACTTAATTAAAAGTGTACTCAAGGAAGTTTTGGTGGAATCTAGGGATTTGGGTAGGGAGTTGGAAAAGAAAACATGGGAAGCCCCAATTGCATCCTCATCTAGAGTTAAAATTAAGGAACAAGATGTTTCTTCACAAAAGGAACAAGATGTTACGTCACAACTGGAATTGACTAAAGGTGGTGGGAGAAATTTAATATGTCATTTGACTGAATATGATTTGGAATCATCAATACTAATGTAAACATGTAAATATGAAACTAAGGGGTTTTGGAGACGCTTGACCCTCCTCCTGTGAGAATCTTTGCTAGTGGGAAAGAAGCCAAAATTTATGGTCAAAAATGGGTAGCTAAGCATTGCTACGCATTGATGAATTTCAAATCAAGGAAGGATAAATACACCAATCTAGCTTGTGGCAGATATGGTGTTTATGAAGGGACATGCCTCACCAAATGTCAAAGGAAAGTTCATATTACAAAGGTTTGGTGTCAATTCATGATTGGTGCAAGTAGGAAAGTAGCAGATACCATGTGGAATCTCTCCATTAGAAATAGCCTCCACAATCATCAACCATCATAAAGTCCTTCAGTGCCTCCTCAACTGAGGATAATATCAGCTCAAGCCTTGCACAAAATCAAAGAAGAAACTCAAAATCTAAATCAAAATCAAATTGAGAAATATTGATGGTGGAGAATAGATTTATTATAGAACAATCTATAATACTAAGCAAAAGGTAAAGCTTGCTGAACTGGATGGGAAAGGTGTTATGGACGCTCTGTTGGAAATTCTCCAGGAATCCCAGTGGGTTTCCAGATACAAAGTTGGTGGAGAGAGTCACTTAGAGGCCTTCTTCTAGGCTCATCCTTATTCTATAGAACTATGCAAAAAAATACATCACCTTGCTTTGTTAGATTTTACTTATAAAAAAATAGGTACAATATCCCCCTATTGCATGTTGTAGGAATGACTGCTAAGAAAAAGACTTTTACAAAGGCTTTTGTTTTTATAAAAAAAGAAACATTTTCTTTTTATAGTTGGTAGTTGAACTCATTCAAAGAGTTAGCTCATGATCCCAAGAGGCTTCCAAAACTATTTGTGACAAACCATGAAGAGGCTCTGATTTGTGCTATTAAACACAGTTTTCCCAAGTCATTCACATAGTTATGTAGGTGGCACTTGTCTAAAAAAATAATAGAAAACTCTAAAGTGCCCTTCAGTAGTGACAATAAAGGTTGGAAACCTTTTATGAATCTTTGGGGCAGGTTTGGGGCCTCTAAAACCAAGGGGACGGCAGAAGCAAATGATGCTGAACTCAGAGCAAGTCAATTTATTGAATATTGATATCTGTTATGGATTGATCCCTGTTGGGAGTGGCTTACTTTGAAACTTGTATACACTGTTTCTTGAAAGAGCATGAGGATTTACTTGAGTATATGGAAAAGAATATTTTTCCTATTAAAGAGAATTTTTTAATGGCTTGGACTTTTGTCTACCCAGAATTTGGAAATAAAACTACATCTCTGTTAGAAGGGGCCCATTCCACTTTCAAACAATTACTAGTGGGATATTTGGGGAACATTTTGGATGTGTGGAAACACATTGAAGGAACTATTGAAAGTAAAATCCAATTGGTCCTTGTAGCACTTAAAGACTCTAAAATAAAGTTGGGAACAGGTCCGCCAACAGATCTATTAACTTTGGGTTACACATTGTCAATTGAGGCAATTAAACTCATTAAGGAAAAATTCAAGAGGTTAAAGCCCAACAACAATGGAAAGGTGTGCTCAAATTCATTTTCAAAAAAACTGGGTTGCCTTGGTCCCGCATTTTAGGTGAAATACTAGCATCAAGAGGATCCTTTGTGCCTGAGGATCTTCATCCTTAGTTTCAGTTAGGCTATGAACCTTCCAATGAAGTAAGTAGGGTTTTTTGGAGGTTACCAATTATTGGATTGACAGAGTAATTATTGGATTGTCAGATTAATTATTGGATTGACAGATTGATAAATTGAAAAATTGATAACTCTTTTGATTTTTTCAGTTTGAAGTGGATGCAAGACTTGATGAAAAAACTCAAATGTTAAAAAAGAGGAATGCAATGTATTGGGAACAACCTAAAGAACTTAGGTTGAAGATTATAAGGTCAAAGCTCAAAAATACAGCTGCTTCAATTGCAAAGCCAAGGGTTGAGCAAAAGGTGTTAAGGTCAAGCTGCGGTCAACAAAAATTGAAAGCTACCCATTGGGAGCTTTCAAAATTCAAGCATGTTGAAAGAGCTATTTCAAGGGCAAAAAGAGTTAAAAGGAGACCCAAGACACCAAAGAAAGTAAGTATTTTATTTTGAGAAATCTTCATATTTATGGTTTAATGAAGTGATGGGAAATTGATTCTGGTAGCGCAAGGAATTCTCTTCATCTGAATCTCCTAGTTCAGAGGACAAGACTGAAAAAAGGATTAAAAGGGGATAAAAAAGACCAAAGACAGTAAGTCTTTTATCTTGAGATGTTTTCATTTGTATTTGATAACTTATGGGAAATGATGATTATATTACTAGTCTTTAGGCTCAGAATCAGAATTTCATAGTGCAGTAAAAGAGACTGAAAGTTCATTGGGGTCAGTGGCATTGGAATCAGGTTTTTTTTGAAGGATGAAGAAGAAGACATTGAGGAGTAAAACAGAAGCTCATCTTTGGTGATTGATGCTTCCTTTAATGAGATTAAAATTTTGGCTAACTACCTTTTGTTTGTAGGAAGTCAATTAACTCAATCACATACCTGAGAACTTACATAAGTCCTTGGGTGAGGTTTTGAATCCATTTGGTGATAGAAATTGTGGATTTAGAGTCATTCCTAAATCACTTGGGTATGACAAGAATTAATTGTTTAATTTAGAAAAGTAATTGCTTGAAACATTGAGGAAAAATAAGGGGGGCTATTCTAAGATCCTTGGGAACATTAAAGAAGTTGAAAAGATAGAAAAAATACTTGATGTTGTTGAAATCAATGAAAATATTCCATCATCAAAATGGCTTTAAAATTTGGACATGGGAAAAATAAAAGCAGATAATTATGGAAGACCAATATTTTTCATTTCATTGAATTCATGTTTTACTTGTACACCTATGAAAATGGGTGTAAAAGAACAATCAGATCCTATATTAATTTGCTTTTTTAACTATAACCATTGGGTCCAGTTTTCACTTAAGGGAGATGTGATTCCAATCCTGCGCACAGTTTCCAAACCATGTTCCATGATTTCTAAAAAAGCATCTTGTTGGGTTGATCAAATCAAAGATCAAGTTGACTTGTATTCTAACTTGAAGATAAATTTCATCATTTGTGTTTGGGTTCTGATCCTGATATTTTAATTCTATCAATATAAAGGGTTATAACATTTTGAACATCATTATGATGAGTGTTTTGAGTTAACATAATTATGATGAGTGTTTTGAATGAGATTTTAATGGTAAGTAAGTTCAACTTGTGTTGGGCTGAGCCCACCATAAGGAGAACTTTTACTTCTTGTGATGGGATCAGCTTAACACAAGTTGAACATAATTTTTTGGTGTTTTTAGTTTAGGGATGGTCACTTTTTTTATTTTTTGGAAATTTTACCTTGTTAGAATTCTGGCCAGCAATTACCTTAGGAAAATGAGCAGTATTTAAAGCAAAAGAAATGCTGCACACTGGGTGTCAATATTGGCTAATGGGGCTCTCACAATGGGGCAATATCTTGGATGAATTTGATTGGAATGATGAATGAATGGATGGAAAACAGCAGGGAGAAGAGCCCTTACGTACAAAAGATTGGCCTCTTGTGAGCCCATGATACAACAAGCCAAAAGGCAAATTTTCCGCCCCAAAAGAGCTCTACAGGCTCTACTAGTCTTGTTACTTGGTTGGGACTACATCAGCCCGCATGGTGTCAGTTCCTGAACCCTTACAACCTGCCTATTCCGGTCCATTCCAGTGTTTCCACCGTTACGGGGCTGAAAAAGCCCCTTGCTGTTCAATCCCCTTGGCTGGTTGTCCGTTACAACCAGCCATGGTGACCTCATTACCTTGTTTACGGGCTGGTTGCCTCATGCAGCCAGCCCCTGGCCCCTCAAATGGGCCAGGTGGGACCCAGGGCACTCCTGGGTTCGGTCTCAGACTCACATGGGGGGGTGTGACCAGCGGACATGCTTTCCCCCCCCCTCTTTCTCTCAAATCCCGGGTGGGGGCGGTCAAATCCCCTCACCAGGGGCCCTGGGGGTCAATACCCCCAGGGTGTTTTCAAGTAAGTTGGCCTGGGAGGTGATCAGGTCCCCCCGGCCCATCGCTCCTCCCCCCCGGTAAAGGGGGGGGGGGGAGAGCGCCCCTGCTTGGTTGCCTCAAATGATCGATGGTGGAGGGGTGATGAATTCCCCCCCACCTGTTGGTCCCTCCGCTTGCGGGCGGAGCCGCCACCTCCTTGGGCAAGGGGGTGGTCAGGTCCCCCCTTCCCTGACCAACAGCATTGTTGTGGCCAGTCGCTGGCTGGTTCAACCCAGCCAGCTTGCCCCCATCCCCCTTGTGACAGCAAGCGAGCTGGGGCTGCAAGCCCTGGCTCCGTGGCGCTGGTCGCAGGGCGCAACCAGCCAAGCCCCCGCAGGATCCCTTGGCCGCGCGACAGCCCCAGGGGGTCCGTTGGGCCCCACGTGGGCCGTACTGAGCAACAAAGGCGGCCCCAAACGGGCCGCGACGCAGGCAGCGGCCCCGAGCGGGCCGTGACATGGGCAGCGGCCCCAATGGGCCGCCCCAAGCCTGAATTGTGAGAATTACATACTTTGGCGGGCCAGCCCGTCTGGCCAAGTATATCCATAATAAAGCTTGGGCCCTTTTATGCCCAAATAATCCCATCTGGCTTGGGTGGCCCATCCACCCTGGCGGGCCTGTGAGGGCCTGTGTCCCAAAAGACCATAAAAAAGTGTTTTGGCACCCAAATGCCCAAAACTAATAACTCCCACATAGGCCCACGTGGCCCCCGTGATGTCCAATGGGCCGTGGAGACCCATTTTAGCATCCCATTTGGATTACACACTCCTATGCACATTACCTGAGTGCATCAGCATTTTAACACACCCCCTTAATCCAAAAGGGATGCCATACGCATACCAGATACAAAACCTTCATTTTTGTTCCTATCTAACGCCTTAGTTAAGATATCCGCAATCATTGACCCAGTAGGCATGTACCGTAACAATCCCGTATATAGTTATAACAAACATCAATATGTTTTTTTCTAGAATGGAACACTTGATTTTCTGCCAACGCAATGGCACTCTGGTTATCAGAATACAACAAAGAAAACCCTTGTGGTTTATGAGTATCCTCTAAGACCTTTCTCAACCATTTTGCTTCCTGTGAAGCTGACAAGTACGCTCTGACCTCTGCTTCTGTTGAAGAAAGACTTATTGCTGACACCTTTTTAGACATCCAAGACACTAGATTCTTTCCTAAGAAGAATACAAAACCACTTGTTGATTCCCTAGTGTTACTATCTGCCTAACTCGCATCAGAATAACCAACCAATTCAAAGTTTAATGACTTTGAAAACTGCAGTCCCAGACTGCTTGTTCCTTTAAGATACTTCATAACCCTCTTAAACACTGACCAATGCCTCATGCATGGTTTCTCTAAGTTTTGTGACAAAATACCAATCGCATAAGTAATATCTGGCCTTGTACACTGCCCCAAATAATTCAAAGATCCAATAGCTGATCTATAATCATTCCCGGATTGAACAAACTCTAGATGCTCTTCATCTGTAGACTTTTCTAACCAAATGTTAGACTGCATTGGAGTACCAAACTCCTTTGCATCTTCTAAGCCATACTGCTTAAGTAGAGCTGACACATAATGGTTCTGATCCAACCTGATCCCATTCTTGCTCTTACTAACTTTCATTCCCAGGACCTGTTGTGCCAGACCAAGATCTTTTATCTTGAACTCCTTTTTGAGTGTCTCCATGACTCTCTCCTTACCATTCCCAATAATGATAATGTCATTGACCCATACAAACAAAATTGCATCCTTTCTCACAAAGAGACAAGGGTCAGCCAAACTTGTTTTGAAACCAATCTCTATCAGTTTCATGCTCATAGTATTTTACCATGACCTAGCTGCTTGCTTCAATCCATACAGGGATCTACACAGCTTGAGGAAATACTCCCCTTTATCTGCTGATAGGAAACTTCTCACACAGACTTTATTCATAGTTTCTGGCTTGGTCTCGACCAGCCATTCCTTGAAACCATCAGGAATTGACATATAAACAGTCTCTTCCTCTCCAAGTTTTGCATTCAAGTATGAAGTCACAAAATCAGCCTGTCTGATTTCTTCATCCAACTCCACTGCCAAAGCAATGATGTACCTGAAGGTGGACAGCATTCCAGTTGGCAAGAAAGTCTCCTGGTAATCAATACCCTCTCTCTGTTTGAAGCCCTGTGCAACGCATCTAGCCTTGAACCTCTTCAAAACTCCATTAGTATAAAACTTCTTTGTTAACACTAATCTAGACCCAAAAATGGTCTTTCTTTTTGGAACTGAATCCTGCTTAACCACTTCAAACACACTATTATTCTCTAGAGAATCAAATTCCTCAAAAATAGCTGTCTTCCAATTGGCTCTTTCATCTGAATTCATAGCTTGGCCAAAGCTATTTGGGTTAACTCTATTACCCATTTCTGAACTCAACTGTAGAATCTCATCAAGCATACACTGTTCCTGAATTGTATCTTCCTCATATTCCGCAGAAGCATAATGGGAATTCCATTCCCCATACCTATCAACAGGCATTCTCATCCTGCCACTCCTTCTAACTGGAGGTGGAGGCTCATCAGGTTCTGATTCCACAGACTCCCCTGAAGTGGGTACTGAACCCTCCTGTGGCACGTCTGCCACCTCAATATCATCACTAATGATATTCTCTCCAGCCTCTGCTGGGGAAATAGGCTCCAATGCTATTTCCTTCTGTGATTCCTGAAAAGCACTAGGTTCACCCCTTTTGAGTTGAAAGGTCTTTTCTTCAAATTTTACATTCCTACTACGGATAACCTTTCTTGTCCCTGGACAATAAATCCTGTATGACTTACTTATTAAGTCATAGACCACAAGTGCCGCTGGTCTGGCTCTAGGATCTAAATTTCCAACCATCTCATTATGGTGGACACTATAATACACCAAGAAACAAATTGTTCTTAGGTGTGATGTTTTGGGGCACAACTTCCAAAACTGATAATTAGGACACTTCCCATTGACACTTACAATATTGTGCAACAGAAACACTGTGCACACCAACTCAGCCCATGAAAACTTTGGTAGACCAGATTGAGCCATAATAGTTCTGAATTTGTCCAATAAAGTCCTATTCATCCTCTCAACTATTCCATTGTTTTGTGGAGTACTAGCAGTAGTAACTATATGAGTCATACCATAATCATTCAATAGTTTCTCAAAATCTTTACTCACAAACTCACCCCCTCCATCATTAATAACCCTCTTGATCTCCCTCATCAAACCATTCTGTTTCCAGAATTTGAAGATTACTCAGACCTCCTCTGTGGTTTGATCCTTTGATCTTATTGGTTTTACCCAAACAAAATTAGTTGCTGTATCAACCAAATTGATGAAGTATCTTGCCCCTCCAAGAGACACTGATGAAAATGGGCCTGCCAAATCAATGGAGAATTCCTCTCTAGGAACTTCTGTGTGGTCTCTACTCTTTGAGAACACATTCCTGGTCTTGGCCCCTAAGGTACAACTCTCACAGTTGCTGTCCTTTACCTTATGGCCACTTCTATTTTGAGCAACAGTGCTCAGAGCTGAAATCTTGAACAAGTCAGCACAGAGCAACTTATTTTGAACTTGTCCACTCAGGATAGTTCTCCCATTCAAATCAATAAAAAACTTATCTTCTTTAAGATAACAAATCTGCAAACCCTTTTTCCAGAGCACTCCCAAAGACACAAGGTTATAAGGCAAATCTGGTACATAGAACACTTTCTCAAAAATTATTTTGAAACCCATGTGATTTGCAAGAATAATTTTTCCAATTCCCTTAATCTGGATTGTTCTTCCTCTTTGGCCAATGTTTACAACACCATCAAAATCTCTAATATTTGAAAAAAAATTTGGCTCAAAAAACATGTAGTCTGTAAAACCAGAATCAATCAAAACAAGAACATCCTCCTTCAACAATCCTCCTGTAAGGAATGAAGAATTATCAGCCACTGAAAAGTTCTCATTTTCAAGTTTAAGATTACATACTTCCTAATCAATCAAGTCCATCTCTTGATCCTCTTTGATTTTAGCCTTCTTGTTGGGGACTTGTTTCACAACAGCTTGTTCCATTGAAACATCCATTGCCACCATAGCAACATTTTCCATGGAAAGGTTGACCTCTTTGTCTTCATTTTCACTTTCCTCAGATTTCTTCCTCTTCTTGGCCTCCTTGCAATCCTTTGCATAGTGCCCTTTCTTCTGACAATTATAACACAAGACTTTTGATAAATCCTTTTTGGCCTTTGCCTTCTTCCCAGATTTTCCTGTCTTGCCCACCAGAGCAGTTCCTGTGCTCTCCTTCATCTTGAATTGAAGATCATCCTTTTCAATCCTTCTAATCACATCCTTTTCTCCTGGAAGGGGATCCAACTGAGATATGATCCTGACCAAGAACTCATATTCTTTTGGCAGCTTTTGAAGAATTAAGAGTGACAAACACTCAGGATCCATGTTCAGCCCAGATAAATTGAACTTACCAATACTAGATCAAGCTTCCCCAACAAATTGTTTACAGTTGTCAAATTTCAACTTAAACAATCTATTGAAAGAAATGCCCTTTTGATGAACAGAGTCACCAGCATAGTTTGACTTGAGCATTTTCCATAAAACACTCCCCTTCCTCTTCTGTTCCTCCAACAGAGTATCAGCAACCCATGTTACATGATGCTCATCCAAGTGTCTAAGAATAAGATGATAGGCCTTCTTCTCCACCTCTGAAGTGATCAAAGTATCATCTCCTTTCATAATATCCCCACAACAGATGTTATCCAACTCACTGTCCATAAGGACAGCCCAAGCATTATAGTTCTGAATATTCAAAACTATCTTGGTGGAGCTGGAATCTGGGATATAAGACATCTTCTTGGAAAACTTGAGGTCCTTGAGGTTGTCCAAAGTAAGGTATAAGGGTCTATCTTGCTTGGAAATAATGATGATGATGGTACTGATGATGTGTTAGAATTATGGCCAGCAATCAGCTTAGGAAAATGAGCAGTTTTTAAAGGAAAAGAAATGCTGCACACTGGGTGTCAATATTGGCTAATGGGGCTCTCACAATGGGGCAATATCTTGGATGAATTTGATTGGAATGATGAATGAATGGATGGAAAACAGCAGGGAGAAGAGCCCTTATGTACAAAAGATTGGCCTCTTGTGAGCCCATGATACAACAAGCCAAAAGGCAAATTTTCCGCCGCAAAAGAGCTCTACAGGCTCTACTAGTCTTGTTACTTGGTTGGGACTACATCAGCCTGCATGGCGTCAGTTCCTGAACCCTTAAAACCGGCCTATTTGGGTCCATTCCAGTGTTTCCACCGTTATGGGGCTGAACCAGCCCCTTTCTGTTCAATCCCCTTGGCTGGTTGTCCGTTAAAACCAGCCATGATGACCTCATTACCTTGTTTACAGGCTGGTTGCCTCATGCAGCCAGCCCCTGGCCCCTCAAATGGGCCAGGTGGAACCCAGGGCACACCTGGGTCCGGTCTCAGACTCACATGGGGGGGTGTGACCAGTGGACATGCTGTCCCCCCCCCCCCCTCTTTCTCTCAAATCCCTGGTGGGGGCGGTCAAATCCCCTCACCAGGGGCCCTGGGGGTTGATACCCCCAGGGTGTCATCAATTAAGTTGGCCTGGGAGGTGATCAGGTCCCCCCAGGCCCACTGCTCCTCCCCCTTGGTAAAGGGGGGGGGGGGAGAGCGCCCCTGCTTGGTTTCCTCAAACAATCAATGGTGGAGGGGTGATGAATTCCTCCCCACCTGCTGGTTGCTCTGCTTGCGGCCAGTGCCTCCACCTCCTTGGGCAAGGGGGTGGTCAGGTCCCCCCTGCCCTGACCAACCGCATTGTTGCGTCCGGTTGCTGGCTGGTTCAACCCAGCCAGCTTGCCCCCATCCCCCTTGTGACGGCAAGCGAGGGGAGGGGGAGTGAGCCGGGGCCGCAAGCCCCGGCTCCGCGGCGCTGGTTGCTGGGCGCAAGCACCCGGGCCCACGCGCCATCCCATTGCGCAGGATCCTTGGCCGCGCAACAGCCCTGCGCGGGCCGTTGGGCCCCATGTGAGCCATACCAAGGAACACAGGCGGCCCTGAACGGGCCCTGACGCAGGCCGCAACACGGGCGGCGGCCCCTAGCGGGCTGCGACAGGGGCGGCGGCCCCAATGGGCCGCCCCCAGCCCAAATTGTGAGAATTACATACTTTGGCGGGCCAGCCCATCTGGCCAAGTATGTTCATGATAAAGCTTGGGCCCTTTTATGCCCAAATAAGCCCATCTGGCTTGGGTGGCCCATCCACCCTGGTGGGCCTGTGGGGGCCTGTGTCCCAAAAGACCATAAAAACTTGTTTTGGCGCCCAAATTCCCAAAACCAATAACACCCACATAGGCCCACGTGGCCCATGTGGTGTCCAATGGGCTGTGGAGGCCCATTTTTGAATCCCATTTGGATTACACACTCCTATGCGCATTACCTGAGTGCATCAGCATTTTAACATACCTGAGGGCTAGTCAAAAGTTGAACTTGTATTTTTTGGCCCTTTTACTTTGGGGCTAGTCAAGTTTAAATTTTCTTTCTTGGGACTTTTAATTTAGGGGTAGTCAAGTTGAAATTAATTGTATTTTTTAAGGGGTTGTCAAGTTAAACTCATATATTTTCAGGCCTTTATCATTTTTTTTCTTTTGTTGGTACTCATATTTTTTCTTTTTTTGTTCTTTTTTGGTTTTTTTGTTAATAAATGAAAGGCAGGCACAAATGAAAATATTTATTTCTTTTTTTTCTTTTTGTTTCTTTTGTTTCTTTTTGTTTCTTTTTGTTTATTTTTATTTCTTCTTTTTCTTCTACTTTCTATTTATTTCTATTTATTTCTTTTTATTTCTTTTTATTTCTTTTTATTTGTTTTTATTTGTTTTATTTCTTTTTATTTGTTTTTATTTCTTCATATCTCTTTTTATTTATTTATATTTATCTTTATGTGTTTTTATTCATTTTTGTTTCTTTTTATTTATTTTTACTTATTTTTATCCATTTCAATCTATTTTTATTCATATTTGTTTATTTTTATTTGAATATTTTTATTTGTGATTATTTTGTCTTTTTACTTTTTTATATTTTTTTTTATATTTTAACTTTAATTTTTTTATTCCCAAATGGGTAGTGAAAATCCTTTTGTGACCCTTTTGGTTTGCGGTGTAAGACTCCAAAGGGTGCTAGGCAGTGGCAGTTCTTTGGTGGGGAAAGGCGCTGTTTACGCTGCCCTCCTGAGTGTTACAAACATATTTCAATGTAACCAAGATCAAGGTCCAGAACTTTTTAAGTGAGGAATCAAGTAGTAAAGGATAAAGTTTGATAATAGTTAATGATGATGGAACAGCACTATCTGAGGCAAGATTATGTGGGAGATATTTGAACAAAAGAAGTTAAAGTTTGTTTTAAGTTCAAAAGAAAAAACCTATTGTATGTAAACAACTCCCACAAGCTAATAACTCTGGTTGTCAGAAGAAGATTGGGTATGATCAACTCAAACCCCAACTAGCCTCCAGGTTCTCAATGAACCCACCCAACTCTCCGCAATCAAGTGTTTGAAGGGGACCAGATAACTGAGGGTGGCCATACAAGAAAAAGCACAATTTTTTGAGAAGATCTAAAAGAAAAAGGTTACTGATTTGAACAGGGATAACCTCAAAACTTCTCAAGGAACTCAAGAGTAGGCTGGCAGAGTGCAATTTTGAAAAAAAATAAAAGGTGGTATAACACTCCAGGTTTTAAGCTTAATAAAACCTCTTCAATAAAACGTGATTGGCTCCACAAAGATGATCAAGGAAGGATCAAGATCAGTATGGTCAGAGAAAGGGATAAAAGAGTGGGGTAACACACTCAACAATTCCAACAGACAGAATTCTCTTCAACCAGCAAGGCTATTGGTTGGTGATAAGGATCAGGCCACAGAGGGGCAAAGACTAAGGATCAATGGATCAAGGGGCAATCACAGATATACCCAGGATAAGGATGAGGATCAATTACTGATAATAACCAGGGGGGCATACGCACACACTCCCATGGATGTTTTGAAAAAGGTAGGGGAGAGCCCCTCCTTTTATGGGCCATGGGTCCCCATAGACTATTTACAAGAGATGATACAGATAGAGCGGAAAAAAACAACAATTGGAAAAAAAGTTTTTTTTTTAATTGAATTTTAATATTATCATGAGAAAACAAAGAACAACTGATGAGAAAGGGAGATAAACAATTAAAAAAATGACAGATTTACAGAAAGACAAAATGAGATAATGAAACAGACAACTGGATAGCAGCAGACAGGCACCAGCCCGGGTCCCTGATGGCCGCGGGTGAGTGGGGAGCAGTTGATGGGCCGCCCGGACAGGTGAGGAAGGGTCATGTCACATGAGAATACTAGTTGAGGAGATGCAAGGACGGTGCAGTGGGAACAAGGATTGATTGCAGATGCGAAATTGTCAAGGGGGGAGTCGGATCAACCGCCAGGCGGTGGTTGATGATGGGATCAATCAGAGCCCTGAGCGGGGGTGGATAATGGTCGGATTGAGGTGGGATGTAAATATTACGCGACACGAGGGGTTGAAAGCTTTCATTGTTGTGGCTGTTGACAACAATGGTGGCAACAGCAGGATTGGGGGGGGGGTGATTGATCAGATCGTGCAAGGATGAACAGGACAGATGAGGGAACAGGAATGCAAGGATCATCCTGTTAGCTGATGCCCCGGCTGCGAATCAGGCTGCCGCGGCAAGACGCGCCTGCTCCGCGCAACAAGCAGCCCAGTGCTCTGAGCTCATAAGAACGGATGACAAGAGAGAAAGTAGGAGGAGGAGGGAAGGACAGAGGACTCAAGGATCCGTCCCGTCTCGAGCTCATGTCAAATCGCCAAAACGTCACCTCGCTCTCTGAGCCAACATCTCGTCAAGACAAGCGGGTCTAGGAGGAGTAACTTTGACACTCCTTGTCTTCACCCGTATACGTCTCATCCAGACGAGATCAAGCTAGTTAAGCAGCGTCAGGAGGTGATTCTTATCACTTTCACGATTCTTCTTATTCTCACTCATTTCCTTCCGTGATCTATTAAGTTTCTTATTATGTCAATCACCCCTCAGTCTCACTCATATTTGTTCTCAATCTGCTCTTCATTTCAGTACCTTATTTCTATAAGAGCTATCTAAACTATACACGTGACTGCAATAAAGATTCTCAATTTTATCTCTTTCATGGTAGCGAGAGACAAATCTTGGTCACTAGGTAGCTCTTAAGAAAAAGAAACTCCGGCGTTCAGTGACAATTATACAAATGGAACAATGGCAAGTTCACAAGACAAGGGTCACCATATCCAAATTGAGGACTCATTGTGCAACCAATCCGATGACGATTACTCCACCAGTGTGAAGCTGGTCAAACTTAACCAACACAACTGGCACAACAGGAAGTCCCAATTCAAACACTTGCTAATAGGAAAGGGCCACAAAGAAATCCTCAATAGAAAATGGATAGAAGCTCACAAAGATACCTAGGTCTATTGCAAGAAGAACTCATACGCCATAAGTCTCCTGTACGAGGTGGTAGAACGTGACCTCCAATCTGAAATCAAGTCGTCCCAAAACGAGTTCTTGGTGGCCTACCAACCGCTTGCCAAGGCCTGCGGTGAAAAATCAATCATAGTCGCCAGGGACATGCTTTTCTGTCTCATTCATCTGGCCTACGAACTGGGTACTCTTCTCCAAGATCACGTTGCCCTGTTCAAAAATCAGTATGTGGACCTTGTCAAGACCATAGAAGGACAACCTCCCGAACTTTGTTTTCTAGACGTCTCAGAAGGTATGGCGGCCATTCTTTTCCTCAATTTCTTACGTCACGACTCCACACTATCCCCTCTGGTTCAATCTTCCTACAACCTCACTCCTTTCACTCTCAAAGTTGTCAGCAACCAAATCATGTTGGAAGACAGTCGACGTGAGTTGCATAACTCGGAAACGTCCTATCTGGCCCACTCATCTACGAGGACGTCAAAAGGACGATTCAGAAGCTCAAGATCGAGCAAGTCAGCAAAGAACCCTCCCATCAAATCAGGATTGTCATTGCCCAGATTGGTCACTCCGACAAAGAGGCTTCCATTCAACAAAGACTCCGAAATTAATGCTCAGGTCAAGCAACTCGCCGAGGCAATCAAGAAACTCAAGTCCCAGCTCTCACTCAACACTGTTGACGAGGAGGAAGAAGCCGCACAAGCAGAAACTGCAGACATCATAAGCAAAGACGACTCGAGTCCAGAAGTTGCCGGATTTCACATCCACAAAGATGGCTTATATAGCACGACAACCTCCTCATAATCTTGCATAGAGCTAATCTACGACTCTGGCGCCTCCGGCTCTACAGTCTGCAACGTTGCCCTCCTTCGCGATCCAACTCCCCTTGCAAAGAACCTCAACACCTATGGTGGCCAGGTTCAAATCACCCATGTGGGAAAGCTGGACATTGGAGGAACCCTCATCTATCCGGTATACTACGCGCCCAAGGGTCCTAGGAATCTGATCTCGGAGACTCAACTAGAAGATCACGGCCTGAAGATTGTGCATCAGCATTGGACCATACTGATCAAGCTGTTGGAGAAGATCATCTTCCGCTTTCTTCGAGTTGGTAATCTATACATCACCTGTCTCAATCCCTCTCAATCTCTAATTGCATATTTGGTCACCAATCCGCGTCACAAGATTGACTGGCATCTGACGTTGGGACACCCCTTGGATGAGTATCTGAAGCGCTTCCTCTCTCTTCACTCTATCACAAACCACAACTGGGAGCATTCCTCAGCTAACTGTGAGGTATGTAGAACCTGAAAAATCAAGCAATTGTCTCACACGAGTCCACTGCCCACTTCCCCCTCTACTTTTCATCGGCTGCATCTTGACGTCCTTCAAATCTTGCCCCCGTCCAAGCATGGAATGCGGTACTTCCTGGTCATAGTAGATGATTTTTCTTGCTTCAATTGGATCTATGTCATGAGACAAAAATTGGACTCTGAGACCCAAATCATCTTGTTTGTCCATGAGGTCAGGAATCAACTGGGAATCACTCCTGCATTTCTTCACTGCAATTAGGGGGGTGAGTTTGGCTCCTCCAAGCTTCTCTCATTCCTTCAATTGCAAGGAATAGTACTCAAACAAGGTCCAGCTAATTCCCTGCAAACCAACAGCTTAGCCAAACAATTCAACCAGACTCTCCTTACCAAGATCTGCTGCGTGCTGGCTCAGTCCTTGGTTCCTATCTTGTACTGGGACAAGGTTGCCCGCTATTCATCCTCTCTCATCAATCTCCTTCCATCCAAGGCTATCAAATGGTTGTCCCCCACTCAGATATTGCTTGCTCACAATTGTACCATTGAACCGGTGAGGGACATTGCTAAACTGATTCCCTTTGGACTTAAGGTACACATTCACCAGCCATAATCATCCAAGATAGTCCCTTGATCCTCCCCTCTCCTGTTCCTTGGCTACAAACCTTATTCTGATGCAGGTTGCTTTCTTCATCCGATGAAAAAGAATGTGACAGTCAGCAGAGACTTCATTCACCCTTGGGCAATGTTTGGCTATGGGAATCCACTTGCACTGACAAAGTTGCCCACGTCACTTCCCAATGAGGAGCTTCCCTCACCTGCACTTGCGGACGCGAAGAAGGTTACTCTGATGCTACAGGGCTCAAGCCAAAATTCAGCTACTTCAGCTGGCGCCAAATCACCGCCACCATCTGTTCTCGCACCGCCATTACGTGTCCCTGATGATGGAGCACAGCAATCTCCTCCGGCCTCTGGGGACCTCCAGCCCCCTTTGCTCACCTCTACCAATCTGCCGGCCTCTACGTCAAAGCACCATGCCTACATACCCTACTCCACCATGGCTCCAAAAGAAATATCAAGCTCCATCCATCCATCGGTCATCCTTCCTGCCAGGACCCGGTCAGCCGCAAGATCAAGCCATCCATCCGCCGACTTCACTGGGGAAAACAATGATGATGTTGAAGCTCTCCTGTCTGAAGTGATCTCTGTCAAAGAGGCCTTTGCCAATCCCGCGGAGCGTCCGCTGTGGCTGGAGTCTATGGCCAGGGAAAATACCTTGCTGATCAATTGTAACACTGGCACGCTTGTACCGCCTCCCAATGACAACATTGTGATTGGGGGCATGTGGCATCTGGTCAGGAAGAAAAATGAGTTCAGAGAGGTCATACGCCGCAAATCTTGTTGGGTGTGTTTTGGCAACCATCAACAGTCCCCCCGGCATTATCTGGACACCTACTTGTCCGTTGGTTGCACCAAATCCCTCAAGTCGCTTCTTTCTATCGCCGTCCAACACGACTTACACGTCTTTCAGTTTGACGTTGAAACTGCCTTCCTGTATGGCAAAATTGATGCAACCATCTATGTGGCACAGGTAGCTGGATTTGAGGTACCAGGTAAGGAGAAGTGGGTGTGGAAGTTGAATAAGTCTTTGTATGGAACTAAACAGGCTTTCAGATGCTGGAAGTCCAATTTCTCTGCAACTATAGCCACTCTGGGACTTGTCCCATTGCAAGGCAACAAATCCCTCTTTTTCAACAGCGAAAAATTGGTTATGCTTCACATTCACGTTGACAATGGCCTACTCTTTGGAGAAATTTGTGATCAACGGCTGACACTTCTCAACCGTCTGGCGGAAAGCTACACTATTTGCACTCAAGAATGGCAAATACAGCATCTTGGCTACACCCTTGAGTGGCAACCCAATAAATCTCTTATTCTTGAAAAACGTGACTTCTGTCTCAAAACGCTAAGTGAGCTTAAGATGGATACCTCAAACCCAGTCAAGGCTCCCGTTCCGCTGAACCTCCATCACCTCATCTCCTGCAACTCCCCAGCCTTTGATGTTGGGACCATGCAGAAAGCCGTAGGGATGCTAATTCACCTATCCATTTATACACAGCAAATCACCTTTGCAGTCAACATGTTATCACGCTACGCCAACAATCCAACTGAGGCTCACTGGAACATAGTCAAACACCTGCTACAATACCTCAAGGGCACCCCGTTGGTGGGGCTGCAATTCAAACAAACCACTGACGCTGGCGCTGAACTCCGCGGGTGGGCAGACGCCTACTACGCCAGCTCTGCTGTTAGCTGCAAGTCAACCACTGGGTATGTTATCACCCTATACGGTAACCCCATTTTCTGGGACACCAGGAAGCAGTCTGTTGTCGCTCAGTCTACAACAGAGGCAGAGTTTTTTGTCATGAATGTGTGTGCTAAGCAGGTAAGATGGCTTTCCAACTTACTCCTGGGTCTTGGCGTGTCGATCTCTTGTCCAGTTATCATCAACAACAACCGTGGGGCTAACTTCTTGAGTAAGGAGGCACAGCTGAACCCCAACTCCCGGCATATCAAAGTCCGGTATCAATACCTCCGCAAGCTAGTGGCCAACAAAATGCTCACTGTCTCCCACTGTCCCTCAGACAAGATGATTGCCAACGCTCCCACCAAGCCGCTAGGATACGTCAAGGCTATTCAAGCCCGTAAGCTGCTCAGCCTGATCCCAGCCGGATGAAGGAGGAGTGTTGGCTGATGCCACGGCTGCCAATCAGGCTGCCGCAGCGAGACGCGCCTGCTCCGCGCAATGAGAAGCCCAGTGCTCTGAGCTCATAAGAACAGATGACAAGAGAGAAAGTAGGAGGAAGAGGGAAGGACAGAGGACTCAAGGATCCATCCTGTCTCAAGCTCACGTTGAATCGCCAAAACATCACCTCACTCTCCAAACCAACATCTTGTCAAGACAAGCGGGTCTAGGAGGAGTAACTCCAACACTCCTTGTCTTCACCTGTATACGTCTCATCCAGACAAGATCAAGATAGTTGAGCGGCGTCAGGAGGTAATTCTTATCACTTTCACGATTCTTCTTATTCTCACTCATTTCCTTCAGTGATATATTAAGTTTCTTATTATGTCAATCACCCCTCAGTCTCACTCATATTTGTTCTCAATCTACTCTTCATTTCAGTACCTTATTTCTATAAGACCTATCTAAACTATACACATGAATGCAATAAAGATTCTCCATTTTATCTCTTTCACATCCTTGCTTGGCAAGGGTGATTGAGGCTAGGCGCTGGTTTGTGGAGGAAGGATTGAGTGAAGTGTCATTGTCATTGAAAATTATGAGCAGTGGTAGTAAAGATGAGCGTAGGCCAATGGCCGTTGTCAATGACAACTCTGGCGGCGGCAAAGGATGATTTGGTGGATGCAAGGATCATCCTTGCTTGGAGAGGATGATTGATGGCAAGGTGGGTAATGCTTTGGAAGAGGCGGGATCAAGCAAGGCTGATGGGTGGAGAGATGAGCAAGGGTCATTCCTGCTCATCTTTGAGTTGGCTGATTGAAAGGGGGTGCCTGAAGACAGAGGCAAGGAAGTTTTGACAAGGAAGATGGCCATTGCCATTGATGTTGACAAAAATGCCGGTGCTGGAAAGGGTTGAGCTGAGCCAAGCCAGTCTTTGCCCGCGCGCTTGGAAAAAGGGACATGAAGCAAGAAGGAAGAGGATTGAAAACCAGGCCAGGGGTCTTGAAAGCCCCAGAGATTTGAAGAGATAAAGAAAGACTATGATGCCATGGAGAGAAGAACGGATGGTTGTAGGCTATTGAGGAGTCTAATGAGGAGTAATAATGAGGCTAAAAGAGCCAGGGAAAAGGGAAAATACTTGTATAGTCAAGTGTAACTGATATGAAAAGGAGGAAGGGACACTCTGGTTTAGTTGACTGGTAATCAGATGTTTTTCATTCCTGGTCCAAGGGAAGGACCAGTATTTATGGAAAACTAGAGAACCCCAAAGGGGGCCTAAGGTAGCAGGGTTAAGACAACTAGAGAGCCCCCAGAGGGGGCCTGAGACAGGAATAATATCTTAATGAAAGCAGTAAGATAGAAATAAAGCTGACTAAATTTTTCAGTTACAAAATATGAACAGAAAAAGACAACACACCACCTTAACTGACAAATTTAGGAAACAATTTGAGACCAATCAACATTTCAGAGGAGAATATGAGAAGAGAATATGAGAATGAGAGATATGAGATTTGAGAAAGGATGACAAGACACCACCTTGTCAGCATATGAGATGGGGAATGAAAGCCTATTTTAAGAGGAGCAACAAGGACCTCAGGCATAGTTGCCTAGCTTAATATGGGAGGAATGATAGCCTATTTTAAGAGGAGCAACAAGGACCTCAGGCATAGTTGCCTAGCTTAATGGGAGGAATGATAGCCTATTTTAAGAGGAGCAAAAAGGACCTCAGGCATAGTTGCCTAGCTTAATGGGGAGAATGATATGATGATGATGATGATGATGATGATGATGATGATGATGAGAGTAATGGTAATGGTGATGGGTATGGGATGATGATGGTGATGGTGATGGTGATGGTGATGGTGATGGTGATGGTGATGGTGATGGAGTTGGTGATGGTGATGGTGATGGAGTTGAAATGGATTGGTGACAGTTATAGGATAATGGTGGGTGATGACAGTATTGGATAATAATGAATGTGTTTATTGTAATGAATGAGGTTGGAAAATAGGAAGATATAAACAGATAGTATTGAACAAAAAAGGAGGGAAGGATTTCAACACACCAGCCTGTTCAATACTAGATGGAAGGAATAGAGATGTGTTGTTGAAGTTGATTTGAATGTTGTTGATGGATGATATTGAGAGGTTGATATTGTTGATGGTTGATGGGATGACAAAGGATGATGGAAGTATTGATGTTGTAGATGAAGCAAGTGATGATGTAGCAGGTGGAGCGGTTGAGATGGAGGAGATGTAGCAATGGGTGATGTAGTAGCAGGCGGAGCAAATGAGATGGAGAAGAGAAGCGATGATTGATTTGGATGGATGGTGGAGATTGAGCAGTTAGGGGTGATGGATGTATTGGTGGAGAAGGAGTGAGTAGAGATGTAGTTGATGAAGCAATGGGAGAATTGAGGTGGCGTGAGCGAGCGCGCAAAGGTGGAGGAGAAGTTGCAGGAGCAGGGTTGGAAAGTGGGAAGCTGGGAGGCAATCGATGGCGCAAGCGAGGTGGGAATCAGTGGTGGTTGGAATTGCGAGTGATAGTGTGAGAAGATGCGACCGAGGTTGCTAGTTGTTGGAGAGGCAAGCGAGAGAAGGAGTGGACAAGCAAGGAGGAAGATAGATGAGAAGCAGCGACAGCGTCGCGAGTGAGGTGGAGAGAAAGGTGACTGAGGTTGCAAGCGGGATATTGAGGGATGGTGGTGGATGCAAAGAGGAGGGTAAAGAGGATCGGTGGCATGACGAGTCTCAATCGATCCATGGGTAGGTAATGGTGAACACCATGGAGTAGGAAGTGTAGGAGGAGGAAGAAGAGTCTGTTGGGTAGGAAGCCGTTGATATGAAAGAGGAATCGATGGAGGATGTATTCAAGTAAGGTCCAGACCAAGTTACCAAACAAGAAACAGCCAATAGCAATCGACCAGGCGGAGGAGAGGGATAGGAGATGATTGAGTTGGAGTTGTTGGAGGGATCAATGAAAGAGGGCGAAGGCGATTGGTAACCAGATCATCGGGACGACATACCAGGACGTCCTCGTAAACATTTCCAAGTACCAAGCGCCAAACAACCTAGCCGGTTTGGAGAGATGCCTGGATTGATGAACCTGTTGGAGGTAGAAGGCTTTCGAGAATCAACAGTTCCACATCTGAACAATCAACGGTTTTGAGAGATCCAAGAATTGATTCCTGGCGTAATCCTTATCGAGGTCAGTCTTGGTGGGTTGGAAGTTATCATTGATGAGGAGGTTGGGATTGAGGATGGTCTCGGGGAATCTGATGATACTGATTTGAAAGTCTGCCAAGATCTTGTAGGCAGCCTTGGAGTGAGAGTGTTGGGTTGGGTCATCCATGAGCTGGCCTAGGTCCTTGCCGGCATGACGGAGTAGGAGTTTGTCACCACCAGGATGGTCGGATAAGAAGGACGAGATGTCGTAGACCTTGCCATCGAAGGAGACCCAACAATCGGAGGAAGAGGTATGGTCGAGTAAGTCTTCAGCCAGGAAGATTCTGGGAGGGGGATCAGGTTTGTGGAGTAGTGACTGTTTCTTGGATGGATTTGGCACGTAGGGATGACCAATTGAGTGATTCAGGTTTGGGTGCTCAACAATCAGAGGGCGACGAATGCAAATTGGACGATGGTGAGGGGAAGGTTAGGGAGGATAGAGGATGGGATGAATGGATCTGAGAGAGGAGGCAAGATAGTTGAGAGAGGAGTTCGTCGAGCCTCTGGGATTGGATGGAGATCAGTTGGACGAGTTGGAGCTTTGGATTGGGGAGGTGGGTGAGGTAGTGAATGAGACAATTGATGGGATGCTTGAGGTTGAGAGTATTGGATGAGGGGAAGGGATGATGATGACAAAGAAGAAGAAGCTCAGGCTGGTGGTCGATCTGGATGGGATCGAGGGAGAAGAGGTCTAGCTTGAGTTGAGGTAGAAGATGAGAGATGAGATGAGTCAAGCTGGAGAGAGTGAAGGATGAGTTGGAGGGGTCGGGGATCGTATAGATGCTTAACCAGGGTTGAGGATTGAGAGATTGAGATCAATGATGGGAGATGATTGGAGGAGTGAGTGTGGGAAGCGCATGGGATTGAGATGAAGGTTGAAGACAAATATCGGAGATAGTGTAGAGGGTCAAATGAGAAGAAGAGAGAAGAGATTGAGACAAGATGGAAATGTGGGATGGATGAGATTTGCGGTGACACAACCAGTTGGAACAATGAAGTTGAACGGATGGCTTGGCGGGATGAGTTTTGGCTTTTAACCGTGAAGAGATAAAGAAAGACTATGATGCCATGGAGAGAAGAACGGATGGTTGTAGGCTATTGAGGAGTCTAATGAGGAGTAATAATGAGGCTACAAGAGCCAGGGAAAAGGGAAAATACTTGTATAGTCAAGTGTAACTGATATGAAAAGGAGGAAGGGACACTCTGGTTTAGTTGAATGGTAATCAGATGTTTTTCATTCCTGGTCCAAGGGAAGGACCAGTATTTATGGACAACTAGAGAACCCCAAAGGGGGCCTAAGGTAGCAGGGTTAAGACAACTAGAGAGCCCCCAGAGGGGGCCTGAGACAGGAATAATATCTTAATTAAAGCAGTAAGATAGAAATAAAGCTGACTAAATTTGTCAGTTACAAAATATGAACAGAAAAAGACAACAAGATTCTCCTAGACAAATAGGAGAAGGAGAGCTGGTAGACTGGGAACTGGAACAACATTCATCCCAGAAAAGGATTTTTTTTTTGATGAATGATGATTATAAAAAATCATAAAAAAAATTTAAATTTTCTGTGTTGCCCTGAGGTGTCCAGATTTGGTCACCACAGCAGACTGCCGTTCACAACGCCAAATCAAGTTGTGAGAGGCCATTTGCGACTAGCCTAGGTTGCAACTGGCCGTTCACAACTGTATGAGGTAGCAAGCGGCTGTCTGTGACCCAAAATGTGTTGGGAATTGTTCCACGCAACCCCTTTTAGGTAGTGAATGGGGTTTGCAAAGTTTCCAATTGAACATTGGACTGAAAATCAATGAAAGGCCCATAAAGAAAAATAAATCAAAATAAAAAAATGAAAACAAATGAATATTTGTATTTATTAACATTAACAAAAACACTAAAAAAAGAAAAAAAGTTAAACTTGACTAGCCCTAAATTAAAAACAACAAAAATTAAATGAAAAATGAAAGAGTCTATGGAGCAGCTCCAAATTAAAAGTGCCAAAAAAGAAAAGGTCAAATTGACTAGCCCTAAATTAAAAACACCAAAAAAAAAACAAGTGAAGCTGATCCCATCACACAAAGAAAAATAATCCTTATAATCGTATCAGCCCAACACAAGTTGAACTGACTTACCAATAACATCTGATTCAAAATACTCAACATGATGATGTTAACTCAAAATACTCAACTTAATGATGTTTAAAATTTGATAACCCTTAATATGAATAGAATTGAAAGATCAGAATCAGTTCCCAAACCCAAACAATGAAATTAAATTTAAGTTTCTAAATCAGAAAAAAATTTAAGTTCTTCTTTTAAATGGTTAACCCGCACAGAATATTTTTTTTAGGAGTCAATAAAGCAGGTTTGGAAGCAATGGGCAGAATTGGAATCATTTATCCCTCAAGTACATGATGAACCCAGTGATTATTGTTGATAAAACAAATGAACAAAGGATCTGATTTTTCTTTTGCACCCATTTTCATAGGAGTATAAGTACAAAATGAATCCAATGAAATGAAAAATATTGGTCTTCCATAAGTATTGGCTGATATTTGACCCATATCCAACTTTGAAAGACATTTTGAGGAGGGAATATTTTGATTGATGTCATTAACATCAAGTCTTTTTTCAATCTTTTCAACATCTTTACTTCCACCAAGGATCTTAGAATAGGATGTATTATATTTCATCAATTTTTCCATCATTTCTTTTTGTATTTTAAATCATCCATGATCATCATACCCAACTGATTTAGAAATGACTGTAAATCCAAAATTTCCATCAGCAACTGGATCCCAAACCTCCCCCAAGAACTTATGTAAGCTCTCAGGTATTTTATTGAGGGAATTAACTATTGGCTCCTAAAATCATAACTTAGTCAAAATTCTAATCTCATCAAAGGAAAAAACACTCACCAAAGATGAGCTTCTGGTTTACTCCTCCATTTCTTCTTCTTCCTCCTTTGAAAAGGATTCTGATTCCAACAGAAGGGACCCTAATGAAAATCCAGTCTCTTCCTTTGAACTATGAAATTCAGATGAAAAGCCTTCCTTGCACTACAGAAATAAATTTCCCATGATCAGTTCATCACACCATAAAAATGAACATTTCTTAAAAAACAAGACTTACTATCTTTGGTATTGTTGGTCCCCTTTTAAACCTTTTTTCCCTTTTAATCACTCTTTCAATGTGTCAAAATTTTGACATTTCCCAATAAGTTGATTTCAATTTGGATCAACCTTGGCTGGAACTGGAGACCTTTGGCTCAAGCCTTGGCTTGGAAATCTAAGTGGCTGTATAATTGACCACAGAATTTAGAATATCCAATAAAGCATGTTGAGTTTTTCCCATAAGCATGAAATTCAAATTGTTGAAAAATTGCAATTTTTCAAGCACTGGATCTGTTTCAATCTTTAAAAAAGGAATAAAATAATTGAGTATTAATATGTCAATCCTATAATTGCTGTCAATCCTATAATTGCTTTCAATCCTCTGATTGTGTCATGACCACAACTTGACTCAGTCTCCTCAGCCATACTCAAGCTTCAGCCAGCCTCAGTTCTCAGTCAAATCCACCTTCTACTCCTGTATCTACATGCAGCACCTCCTGAAGGATCCTCCTGCATTCCCTGCAGGTACTAGTAAAATTTCCCAGGCTCATCTCTCCCTCTCCATGGCTTGGTGTATCCTTATCTCTCCCTCAACTCTATTTGGTATGAGAACCAAATACTGTAACCCCATAGTTCATACTCTTGGCTGGAAAACCCATACTCCAGTTCAGTACATGCCACACCTTTCTGGACAAGTCCATTACCCAATCTGTCAAGTCACTGCCTCAAGCTCAATTGGTCAACATGTAATACCATGGGGCATCCCAGCCCCAGCACCAGAAACCCCTCCTCAATGCCTCCCTTCAGTTATAAAATATACTGGCCTCTCTTCCCTTCCTGGACTAATTCCCCTTAAGGAATTGGTATGCTACCTCTGATTGGTTACTGTCTGTTGAGACTGTGAAAATGAAGATTTGTCTGGTAGGAGTTGAACCCACGACCTCAGATAGACTGAGACACATACTAGAGTGCTGCCTTTACCAACTAGGCTACAGAGGCTTGTGGCTGCCAGGGTTGTTTGGTATTACTGGTCTAGGTTCAACTGCACAGCCTCCATACTGTGGTGATACATCATGTTAGCAGGTTTAACCTCAACAACCCCCCTTGCTATGTGATGTAAAAATAGGTATGGCAATACCCAGGTGAAAGTGTGATCAGTGTTGGGATTGAACCCGTGATAGGCTTACAGGGGATGATGGTCTTACAGGAAGCATTCACATCTTATTCAAGTCTCATAAGTAAGCAAGTATACGCTCAGGTAGGCTCTGGGCTCATAACCTGTTGAGACTGTGAAAATGAAGATGTGTCTGGTGGGAGTTGAACCCACAACCTCAGATAGGCTGAGACACATACTAGAGTGCTGCCTTTACCAACTAGGCTACAGACGCTTGTAGCTGCCACGGTTTTTTGGTATTACTGGTCTAGGTTCAACTGCACAGCCTCTGTACTGTGGTGATACATCATGTTAGAAGGTTTAACCTCAACACTGTCTTCCAACAGGTAGAATCTCAGCACAAGAAATCCAATCAAAGCCTAACTTATTCATCTCACCTATCCCTCTGGTGCTACTCTTATAGGATTCAACCTTCAATCTCCTTTAGAACCTTAATCCTAGATATCTCTTCATTCTTGTTATTCTCATTGATTTCCTGTCCTCCTTACAGTCAATTCCATCCCTCAATCCTTAGTTCTGTGAGCAGTAGTGTCTGTCCCTTCTGCCACTCACATTTCAGAGGCGGTTGTGACATCTTACTAATTCCTTCCCCTTGATAAATTTCCTTCTGTTAATCTTTATAGACCTATTCCATCCATCTCATTCCATCTTTTGGATGTCACCACCTATAATATTTGTGGGCTAGTGTGCAAAACGTCCTAAACAGTGTGTGGCCTTTGAGTTTTCCAAAGGAATTTCCTGTTGAAGTTATTCATCTTCAACTCTTCCCTTCAATTGGCTCTTAAATGCAAATTTGATGGAAATTTGGGCGCTTTGATGGGCTCTTTCAAGCCTTGACGGTACTTTGAAAGAGTTTTGACGGCTCCAATAGGTTTAATCAAAATTAACAAAAATTTGACTTCAACTGCTTTGAATTTGAACTTTGACTTTGACTGCATCAACTGCTTCAATTTTGAATAAAACTTTGACTGCTTGGAACCCTCAAAGCTCCATTGATGAAACCCCCTGACAAACGTGAAGGCAAAAATTGCACTAAGCTCAGAACTTTTTTACAAGTCTGTGAACTCATCTTTGCAAAAAACAAGGGGAGATTTTGTGTGGATAGGATTAAAGTTTTTTTTTTGCTTTCTCCTACTTATCTGGGAAAGAAAGCAATTGGATCCAACCTTATACCTGGCTCACCTCTCCAATCAAGGGCCCTCTTTCCTGCTCAACTCCTGGCACTGCTTCACAGAGCAACTTCATAGACTCTGTGGCAATTTTCTGGAAGTATCCAAAGCAGAGAAGGAACTTGTGAACCTGAAAATGAAGTAATCTTGAGATGCATCAACCCACAGCACAGGGTTTTGATCTCTTATGACAAAATTCTCTGGATGGGTTGATAGAGTCTTCTCTTTTCATTTTTTCCAAAGCCTCCCCTCTCAAATTCTGGACCAACTAGCTGTCTATGATGACTCTGAGGACACCCTTAATTACCTTATGAATGGAATTTTGGATTTAAATAATAGTTACAGCAAAAAAGTAAACACAAAGTCTTCTCATCCAAGCCACTCTAAGCAGAAAAAATCCCCTCAATCACAAGAAAATTCCTCTTAGTCTGACAAGGGAAAAGATAAGGCCAAGAAGAGAGACAAATATGAAAAGAAAACATCTTCCTCAACAAAAGCTACCTTGGACTTAGGTGCTGATGGCAAGCTCAGGGCTGAAGAACATGCAAGAAGGGAGAAGTTGGCACTATATATTTATTATGGAGGGAAGCACAAGACAGAAAAATTTAAAAAGAAGCCTGTCTGAAATTCCTCTTCTAACCCAAACTCTTCTTCTAACCACAAGTCAGAAAACAATTAGGTGGTTCTCCTGTTGTACTTCAGGATTATCAATCTAATTTTTTTAGGGTACAAAGGATGCAAAAAGATTAACCTTAAAAAATTTTTAAAGGCTTATGTTTCATTCTCTTTCACCAGAACATGAGTTATAGTGTTTTGGTTGATTCAGGTTCTAGTCAATCTGTAATGGCCAATATTATGGCTCTAAATTTTTCCTTGAAACCTACTCCTTTGGGTAAAACTATTCCTCTTTTCAACTTCAGTCCTGAAAAGTGACCCTCTCAGCTAACCACTCAAAAGGTAGCTTGGGATATCTCAATTCCTTCTTTTCCTAGCTTTGAATTTAAATTCCTTTAATTCAATGCACAATTCTTGGAAGACATCATACTGGGAATTGACATTCTTCATCACTGGAATCCTGAAGTGAACTGGAAGATGGGGCTGATCACCCCAAGAAACCAGCCAACTGAAGATACTTCCACAAATTTTGATGAACTCAAAATGGCCAACCTACCTTCAGCTTCCTTCCTTCCTACTCTGCCTTTTGCACTGCATTACATTTAATACCCCCTTGCTACAGAAACTTTGCATCCTCAACAAAAAATCTGATTCCATTTGAGTTCAACAATAGCTCACCTTGCTTGGATATTAACTTATCCCTTGACTATTTCTCTGGAGGAAAAATTTGGGGATTCATCCTTTCAAATGATGCAATTTGTTACCTCTTCTATCATTTCTGGCACTCCCCACAAAGACACTTCAGCTGACTGGGATGAGTTTGATTTTGATGAAGAACCTGAAAAAATGTAAACTGTGTTAGAGAAAGTTACTGCTGATTACAATTATTTTTTGGATTTTTTCTCCAAGTTTGAAGCAGATAAACTTCCTCCTCACTGTGCTTAAAAGAAACATATCAAACTGGAAGGACCTCTACCTCCAGTTGGGCCAGTATGCTCTCTATTTCAAAGTGAAAGGTTTTCCCTATAAGCCTACATAGCAGAAGAAGTAGAGAAATTTTTCATCTGTTCCAGCACTTCAAGAACTGGAGAACTTTTTATCTTTGTAAAAAAGAAGGATGCGATTTTGCCATTATGTTTTGATTATCTTAAGCTTAATGCTGTCACCAGGAAGAATTGATATCCCCTTCCTCCAATGATTTCTTACTGACTTTCTTTTCAGTTTCTTCTATCTTCTCCAAAATTCACCTCAGAGTTGCATACTATCTTTTGTGGCTCAAGGAGGAAGAAGAACATTCACCAGAATTCAGGTCTCAGTTTAGAAGCAATGAATAACTTGTTATGCCTTTGGGCCTGACTGATTCCCCAGCTTCTTTCCAGAACCTTATAAATGACATCCTTGCTGATCTCCTCACAATTCATTTGGTGGTTGAACTGGACAATATCCTAATTTTTTCTAAGAATTTACAGGAAGACATTTCTCATGTGTCTGAAGTACTAACCAGACTCAAAAAGCACAAGCTTTATGCACAGGCCTCTGTCACACAGCCACCCCATGTACTATAGGTCAATCTTAGATGATTTTGAGCGCAAGGGTGGAGACTTAGTGCAAGGGGTAAGTGCAAGATAGTGAGGCTAACTGCAAAGTGCAAACAGTGGTTTGACAGCCAAAAAACAGCAAGAGGGATGAAGCTTTCCAATGGAAGGGAACTAAAGACAAGCCCAAAGTGATGAGTGGATTTAGAAAATGCAAGAACATATGAAATGAACTAACTGAGGAGAATGTGTTCAGGAAGGTGGAAAAACCTTTATGAGGTAATCAAGTGATGAATAGATACAAACTGATGGACACTAACTACAGCTAGGGAGCTGTTAATCAATGAATGGCAGAAATGGAATGGGAAAATGAAATAACAGTATAATTTTTTCCAAGGCTGTAGCATAGGTGCAAGACAATAGAAGATGAGTGTAAAAAAGATGTAATTGATGAGACAAGAAGGAATGAAATTCAAAGAAAATGAAAATATGAATATATAGCTGATGCAGGGAAAGGGAATAGTCTATTTGAAACTTATACCTTTGATGTGGCTATCTAGGCTTGAGTGCAAGCTAGTGAGATTGTGTGACCAAAAATGGAAGTCCAACGGCTGATGATACCCAGTGTAGTAGAGAGAAGCTCAAATGGCTGGTCAATTGGTCTTAGATTCAGCTTCAAAGATTAGAAATTATATACTGAGTTTCCAAAATTGGAAAGTTTTTACACAAGCCAGAGGTGGTAAGCGGACGGCACCATTCATGTTGTGCTTTATTATTGTGATGCTTATCAACTGAGGTAGATGGTACTGAGGAAAAGGATATGTCAAATTGGTGAAGACAATAACCCTTGACCACAGAGCATGACAGTTTCCTGCGTATACAGCCGCAAGCTCCTGCAAGCGTTTAGATGATTTTCCCATTGATTTCAAAAGTTGTTAACTCACTGTATACCCTTGAATTCTACTACTACTCAATTTTTTTTTGAATTAAATTTAAAATTAATTATTTTTTCATCCTTTTATTGTTGTTGCAAAAGCTTTATCCTCCAAAACAAAATATTTGTTCCAAGCACTGCTAACCGTGGTCTTTGAGGCAAGTGCAAGCAATTTTTTCTTTCAAAGGTGGCTTGCTCTTTCCCCATAAAGAAAGATTCATTAATCAATAACCCAGAGGCAGCCATAAGGGAATTCCAAAATTTAAGATCTGCGCGGTGTGTGAATTATCACATCCCACAAGTACAGGAGATTGAGTTCCTTGGAGTGCAGAAAACACGTGAGTGTTGGATATTGACTCAAATGAACAAGATGAAAGTAATTTAATGAAAGTAATATCCTTTGTAGTATTGCCAAGGTTTTGGAGATACAATACCAATACGCCAGCACCACCATTGCCAAGGTTTTGTAGATAAAATACCAATACGCCACCACCGTATTTTGGACCATTGGTTGAGTTTTGAATGAGTCAGATGAATTCTGAGGTGTGAAGCAAATTGCAAGGCAAGGAATGGCTTGAGGCAATAACCAAAGAGAAAAGGGAGAAGAAAAATGAAACACAGGGAAGAAATGAAATGGAAGGAGGAAATTAAATGGGATGGGAGGAGAGGAGTGGGAGGGCTGGAGGGGGAGAAGAGAAAAAGATGGGACGGGCGCAAGGAAAATGAATGGAGAGGGATGGAATGGAAGGCCATGGCAAAGAGAACCAAGTGCAAGCCGTGGTTCCAATCAAAACTGATGCAAGGTGGCTGACTGGCAATGTTGGAGAAGGGTCATTGCAAGGTCAAAGGAAGAGAGCACACAAGGAACTCTTGGAGGCAGATGAATGGAATGCCCAACCAAAGAGGGCTCAAACTGCAAAGTGCAAGGAGATATTTGGGAAGGCTTCAGTCACACAAGTCCTTGTGTTGCAAAAAAGGTTGGTATTGATTGATGAAAAAGATATGGGCATGTTTAAAAGGATTTTATGGGAATTGAATTCAAATTTTGAACAGGCAGAAAACAAAATAAAGGAAAATATATCATGTATTTTATCTTTTTTTATTGTTTTGCTATTTAAGGATTATTTTTATTTTATTATTATTATTATTTTTGAGGAATGAAAGGTTTCAAAATGAAGAAATGAAATAAAGAAACTTAAAAGATAAGAATTTATTATGAAAGTAAAGAAAAGAAATTTTAAGAAACAAGAATGCAATAGGATGGAATAGAAGAGAATGAGATATGATGGGATTGGATAAGATGGATGTGAGAATTATGGCCAGAAACTAGCTTAGTGGCAGGAGGAGCAGTAATGAAAGCAAACAAAATGCTGGAAACCTTGTGTCTTTGAAGGCTAATGGGCTCTCACAATGGGGCAATACGTTGGAAAATTGATTGGATGAATTTGAATCAATGATGGATGGAAAACAGCAGGGAGAAGGGCTCATTAATTAAAAAATATTGGCTTCTTGTGGGCACATTATACCACAGGTAAAAAGGCAAAATTTCTCCCACAAAATAGCTCTACAGGCTCTAAAAGCCCTGTTACTAGGAAAATATATAATTTATCTTATCCTGTTTTATTGTTTTGCTATTTTCTGATTTTATTATTATTATTAATATTTTTGAGGAATGAAATGTTTTAAAAAAAAGAAATGAAATAAAGAAACTTAAAAGATAAGAACTTATTACAAAATTAAAGAAAAAGAAATTTTAAGAAACAAGAATGAGATAGGATGGGATAGAAGAGAATGAGATATGATGGGATTGGATGAGATGGATGGGAAAATTATGGCCAGCAATTAGCTTAGTGGCAGGAGGAGCAGTAATTAAAGAAATAAAAAATTCTGGAAACCATTTGTCTATAAAGGCTAATGGGCTCTCAAAATGGGGCAATACTTTGGATAATTGATTGGATGAATTTGAATTAATGATGGATGGAAAACAGCAGGGAGGAGGGCTTCTTAATCACAAAAGATTGGATTATTGTGGGAAAATTATACAACAGGTAAAAAGGCAAAATTTCCGCCCCAAAACAGCTCTACAGGCTCTACAAGCCATATTACTTGGTTTGGGCTATTCCAGCCCGCATGGTATTGGTCCCTGTACCCTCACAACCAGCCTCTTCCATTCCATTATGGTTTTTCAACAATTATGGGGCTGAAACAGCCCTTTTCTGTTCAATGCCCTGGCTGGCTGTCCCTTACCACCAGCCTGGTTACCTATCTGACCTCACCTACCTGGCTGGTTGCCTCATGCAACCAGCCCCTGGCCCCTAACATGGACCAGGTGGGACTCATAACTCATCTGGGTCCACTCTCAAGCTAACAAGGGGGGGGGGGGCGGTTTTAACCAGCAAACATGCCCCCCCTCCTTTCCTACCTAGGTGACCAGCAGGGGTGGTCAAATCCCCTGCTGGTTTTCTGGGATGCAATTTTCCCCAGGTGGGCCATTGAAAAAAAGACGGTCTGGAGGGGGATCAGGTCCCCCCAGCCCTTGGTGCCTCCCCCTTGTTAATGGGGGGGAGAGCACCCCGCTTGCTGGTGGGAGGGTGATCAGATCCCCCCACCCCTTTGTTTCTTCCACCACAAACAGGTGGGAGTGTGATGAGTCCCCCCCCACCCTGACTGGTTTCCACATGCAACCGGTTGCTGCCTGGTTCTAACTGGCCAGCCTATTTCCCTCCCCCTTGCCACTTTGAAAGCCATCAGCCCAAGCTCACGCGGCCCTAACCGTTGGCTGCAGGCTGGCGCAGCGGGAGCAACTTGCCTGTCAGCCACTACCGGGGTGGGGGGACTCCATTTGGAGTCCCTCTGGGCCCTAAAATGGCCCCGCACAGGTTTTCAGCCCCAGAAACGGGCCAAACGCAAGAAAAAGCGGCCTCAAGCGGGCGTCAAAATGGGCAACAGCCCCCACGGGCCATCACAGCCCAAAATTTCAAAATGACTACTTTGGTGGGCCAGCCCGGCTGGCCAAGTATTTCCAAAATACAGAAGAGGCCCAATACTGGCCCCCCAAGCCCATTTTCCTGGGGTGGCCCATCCATCCCAATGGGCCAGTGATGGAATGTGTACCAAATGAATTATTTCACGTGTTTTGAGGCCAGTTTCCCTAAATCTGTGAAATCCACACAGGCCCGTATGGTCCATGTGATTGTCCAATGGTCCTTAGAGGCCCATTCATGCATTGGATTTGGATTACACATATAGTTAGTACACAGACAAGTGAATACATATTTTAAAAATGGAATGGAATTGGAAATGTGAGATGGAATGGGATTGGATAGGATAGAATTAGGCTTGACAAGGTTTGCATGAAAATCTCAAACTAAGTTGGAAGACTTGCAAAGGTGATGGGATGGTTCCCAAAAGGTGCCCTCTTTTTTGGACTTGAAGCCAGTCCATTTTCAAAGGTATTGGAGTTTTCTTTTGCATAATCTGGAATCCAAAGATTGCTTACTTCCCACTCTCAATGATCTTGGATATTGACCAGTTCAGGAGGGGGATGAGTCATGCCTGGGTATAGGACTTGAGCTGGATCTAGAAGAGACATATGAAAGACCAGGTGGATACCATTTGATTTTGAAGGTAAAGAAAGTTTGAAAGCATTGGGAGAGATGAATGATTTGACTTTGAATGGGCCAAGTTTTCTTTCAGAGAGTTTACAGGTTTTTCAAGTACTGCAAATGTTACAGCAATTGAGCCATACCTGATACCCTACTGCAAAGGTTGGTGCCTTAGTGCAAATTTGGTCTGCTTGCTGCTTGTAGTGCTGGTTTGCAGCTTTGAGGTTGGATTAGAGTTGCAATTGAATAGATTAGATGTGATTAAGGCAATTGGTAGCATTTTTAGAAGGTGCTACGTGATTGGAAGCAAAATTTGGTTTTCTTCCATAAAGAGTCTGGAAGAGCAAATTTTTGGTGGAGGAATGAGTGGAATTGTTGAAGGAAAACTAATCTAATGGGGGCCATTGCAACCAGTTGTCCTTTTGATAGGTGACCTACATTTGCAGATACTGTTTGAGAATATGATTAACTTTCTTTTTTTCCCCATCCATTTCCAGGTGGTAAGCGGTTGATAAGTTTTGAGCAATTTTCAAATACTGGCATAGTAAGGTTTAGAAGATAGAGAAAAAGAAAGTCCAACAATCAGTCACTGTATTATCAGGGAGACCATGTTTTGAAAAAAAATATTCTATGTATAAATTAGCCAATTCTTCCAAAGAGGCAGTCACGGTACTGTAAAGAGATAAAGCCATCTTTGAGAAGCAATCCACTACTACAAAAATAGCATCATAACCAACATAAAAAGGTAATTGAGAAATGAAATCCATCAACAATTATTGGAAAGGAATAGGCGGGATAGGAAGGGGCTGGAGCAGCCCATACTTTTAGTGTTTAGAGGAGTTGTTCAAATTTCAATGATAGCATGCCCTAGCATAGTCTTTTACTTCCTTGGTCATACCAGGCCAATATAAGTCTTGTGAAATCAACTGGTAGGTTTTTCTTGTCCTTGATTACCAGCAAGTGGAGAGTTTTGCCAAGAATGAAGGATATCTAACTTAATGGGAGGATTATCAGGTACTATTATACAATCTTCATCAACTAAATAACCATTGTTTTCAATACTATGGTCACTTTCTAATAATTTTGCACTCTTGCAAGTTTTGTTCCATTTGGGATTGTTGATTTGAGATTGTCAAATTTTGGAAGCTTTGTCTTGAAGGTGGGTGATTCTTGAACTGAGTTGGGAATTCTGATTGGATAAGATTCTCCTAACGCTTTCAGGATTGTTATTGGCAAAGGTGCTACCCCCCCTGGGCAAAGGTTTTACCAACATGATAAAGCATCAGGGACTAAATCTTGTTTCCCGGGGCTCTAAATGATTGCCAAGTTGAAGTTGGAGAGGTATTCAGCCCAACATTCCTGTCTATGAGTAACAACCTTAGAGCTCATGAATTATTCAAGAGAGTTGTGATCAGTTAAAAACTCAAAGGTATGGACATCATTTCTTCAAGCAGTAAACCATTGAAAGAATTTCCTTTTAATGAATCTTGTAACTCAGATCTGTAGCAGGAAGTTTGAAAGACTGGAAGGCTACAGGATGAAATAGAGATGAAGAAGAAGAAAAATGCAAGATTACCCCTGCAATTTCATAGTTTCTTGTGTCTGTCTCCACAATGGTGCAAGCTAGCTCATTAAAGTGAGAAAGTACTGGAGCAGTGATAAAATCTTCCTTTAGAGCTTCAAACTCCAAAGCAGCTTGCTCAGTAAAAACAAAATGAGTGTCTTTTTGCAGAAGATTAGTATGATTAACAGTCTTCTTGTGGTAATTTGAAATGAAACTCCTGTAAAAATTACTGAATATGAGAAAAAATTGAAGGTATTTGACTCAGGAAGGTGTAGGACAGTCAATTATGCATTGGATTTTGGCTGGGTTCATTGATAGTCCTTGCTGAAAGACTATGAAATCTAAAAACTGAAGAGAATGAGTATGAAATTTGCACCTAGAGGATTTTGAAAACAAGTTATTCTTTCAAATTTCCTGCAGCACCTCTTGCACATGCATAATGTGATCCTGAAAATTTTTCAAGCATACAAGTATATTTGCAAGATATACCACAAGTTATTTCTCTACAAGTTCAGAAAAGATATTATTGAAAAAATGTTGAAAAGTGGAAGGAGTGTTACAGAGGCCAAAATGCATGACAGTATATTACTCATAAATGCCAAACCATGTTCTCATTGCAGTCAAATACTCATGAAGTTTTGAAATTCAAATCAGGTCATAGGGGCCTCAAAGTTCTAAGGTGAAGAAATAAGCAGCTCCATGGAAGAGAGTAACTTATCTATCTTGGAATGCATAAGATTTTTCAAAGTGGCAAAAGATGAACTTAAAATAAACATTAGCGCCTGAATCAAGTAAAAAACAATAAGGAGTTTTTTTGGAATGTAAAAGGAAAAATCTTGAGCTTGGAGCACCAGGTGACTAGCAAGTTCAAATATTGACTCCATGTGAATTAAATCATGTGTAGTTTTCATTGCAAGTATGAGAAAAACTACAAGCTAATTTGTTGACTGTATAGCTGCTTTGCAAAACTATTGAAATAATGGTTTTCTCCAAAATACAGACATAACCCCTCTTTTTCCCTCCTTTTCTGTTCCTTTTTCCAGATAATCCCAGTTTCCTTATCCAGGAAATTGGTAGTTTTGGAGACAGCTTTCCCTTTTGGGTTGGAGTTCAAAGTTGGATTTTGTTTGGAGAGTGTTGGATTGTTTGAGTGTTGTTTTGAAGGGTTTTCTTCCTTTGTGGCCAAGGATGAAAATCCATGGCTGTTTTTTTGAGAAAAGTTCTTATTTTAATAAACATTATCAATCTTGATCACCTGGTTGATTAAATTCTGGAGGGAGGTTGTCTTTTGTCCCCCAACTGCAAGCTGTTTTATTATGCATGCTGGTAAACCCTTTCAAAAATGAAATAAAAGTGCTGCCTTGTTCCATTGGATGAGGGACTCCATTGTTTGGAAATGAGAGATATAAACAGAAATCCTCCTTTTCTCCTTCATAAATAGATTATTAAGTTTGTATTTGGTGTTTCGCACTTTGGTGGGGTTTCTGAACAGGGTGAACAGTTGTTGCTCAAAATTATCCCAATTATTGAGAATACAGGTGGGACTGGTATTTTCTAGTGGTTTGAGATACAGTTCAAAACACTGCAAGGCTCTAACTCCTAAGAAGGAAGACTTGTACATAACTTTATGTCTATCTGAGGGAAAGTTATTGGGATTGTTTAAGACAATGATTTTGCAGGACTGTAAATAAGGTCTAAGTTGATGGGAGTGTTCTCCTGTAAATTGATCTGGTTGCTAAATTTGGGGGGTAAGGAAACTGGAACAATTGTTCTAGGTTGCAAGGCATTCTGATTGAGAGCCTGGATCAAAGCGGAGACAAGGTTCAAAGCTTTTTTCTTGGGGCCATTAGTTCAAACCCTTGATCTAATAGAATTTGAGGTTTCATTGGAGGAATGTTTGCAATCTTTGATTTCCTTGAGGGGATCCACTGGAGCTTGTTGAGAAGCTTGGGTATGATTGAGAGGTTCAACAAAAGGAGATTTGGAAGAAGGAACTGGGTCTAAGGGTTTTCAGGCTGGAAAAGGGCTGGATGTCCCTACCCAATGAATATCATCATTGTAAAGGGTGGGGGGAGAATTCCCAGTTGAGAATGTATCTGAAATCATAAAAGAAATACAATATATTTGGCGACTACTATATATGAGTTGAGTTAGTTAATTTACTGTCAAGCAACCACCCCAAATACTATTGCGCAATCTCAGATGATCATGAGCGCAAGGGAGGAGACTGAGTTTAAGGGATAAGTGCAAGATAGAAAGTCTAAATGCAAGGTGAAAACGGTGGTTTGACAGCTCAAAAAAAAGCCAGAGGGATGAAGTGTTCAAATGGAAGTGAACAGAAGCCAAGCCCAATGTGATTAGGGAACTTGGCAAATGCAAAAACATATGAAATAAACTAACTGAGGAGCTAATATTCAGGAAGGCGGCAAAGCCTTTATGGGGTAATCCGGGGATGACTAGATACAACCTGATCAAAGCTAACTAGAGCTAGTGAGCAGGGAAGCAATGAATGGCTGGAACAGAATGAAAAAATGAAAAAAAAGTATAATTGTTTCCAAGTTCCTAGCTTAGGTGTGAGAAAATAGAATATGAGTGTAAAAAGACATAATTGATGAGACAGGAAGGAGTGAAATGTGAAGACAATGGAAATATGAACATATAGCTTATGCAGGGAAAGGACTAGTGCATTTGAGAACCATAAATTTGATGTGGCCGCCTAGGTTTGAGTGGAAGCTAGTGTGATTGCATGACTGAGGATGGAAGTCCAAGGGCTTATGATACCCAGGGAAGAAGAGAAAATCTTGAATTGATGTTTGATTGTTATCAGAGTTAACTGCAAATATTAGCAATTATAAACTGACATTCTGAGATTGGAAGGTTTTTACCCAAGCCAGAGGTAGTAAGTGGAGGGCACAATTGATCTTGTGCTTTATTGGTGTCATTCTCATGGACTGAGGTAGATGGGACTGAGGAAAACAATATTAAAAATTGGTGAAGACAATGAACCTTGACCTTGGAGCTTGACAGCCTCCAAATCCAACTTCCATGCAGCTTCTGTGGACTACCTTGGTTATTTCATCTCAGGGGATGGTATCTTCATGGACAAAAAAAATTCAATACCATCCTTTCCTGGCAAGTTCCTGAAAACAGAAGGGCCTTGCAGTTGTTTCTTGGGCTTGCAAACTTCTATTTCATGTTCATCAAAAACTATTCCAAACGGGTACCCAACCCCACCTCTATTCCTGGAAACAGCTCCACTTTCTCACTCACTTCTGAATCTTTGCAAAATTTTTTAAACATTAAGCAAGCCATCAACCAAGCTCTATTCCTTTTCCATTTTGATCACCTCCTGATAACATTTGTTGAAACTGATACCAGTGATTATGCCCTGGGTGCTTTCCTGCACCAGGTGACTACTGAAAATGATAAAAATCCTATTTCTTTTGACAGCAGAAAAATGCCCAGTGCTGAGTTCAACTATGAAATCCATGACAAAGAACTCCTTGCAATTTGTTTTGCCCCCCAGAAAAGGTGTGCTTAACTTTTTAACTTTACTGATCCCTTTGAATTTTTGACTGATCACTCTCCACTGAAGCATTTTATGTCTTCCAATTTTCTCACAAGGAGACAAGCTTGTTGAGCAGAGTTCCTCTCTGAATTGAATTTATTGATCACTTACACGCCTGGAAAATTTTCAAACATCCCAGATATCTTTTCACATTGGGACAACATGTATCCAGTGGGGGGAACACCATATTCTGAAAACAATCCTGGAAAATTTTGAGATATTGGCTTTCTCCTCTTCCCTCTTTTCTTCATTCCTGCCCTTGAAATTTCTTTTACTCATTCTTTTTTTATCTATATTGGGTCTTTTAAGCTTGCATGTAACGTTGTAAGTCCAGCTGCGCCAGATGACGGCATGGGCTAAACTGGAACACACCACAGAATACTGAGTGCCCGTTCCATTGCTCTATTTTCACCAAGACAATCTCAACTTAACTAGAGGGCCATGCCAGCTCAGGTATTGAGATAATTGCCTCATAAAAACTTGCACTCATACCAGCACCATCTCAGGAGCCTGAGTCCGGTAAGCCAATTTTTCTCTTATTGTTGCAGCTCTCCTTCTTTCCTCTTTCATTAATAGTGGTTCTGAATTGTCTTCTCAGCCCTACCTGTTCCCTGAGCTCTACCTGCTTCCTTTCTTGCAGCCTTCAAACTTTGAACTGCCCGCACATCCTATTGTTCTCCACCAATTCACGCACCTCTTTCTGTTGTTTTGGGTCTTCTTTTGAAGCTGATCTCTTCAGCTGCTTTGTTTCTTCTCTGTTGTTTTGTTTGTTTTTCACATATTGAAATCTAACTTTTTTTGAAGATAAAAACCCAACCGTTTTACAGTCCCAACATTGCTTTCAAGAAGACTCATCATGATGGACCAGGACAACAACAACTCAAAACTGAACATACTGTTACTCATGGAATCAAACTACTCATCTTGGTTTGTACAACTCAAAAGCTACCTGCGCAGAAAAGGGCTACTAAAATTCAATGATGAGTTTGAATTAACCCAGATCCCCAATGCCTCTCAGAAGAAGAAAACCTAAAAAGCAGTGGAAAGCATAATCCAAAACCTTGGCAACACTGTGTTTGAAGCAGTCATCAATCACTCCTACAAAGCCAATCCCAAAGCAAGACTGCAAGCCATCAATAAAAGATACGCCTCTCAGTTGTCCAACAACTGAGGATGCCTGTGGCTCAGTTTGATGCAATAACAATTCAAGGGCAATCTCCATCAGTAAATTGACAAATGTTGCAAACTCATGAACAAACTCTCTATAGTCAAACTGGACGTGCCGCAAGACATCCTAAGTTACACCATCGTGGCCTAACTCCCAAGTCAATTCTGAAAAGTTGACAGGCTAAAGAACATTGGATTATCAGAAACAGAAAGGAAACAACGCCACAAAAACCTCACATGCAAGAATGAGAAATAACCTAAAGAACCAAAAGATCTGGACATACAGGGGTATAGAAATGGAAAGAGACGCTTGGGAGCTGGAGAGTTGTTCTTGACAAGCTTGGGGAGTTGAAGTAACTGAGAAGCTTGAGGTTTTTCAAGGAGTTGAGATTGTTGATCAATTTACTATGAGGACCAGAGAATTTTGAGGTCCTAGGGTACATGCTGAAAACTTGGTTGACAAGGAATTGAAATAGGAGTTTGAGAGCTGGTTTCAGAGTATGCACACGGCACCAAGGTTGACTGAGGTACGTGCGGGAAAATGAGCGCAGATGGCCAGACAGACATAAGGAAAATGGAACAGGAAAACTAAACTAAAGTAACACAAGGAAAAACACAAGTAGCACAAAGACAGGAGATCAAATTCAAGGAGAAGAGAATCTAGAATTCTAAAACCCTCCCTGGCTTTGAATCTCATTTTATGCGCAGAAAGCTTAGGCAGGTTGTTAGAGGGATTCTTGAAAGTGGCTTGGTGAGAAAGTTGGCACAGTTTTTCTTGGACAAAATATTTTTCAATTGGTTGCTATTTCTTCCCTAATGAAATGATGCCGTAAGTGGATATGCTTCAATCTGAAGCTTTTCTGATTTGCTTTCTGCATGGCCGGCTTTATACAACCTTTTTTTTCTTTGTAAAATCAGGTAGGAGAGTCAAATTTGTGAAAACTTCTTATTTGTCTTTCAAAGTAAGACCAATGGAGTCTTAAAAGAAAAATAAATGAGAATGGGTGGAAAACATAAAAGTTGACAAAGAGCATGAGATGGGAAGAGTTTGGGATCTTACCGTGGAAGGTCATTTGAGAGTTGAGAGGAAATGAGAACAAGGATTTGACAAAGGAGAGGTGAATCAAGAACAACAGGTGGATCAAGGAGACAGAAGAAGGAAATAGGAGACTGAAAGACATGTTAGGACGTTCCCAACACAAGACAATGAGTTAATAATGAGCCTCACAGCTAAACAGAAGATCAGAGTTGAAGAGCCGGTGATTGTATGAACGTGAGGCCGCAATCAAGGATTGATGCCGATAGGATTGGATATGGGATTGGAGGAATCAGGAGTGAAAGGAGTCAAATTGGAAGTTGGGGTAGTCAAGTGAGCGGAGAGAATGAGAAGGATGAGAGGGTGAATTGGAGGGTTCTAGTGAGCGAGGATAGTGGGAAAGGTGGAGGGTGGAGAGAATGGTAAAAGAGATGGTCAAGACAGAGGTGGAGAGGCTGAGGTCAAGTGAGGGGGGCTGAGAGTGGAGAGCCACGGGTTGGCATGGATTTGGAGTATCAAAACCAGGGTATGTCAATTTATTTGAGGGAGCTGGCTGTCAACTCAACACACCGCCGTGTTTAGTTGTGAGGCGTAAGAACAGCCATTGTTAAGTTGAGAACTGACGCCTTAATGGCTGGTTTTGTAAGGTGATGGGAAAGCATTTGGTGAGATGGGATTTGGTTTGTGATCAATTTCTTGGCTGCCTGTTGCTCCCGGAGCCACTTTATCTGAGTGTCCACGTGCTTGAGCGCGCTATGGTTTGAGCAAAAGTTGACCAGATCATTTACCGCCTTGTTGTCTATATTGAAACAATGAGAGAGAGAGTGAGAGAAGGATGCAATTTTTGGAGGAGATTATCAAGCCAAAGCTTTTCTTGGGTAACCAATACTAGTGCCTTCAGTACGTCTTTGGTGGAAGATAAAGAAACTGAGGGTTGAAGTTTGCTGTTCCATGAGAACGGACAACCGTACAAGAGTATTAGGTAGCCAGTGTGACTCCGTTGCCTTTCTGTATCATTGCCGCCGTTGGAGTTGCTGAAACACTCAATATCATATTTGAAGTTGGTGGACTTTAGCCGGAGAGACAGATTCTTGGTGTGGTTGAGATACCGCCAGGCGTGCTTGGCCTCCATCCAGTGTTGGAGACCGGTCTTGGTGTTGAATCAAGATAGGGAGGATACTGCATGAGGTAGATTGGGACAAGTTCTGCTAGCTATGAAATTGAGAAAACCGGACAACAGTTGGAAATTTATATTAAATTTGAGGAATTCACTGTGCTTCTCATTGGAGGCAGGGGATAGATGGATATTTGGCTTCATTGGGATGGTGATTGGTCTAGATTCAAGCAACCCCAGTTCCTTCAGGGAATACTTGATATGATTTGGTTGTAATAGGGCAGGACCATGGGCAGTTTCAACCAAATGATTTCCAAGAATTTTTTGAAGCGGGCCTTTGTGAGAGATGGAGAACTGGGATTTTAAACAAGAGCGGAATCTGGATGAGTTTCCAATGACTATCAGGTTGTCCACGTAGACAAACACAAAAATAGATAAATCTTGGTTTATTTAGAGACAGGGATCAGCGCTTGAGACGATGAAGCCTTCAGATATTATCCAAGATTGTAACATATTGAACCAGCTTTTGGGCGCCTGTTTTAGCCCATAAAGAGCCTTATTAAGTTTGAAATAGGGAAAAGGGGAGCGGTAGCCATTGGGTTGTTTGATGAATACGTATTCATCAAGGGGAGCGTGTAGGAAGGCCAATTTGATTTCCATTTGGACAATTTGAAGGGAATGGTGAAAGGAATAAACAAGAAAGACGCGGAGAGTGACAATTGAACCAGTAGGGGCATAAGTCTCCCCGTAGTCGCAGAATTATAGTTGCTTGAATCCCTGTACAAAAAGTCAAGATTTGAATAGGGACCCCAATCCATCTGGTTGTTGTTTTAGCCAATAGACCCAGACAATGGATAGAGCTTGCTTTCCGTTGGGGAGAGAATGGCATCCCTCCCACACCTTCAGCAAGTCTATTCCGTCTAGTTCAACCTGCATGGATTCCAAACATCTGGTTCTGTCCAAGCTTTTCTCAACTTCCTTATAGAATCTTGGGAAGGAGCACATTAGGAATCTGTATCTTTGAGGACGTTGGACGCTGGAACAATTGCAAAGACTATAGGTATTGTGGGGGGTGAGAGAACTTGAGATTTTTTCATTTTCCGAGGTGTTGGAGTCTGAACCAGAGGATGATTTGTTGTCAGATGCCTGAGACAAGGATGGTGAAGTAGGGGAATCAGAGGAGTTTGCAGAGGAGATGGATTGAAGAGGTTGAGACAAGTTTAAGTTAGGATTTTTGGTGGTTTTTGGAGTAGGGGAGATGAGAATATCAGTAAGAAGATCACTATTGAGAAGGGAGTCAAAAGGAGAATTGGAGGAGGAAGAAGAGATGTCATTGAATTTCATGTTTTCAAATATATTAACATGTTTGCTACAAACTATAGATCCATTCTCAGGGCAAAAAATTTTGTAGGAATTTAGGTCAAGATTGAATCCCACCAAGATTCCCTCAGTACCTTTTTTGCCAAGCTCGGAGAAGATTGAGTGATTGTTCAATACTACGGTCTTGGAGCCCAAAGTGCGGAATAGCTCCAATTTTGGACATTGATTGTTCCAGAGTTCAAAAGGGGAGATTTTGAGGTTTACTGAGGGGATTGAGTTTAGGATTTGACAAGTACTGACCATGATCTCATCCCACAGGTTCAGTTGGATGGACATGTCAATCATGGAATTCCTAGTGGCCTTGACTAATGTTCTGCTTCCTTGCTTGCCAACCGGTTATTTTGTGGTGTGTAGGGTTCTGAGGTGGTGTGTAAAATGCCGTTATCTTTCAAGAACAAGGTCAGTTGATTGTTGACAAATTTGCCACCGTTATTGGAATGGAAGATCCTCAGCATTCTGTTGAAATGGTTTGAATGTATTTTAATGAAATTGATGACTTCATTGGCCACATTGGATTTGAGCTTGATTGGGATACAAGTCTTGAATTTGGAATAATTATCAGTTAAGAGGAGGAAATAGCAATGACCTGAACTGGAAATGGGGCTGATTGGCCCGCAAACATTGGCATGGATAAATTCAAATGGATGAGAGCTGGAGGGAATGTGATATTTGAAGGGTTATTGGTGAATTTTTCCTTTAGCACATGTGATGCAAGGTTTGTGGTCCCATTTGAGGTTTGGGAATGAGATCAAAAGTAGTTTTACTTGATTGTGATGAACGTGCCCAAACCGCTTGTGAATAGTTGATATGGTTAGGAAAAGATGACAATTGGAAAAATTGGAATTTGATTCTTCAATGTAGAGAAGATTGTTTTGGATGTATCCGGACATTATCATTCTTTCTTTGAAGAAAACCCCAAAGCTTTTGGAATTGAGTTGGGATAGAACGCATCCCTTCTGAATTAATTTTCCAAGGGAGATTAAATTTACGGCCAGATTGGGTATAAATAAAGAGTTGGTTAAGGTGAGGGACGCGGTTTCAGTATGAATTGTTGCATTCCCAGTTCCCCAAGACATTATTTTGGCAGTCGGTTTTCCCGTATTTACCTCAGTATTTTCGTCTTTGAGCCAATCAAAGTAACTGAAATTGTTGAACATGTTGTTTGACACGCCGGAGTCGAGTAGCAGGAAGCGGCAGTCAATGTGGTGAAAGTTGGCCACGGCAAAGGTTTAGGCCAGGTTTGCGGAGGCCTTAGAATTAGGGGCGGCTTTTGAGGAAGGGGCTGGATTTTTGGAGGTAGAGTTGCTGTTCGGGATAAGGTGGGGATACAGCGCGGAACACCTGTTCTTTGGATAAGAGGCTTGAGGATTATGGCAATTGGGTTTACATTGAAATGGTTCCTGATTGGCGAGCAGAGCAGAGGCATATGTTCCAGCGGCTATTTTGTTTTTGATTTGATTCAAGTGCCTGAGGACCATGTCTCCGTTTATCTTGGCATCTTGGAGTGAATGAGTTATTGTTGTCTTCAGATGTTCAAGCTGAGGAGGGAATTTGTATAGGACCAAATAGGCCACTATATCTTTGTCCATCTTCATACTGATTTCCGCAATTTGAAGCAGGCATGACCGTACGTCAGTAATAAACTTTTCCACGTTTTTGGGTTTGAAGGCAAGATTCAGGAAGTTAAAGAAGATTTGGGATTGATTGGAGGTTTGTGATGAGGCATAGAACTTGTTAATTGATCTCCAAAAGGTGATCCTGTCCAGCGCATTGTTTTCCTTGACCCAATTGATATATGTTTGATTATCAAGTTTGGCCAGAATTTAGCCAGCAATTTTGAGGTTATTCTCCAAAGAGCAGTTCTTAGCCTCATTGTCTTTCAGCCAGTGGGCTATACCTTTGAGGGAGAATATGTTTGTTAACTTTGATTGCCATAAAGAGAAATTTGATTTGTTGAGGTTAGGGATGGAATTGGTTAGGGTTTTGAGAAGGGAGGAGTTGACGTCTGTTGGTCCAGTTGAATCCATGCTGCCGGTAGCTTGATTGTTGCAGCCCTTTTGTCTTTTAACCGTGAAAACTTCTTATCTGTATTTCAAAGTAAGACCAACAGAGTCTTAAAAGAAAAATAAATGAGAATGGGTGGAAAACATAAAAGGTGACAAAGAGCGTGAGATGGGAAGAGTTTGGGATCTTACCGTGGAAGGTCATTTGAGAGTTGAGAGGAAATGAGAACAAGGATTTGACAAAGGAGAGGTGAATCAAGAAAAACAGGTGGATCAAGGAGACAGAAGAAGGAAATAGGAGACTGAAAGACATGTTGGGACGTTCCCAACACAAGACAATGAGTTAATAATGAGCCTCACAGCTAAACAGAAGATCAGAGTTGAAGAGCCGGTGATTGTATGAACGTGAGGCCAGGATCAAGGATTGACACCAATAGGATTGGATACGGGATTGGAGGAATCAGGAGTGAAAGGAGTCAAATCGGAAGTGGAGGTAGTTGAGTGAGCGGAGAGAATGGGAAGGATGAGAGGGTGAATTGGAGGGTTCTAGTGAGCAAGGATAGTGGGAAAGATGGAGGGTGGAGAGAATGGGAAAAGAGATGGTCAAGACGGAGGTGGAGAGGCTGAGGTTGAGTGAGCGGGGCTGAGAGTGGAGAGCCACAGGTTGGCATGGATTTGGAGTATCAACACCAGGGTATGTCAATTTATTTGAGGGAGCCGGCTGTCAAATCAAAAATTTGCAGCAAAAACCTCACTGAGGAAGGTTTGCATCCACAGGACCTCTTTCACCCCGTATCTGAAAGACTTATACTCCACCTCCGTTGTAGAGAGAAATACTGTAGTTTGCTTTCTAGATTTCCAAGCTATCAGGTTCCCATTGCAGGTAATAACTGTACCCAAGATCAAACGGCAAGTTGAGGGGCATGTATCCCAATCCGAGTCCACAAATGCAGTGAGGGGCGTATTAAATTTGTCTTTTGTGAATTCAATTCCCTTGTTGGCGGAGTGCAAGAGGTAGTTTAACACCTTTAGCACCGCTTTGTAGTGCGAGAGACTTGGAGAATTGAGGAACTGGGCCAGGTAGTTGGCGGAGAAAGTAATATCAGGTCTGGTGTTGACACTGATGTAGTTGAGCTCACCAATAAGTTTACGGTAGTTGAGACTGGAGGATGCAAATTCTGTTTGTTCTTTGTTTGTGGCAGGGAGAAGTTTGCCCTAAGGTGCAAACAGAACAGAGTGTTCTTTAAATTTTGGAAGGGGGTATTCAGTTGCAGTGGCTTTGATATATGATTCCTGAGAGAGTTTGACCAAACCAGGCTTCTGGAGAATATTAAATCCCAGGAGCAGTTTGGATTCTTGGAGATATTTCACTCTGAACCTACTGCCTATGGGCGCGGCAAACTTCTCAGGCGGCTTGCTGAAGATCAAAATCATGTCAAAATGAATGTAGAGCCATGTTTCTTTGTAGAAGAACACACAGTGGTCACTATTGCTTCTCTTGAAGCCGGATTCTAGCAGCCAGGTGCTGAGTGTGGTGTACCAGGCCTGGGGAGCTTGCTTCAGACTGTGCAATGCTTTCTTGAGTCAAAGAATTTTCCCTCTAGAGACTGCTACATTAGAACGGACTGAAATGTGGATCTTTTCTTCCAGAGGGGCATTCAGGAACGCTGCTTTGATTTCAAGCTGATGAAATTTCAGGTTGTTTTGCAGGGCAAAAGAGATGAGAAGTTGAAGTGAACTCTTGTCGCCAGTGGGTGCAAAGGTATTTATAAATTCAACTCCTTCCACCTGATTGAATCCTTGAAGCCAGAGACTTGCTTGGAACTCTAAAATATTTTTTCTTGCGTTTTTTTTTGTTCTGAACACCCATATACACTTAATCTTAGAGATCTTACCAACTTCCCCCACTTCCTCCCATAACTCATAGCTGTTGATTTTTCTCACCTCTTTCTCCATTGAGTTAATCCATTCAAATTTTTAGTTACTTTTAAGGGCTTTTTCAAGAGTCTTTGGGTCCTCATATTTGGCATAAACTAGGTAGATTTGTGAGTTCTTTCTTCTAGGGTGGTTGAGCATGTTGCTGGGAGAGATTTCAAACTTGGAGTTGCTGCGGTCTTTCACGGGTAAGAGATCAGGAGTGTTGGAGGAGTAGTCAACCAGTCTGTTTGTCTGGGAGTGTTGGCCAAGGGTTGAACAGTCTTGGCAGGTGCTTGCTTCCAAGTCAGGAGAGTTTGGCAAGACAGAAGCTTCAATTTCTAGAATGGGGTCCGAGTTGGACTGAGAAGCCTCAGTGCCAGCAAAGTTGTTTTCCAGGAAACAAACATTTGCTGATATGACAACCTTCTTAGTAGAAGGGTTGAATACTCAATAGTTATAGAAGCCATTAGCAAAGCCAACAAGGATTCCCTTGAATCCAGATTCAGGAAGTTTCAATTGCCAGAGGTTTCTGGGAATAAGAAAAATCAAAGTACAGCCAAAAGTTTTCAGGAATTTGTAGTTGACCAAGCGCTTGTACCAGAGTTCATACAGAATAAGGTTGGTATTGGAGGAGACCGGGAGGAGGTCCAGAAGATTGGTGGAAGTGCTGACAGCTGCTCCCAAAATTCTATTTTTGAATTTGGCTTGCAGAATAAGGGATTGGGTCTTGTCAAGTATTGATCTATTTGTGTTTTCTGCAAGGCCATTTTGTTGTGGAGAGTATGGTGGAGCAAGGAGATGATTAATCCCAGATTCTATACAGAAGAGCTTGAATTTTTAACCAAAAAACTCACCTCCATTTTCAGTCAGAATGTTTATGATCCTGGAATTGTTCTTTCTTTCTGCATTTTAGAGTAGGCCTTGAAAGCATCCAGAGTTTCTGATTTTGCCTTGAGAAATGCAATTGACTTGAATCTGGTAAACTGATTGAAAATGGTGAGAAAATACCAACTGCCCCCAAAAGTAGGGGTAGAGAACGGTCCAACCAGATCCATGTGGAAAGTTTCCAGAATGCGACTCACTGGTTTGAAGTGGCTGTTGAACAGAGTAGCAATCATTTTCCCCTAATGGCATGTTTCACATTCTGAAGTATCCAGAAGGTTGGCATTTGGAAAAAGAATCTTGATCTTGGCATTGCTGGAGTGACCTAGTTTATTATGGAGATTTGGGGGAAATGGAACCAAGAGAAGGGCTTTAGCTGTTTTTTCAAACCTAGTCCCCCACAGTTTGAGGAGATTGTTGGATTTCAAACCAACAAGTTTGAAGTTATTGAAGGAGATAGATGACCAGGAGAATCCCACCTTCTTGATGGCCACTTTCTTGGACTTGAGTTGGGAAAGGGAGATCAGAAAACAGTTGATCTCAGGAACCAGAAGCACATTGTTCAGTTTGATTCAAATACCATCATGGTTGAGAAGGAAGGCTTTGCCAGTGGCGACCACGTTGAGAGCATTGCTGTTGTTTCCAGTTCCTATCTTTATAGACTTTTCTCTTGGGTTGCATATCCATTGGGGGTCATTGACAATGTGGTGTGTGGCTCCTGAGTCAAGTATGGGTTGCAAGGATTGAGAGAGAGAGGAGTTGTTTTGAAGGTAAATCAGGGTGTTGAAATAGGCCAATGGCTCTTGGGGAGATTCTTCAGAAGGTTGTGGAGAGGATGTGTCTGTGAGATGGGCTTTCCAAGCTTGTCGAGATTCTTCTTGAACACCCAGACCATGTTGAGCAGCTTGGTGCCAACCGGAATGGGAACCATTGTCCAGACGTTGTGGAAACTTCTGAAGAGTTACCTTCACAAGTTGTCCTGAGTTCCGGAAATTATTGGTCTAGCGTCTGTAAGATGATTGGGCGCAATGAGTTTTTAAGAAGAGAGAGTGATGATATGATGAAATTCCTTCCTTCCCCCAATCCATAAGATGATGATCCTCCCCAACCCGGAGTTGAGGGTGAGGTCTTAAGTCCCCCCCTCAACCCTAGCCTAAGTACAACCACAAACAACAAGAACAAGTGATGAAATACAACCCTAAGCCGCAGAACCCTAGCCCAACCCTATCCCTCCGTCCCTTGCCATTACCCGCGCCCTTCGGTATTAACGTAGCCCGGTTTGTCCTTCTCATGGCGCGGCCCTCCGCCGCGCCCTACTTGGAGCCCCCCGTGTTTCCGTCCGCGCCGTCTGCGAATCCCGCGATCCACGGGTTGGCCCACGCTTATGCCCACGCGGGCCTCCCCAGCGCGTATAGCCCATGATCGCCCCGCCCTCGGCTTCCGGACTAGCCACCCGCGAGCTTGGTCGGGCCGGCTCCATCACTTGGTCCGCTTCTTCCGGGCGGGTCGCGGTCCGGCGCCGCCTGAGGTAGGCCCGACCCATACCTGGTGCTGAGCCCTGCAGCCCTTACTGCTGAGCCCGCCGCGACTGCTGCTGAGCCCGCAGCAGGCACTGCTGAGACCGCGCGCACGCCAGATGCTGAGCCCGACCTACCCAACTGCTGAGCGCGCAGCCCGCAACGCAGCTCTCAATCTGGGGTTATAAATACAACACCACATCCCCCCCCAAGTTGAGTTCTGTCCCCAGAGGTCCTTCCATCACCACCTTGCCCCTGCCGCACCTACCAAACCACTTCCACCCCCTCCCCTAGTCCACCCCTAGCAGTCTTAGCCGCGCTCGTCCTCCGCTCCCCGCCATCGCCATGATCCCCTGCGATTACTGTGCCCAGAACAGGCTAGTCTGCACGATTGTCCCTGGTCAACGTGCCTGCGGTTCCTGCCGTTGCGGTCACCGCCGCTGCTCTTTTGGGGAGGGTATGCCACGCCCTCCACCCGCATCCGGCTCTTGTCCCTGGCCGTGCAAGAGGGCCCGTCCGGACTTGTTTGTGGTTTTGGACAATGAATCTGTCTTGGAGCACTCGTGGACCCCTCCTGGATTGCCCCCTGGCCGTCCCTCCCCAAACTTGGACCGCAACTCCACCTCTCCATACCGTTGCGCTGGACCTCCCCGCAAGGAGAATTACCCAAACTTTGCGGCGTTCCGAGCGGCCATGCGATTCTGGGCGGACCGGGTTTGAGTGACGCAAGGCGCGAGGGACCCGCGCCTTGATAAGATTCTCTGGCGTCGTGCCCCTGGCCCTCCTCCGGCTCCGGCTCCTCCTCCAGCTCCGGCTCCTCCAGCTCCGGCTCCAAGCCCGACCCCTCCTCCGGCCTCCTATCACTTGTCCGACTTGGACGAGAGGCCCCCAACCCCGTGAGGCACCCCTCAACTGCCCGCGTCACCCATTGTTATCCCGTTGTCTCCTCCTGTCAGTCGGAGCGGTCCAGATGGTCCCCCGGAGGCTGCCTTCTCCCCGGTCCCGCCTCCCCCCAACCTGCCCAAGATTCCGGACATTCCTGTCCTCCCGGCTCTCCCGCTTGCGAGGTTTGATGCGATTGCGGACGACGCCGATGGGCTACTCCGGCGATTCCTGGAGGTCCCTCAAGCCCACCCCACTGATGACCGTCGGGAACTCTTGGCGGCCTTCCGAACCCTGGTCGCGGCGGCTCGCGCGGACGCGGAGGATATGATGAGGATCCGCTTGACTTAGACGGATTGCCCCCCCCTTCCCTACTATTATTATTCTTATTATAATTTTTTTTTTTCATAGTTCCTATTCCGTGCCCTTTTGCAAAGAAAGACTTTTGCCGCGCCATCTCGTGAGATCCTTGAGAGAATTCTGTGTATGCGCCTTATGAGTGAGAGTGAGATTGAGAATGAGAGCAAGGTTGAGAATGAGACAAAATTGAGATCCGCGCCCCGCCCGTGCACTGAGCCAACAAAGTTTTCCGGAAGGTACCTGGTCCGCCCCAGCCGAACTGCCACACAGTTCCCCGTACCCACCCTGCAATAAACAAAACAACCCTACACCAGCGCGCGCACACAGTTATCCAAGAGAGAGGAAGAGGACATAAGGGAAACAAACACTCTGGGGTGTCTAGCTGTTCCGGCTGTGAACCGCCTAGAACACCCCCTTACCAAATCAGACTTGTCCCGCGCGTGTTCCACCCATAATCCGCACCCATTACTCCATACACAAGACAACATGTCAAGAGAAAAACAGAGAAAAAGATCCAAACCTTAAAGAAAAAGATTACTATATATATTTTTTTTTTTTTTTTTTTTTTTTTTTTTTTTTTTTATACCTGGGGCCTCCGCTCTTTGTCCCGGTGCCCATTGGCGGGGCTTGTCCTCGCGTTCACAGGCCTGGCTTGCGCCGGGCCCGCGTCCCTAAAAAACCAAACATAGCCGACACCAGTACCAATTCACGAAACCAGTTTACACAAGAAATAGGAAAACCGACATTCTGGGGTGTCTAGTCATCCCGGCTGTGAACCGGCTAGAACACCCCCTCACCAAATCAGGTTTTTGCCCTACTCGCGCCCCCCTTTGACTTGAAAACTGTCCCCAGCGACTCGTAGCCTTTTACTCCTCCGGGGCGGCGCGTCAAGCGCGGGCTCCTCCTCAACCGACGAACCCAACCCGCCCATCGACTCTGAACTCTCAGCTTTGTCCCGCGCGTCCGCGCCATTGCCAGCCGTCTCGTCAAAGAAGGTGGAGCCGCGTGCAAAGAAGCGCTTCACGTGCGAAGCCGCTGCCTTCCGTTTGAGCGGCGCCCCATCCAATTCCTTGAGTTGATAACTCCCGCCTTCGAACTTGGATGCCACGCGGAAGGGGCCGTTCCATCGGTTGGCGAAAAGCTTACCCCACTGAGACTCCAAACTAAGGTTGTACAGCAACACTAAGTCCCCCTTCCGCAAAGGATCCCGGAGAGGATGGGAACAGCACTTGTCCCAGTAGTGGACCAACGCCGTCCTGGTCTTTTGAAACCTATCCGCGGCCTTTGCCAGGGTCTTGTCCCGCCGGAGAAGCTTTTCGGCGTGCGCCTCCACAAGATCCGCGGAGGTCTTCACCTTCCACCAATTGATGCCCAAGAAAGTCTCCAGCTCGATTTCCACCGGAAGGACCGGGTGCTGTCCGTAGAGGAGTTCATAAGGCAAGTAGCCCGTTGAGCGCTTGACCGATATCCTGTCTGCAAAGAGGACCACCGGAAGGGTCTCCTGCCACCGCTTCCCGTCCTTGCCACACATCTTCACCAGCGCGTCCTTGATCGGCTGGTGGCCGCGTTCAATCATCCCGGCACCCTTGGGGTAGTACTCCGTGACCCGCCCAAACTTAGCCCCGCAGCTCTGAACTAACCCCATCAAGCGGCCTTGGAACTCCGCGCCCCCGTTGACGGTGACCAGTCGGAGCAAACCATACCGCGCAAACCAATCTTCGTCCAAAAACTGGGCGACCCTTTCCGCCGAAAGCTTGACCAGCGGACGCGCCTTGACCCAACCCGACAAGTTGTCCCGCGCGACCAGCAGGTATGCAAACTTCCCCGCCTTGATGTGAACCACGTCAAGGGAGACCCATCCAAACAAGGCGTCCTCCCCCGTAGGGTGACCCACCTCCCTTGGGAGCCTAGAACTCTGCCTCTGACAAGCCTTGCATGACTTCACCCACTCGCGCACCGCGCATACCACCCCCGGCCACCAGAACCTTGCTTTCACCCGCCGTCGCGTTTTGATCTTGCCTCAATGCCCAAGGTCGTTGTGAAGACACCGCAGAATCACCTCCTGGTCCCTCCTTGATTTCGCAACCACCAGGGGCACAGGGGTGCACCTCCGCCACAGTTGCCCCTCCTGCAAATAGAAGTTGGTTGTCCGCCGTTTTGCCCACCAAATTACCGTTTCCGACATACCTTCCGGAAATTGGAGACCCTGCAGAAAGAAGCACAACGTCGCGTAACGCCCGGACTGCTGCAGCGGAAGAGCAACCTCTGTCTCCATCATGCCCACCCGGATAACCGGAGATTCCACGTCCAAGTGTTCCGCCCCTTTGAACGGATTCTCGCGCGGGTACCGCGACAGCGGGTCGGGCATTGTGAACGCCTTCCCTGGGACATGAAACACACTAAAGGCAAAGAGTTGAAGGAACGCGACCCACCTAGTCATTGGGGCGTTTGGCAGCGTCGGGGAATTGATCATCTGCGCCAGAGCCTCCGCGTCCACCAAGAGTTTGAAATTCACCCCCCAAAGCAAATGCTGCAGCCTTTGCACAATCTTGGTGACCCCGCACAGTTCCAACTTTGGTTGCGAATACCAACTCTCCGTCGCGGTGAAGGTTACGGATTCATAAAGAACCGGCCTATCCTTACCATCCTCCTCCTGCGTCAGAAAGCCTCCCGCGCCGAGTTTGCTAGAGTCGACGGCCAGGCGGATCCCTCCCAATTCATATTTGAGGTTCCGGAGGACGATGTCGCACCCCACAATCTCCTTGAGCTTTGCGGAGGCAGCGTCACACCCCGCCGTCCACTCCCACGCCGCACCCTTACGCGTAAGTGCCCGCAGCGGACTTGCCACCTCCGCAAACCGCTCCATGAACATGCGGACATAGCTGCACAGCCCCAAAAACTGGAGGATATGCGAAGGCATACGTGGAGTTGGCCATTCAAGGACTTTATTCCATTTCTTCTCCGCAATCCTCCGGCCGTTGGCGCCCACCACGTGTCCCAGCACCTCCAGCGCTGGAACGCAAACCGCCAACTTACTCCCTGAAACCGTAAGCCCCGCCTCCTCAATTTGGAACAAGATACGCTCCAAATTTCTCGCGTATTCCCAGACAAAGCGGCGAATCCTTGGGGCTTCCTCCAACACCGCGCCCCCGTAGTCCGTCTTTGGCCCCTTGATCCCCGCATCGTCAATGCAGATCAGAGCCCCCTCCGGGATGTCGTCCCGTAGTATCCACGTCATCTGAGCCTGGTAAACTGCCACCGAGTTTGTTGCGCCCTGCGGCAGCCGCGTCAACTGCATTCGTCCCAGCCCTCTTTCAAACGCGGTCAACGGCCGCGATTTGGGGTGGAGCTCCCGCTGATCGTACCCACCCATCACATCGACCAGTCCGTAACACGCGCGCCCCACCATCAATTCCAAGAATTCGTCCACCCGCGGCGGCAATCCCGCGTCCTGGATGGTGAATGAATTCAGCCGCTGCAGGTCATGGACAATCCTGAGCAACTTCCTGTCCTGCTTAACCACCGCGAAGATTGGGCTAGAGTAGCTCAATGTGGACTGCTTGTACAAACCCGTTCTAACGCGCTCCTTAACCAGCTCCAAAAAGGGCTCCCGTATGGTCCGGGGGATCGGAATCGGCTTGATTTTCCAGGGTTTGTGCGGCACCGTGGGGATTACGTAGGGGTCGCCGATTCCTCTTTTCAACAATCCGCGCTCGTCCGGCCCGAAGGCAAGGGCCTTCTCGCAAAGCACCAACACCGATGCCAGCAAATCCTTTTCCTCCGCACTCAACCACCCCGCCGGCCCAAAGTTAAGCGCCTCGATCCTTTCATCCGTGATCCGCGCTGACCGGGTTACCCCCCCCCGACGTCTTTAATGGACTTACCCAGGGATCCTGAGACCAGATGATCGGTCTCAGGGGCCCGTTCAGCCCCTGCGGCATCGGTTTGTTCCGAGGCCGGACCTTTCGCGCCACAGGCTTATACCGCCCTGCATTACACCTAACCATCCGCACGCGTCCGTCGCCGTCGTCATGGATCCTGGCAACAATCAACCCGCGGCTTTTGCCTTTGCTCACAAGCGTGGCACTATGGTAGGGCTTTTGAAATGCGGTACCTCCCGGTGACGCATACCAAGGAAAAGAACTTACTTTTGCCGCCCGCGCCCTCCGCGCGCTTCCCTCCCCCCCTTGCTCCTCCCTAGTTGGCCGCCCGCGCGAGACCGGAGCCTGTCCCGCGCGGTTTCCGCAGTCAACTAGGCAAAATCCCCCGTGAGGCGGCCCTTGCAGCCGTTCCCCCCGTCAGATTCCGTCTCCTCGCCAGCTGCCGCCGACCGCACCCACTTCCCTTTCCCGTGGTCGGAAATCGTTGTCTTGAACTTGGCCCCGGACGCGTCCTCTACCGTCAGCGCCTCCGTCCCTTCCTCCTTGTTGAACGCCATCCGGGCCCGGAACCCAAACATAAACAGTTGACCCAAAATCACGTTGCCGCACTCCACCAAATGGAATGACAGCGGCTTACGGACCTTCGCGACCTCCACCTCATCTCCTTCCACCACCCCCTCCACCCAACACTCTCCACCGTTGAGCCCCCGCAATCCCATGGCAAACTTCCTCCGGACCAACCCCAACTTGTCTACCAATTTTGACGGGAGCAAGTTAACCATTGACCCGCTGTCCACCATCGCCCACACCTTCCGATCCGCGATCTTCATCAAGACGTAGGCAAGCGGGACCGACACGGCCTTGGATGGGCACGGCTTGCGTTCCCCCCCCTCCTCCGCCGCGTTCACGCGCTGCACTGTCGCCGGAACCCTGCCGCGCCCGTACTCCCTTAGCGCCTGCACCATCTCTTTGACAACCACCGGAGAGACCGCAGCCAGCTCCCGTAGCGTGAGAGGAACTGGCATCTTGCTCCCCATCACCCGCCGCACCACTTCCGCGGCCTTCCTTCTTCCTCCGGAGCCGACCGACGGCGTGTCGCCCGACAGTCCTTTCGCACCAGTCTTTGGGGCTTGAGTTGTCAGCCGCTCCTTCACGTCTACCTCCATCTTCTCTGATAAGATTCGCTTGTCCGCCGCCAACGCCCTAACCTCTGCCTCCACTTGCGGAGCTCGCCACGTGCCGGGCCCGGTGACGATTCCAAGCAACACCCAAGCCGCCCCTGCAGACTGCGCTCTCGTCCTGACCTGGTTCAATGGGGACGGGTGGTCGGGCCCAAGACTTCCGGCTCACCCGTTGGAAATATGAAAGTCAATCCGGACGCGCGGACCAATCCCTTGTCCATATCCCTGGTCAACTCCGCGCAACCTGACCTCCAATGTCTCCTGTCGCCACAATATGTACAGATTCGGGCCAAGAACCCTCCCAAGGGTCCGCTACCAGGCCGAGGACCCCCCCCACGTGGGGCGGCTCATTGCGCCAAGGGGGCGGGGGCGGAGCCATTGACTGGATTGTTGGCTGGGCCGCAGGCTGTGCCGCGGGCTGCGCCGTTACCCAATTGAGGAGTATCCGCAGATCCTTCAACATGTCCGTCATTTCATTCACCGGTACCTCCATCGTACCCGGCCAACTCGTCGTGGATGGGCCCGCGTGTAGTTCCTGCGCTGGAGGCGGGGCTGAGGAAGCCGCTGGTCTCTTCGAGGCTGACAGGAACTCCCTAGCCGTGTCCTCAATCAGTTCCTCCAGATCAATCTTGCTCTCTACCGCCCCGTTGATTGCCCTCAGGTCCAGGAGAAGGATGACACTCTGGTCCACCAACCGCGATACCATCCCGTGCTCGAAGAGGTGCCGCTGAACCCCCGCGCGAAGTTGTGGCGCAAGCCCGCCCAAGAACGCCTGTTTCATCGCTCCTGTCTGACCCGCCACCACCTGGTTCTTTGCTAAATAACTAAAGATACGGTCAAACAGAGATTTGTACTTGGACAAATTGTTCCGCATCCGCACCCCACCTCGCGAGATTGCATCCGCCGCCGCCCGCTCAAAATCCGTTTCCCAAAAGAGGGGTTCTCGCTTGCCCCACCTTGCCATCATCTTGCCCCGGAGCCTAATCCAGTCCCGAGCCTTGTAACCTGCCATATCCTCCACATCCCGCAGCTTACTTTTGTCCGTGATGAAGAGAACAACGGTGCAGACCTTGTCCTCGCTCGTCGCATTTTCGGAGTCCGCGATATCCTTGAACCTTGCAAGAAAACGCCCGATATCGGCAGTGTTGAACCAAAGATGGGGGAAGTTCTGCGGCCTAAGCCATACCCGCCGTGGGGCCTCGGCCGCCTCCGAAGGCTCTGACCAAGGGGGGGCGAAGCCGCCGGTCCGAGTGGTTGGAGGTGGGGGAGGTGTCGGTCCGCCAACTCCCGCCTGGGGGGGAAATGGGGGTGGATTGGTTGATCCTGGAGTAGTTGTCGGCAACATTGCGTACGCTATCTTTGAGAGACTGAGACAAAAGGTGACTTCCCGGCCAGACCCCCAGATGTGGAAACTTCTGAAGAGTTACCTTCACAAGTTGTCCTGAGTTCCGGAAATTATTGGTCTAGCGTCTGTAAGATGATTGGGCGCAATGAGTTTTTAAGAAGAGAGAGTGATGATATGATGAAATTCCTTCCTTCCCCCAATCCATAAGATGATGATCCTCCCCAACCCGGAGTTGAGGGTGAGGTCTTAAGTCCCCCCCTCAACCCTAGCCTAAGTACAACCACAAACAACAAGAACAAGTGATGAAATACAACCCTAAGCCGCAGAACCCTAGCCCAACCCTATCCCTCCGTCCCTTGCCATTACCCGCGCCCTTCGGTATTAACGTAGCCCGGTTTGTCCTTCTCATGGCGCGGCCCTCCGCCGCGCCCTACTTGGAGCCCCCCGTGTTTCCGTCCACGCCGTCTGCAAATCCCGCAATCCGCGGGTCGTCCCACACTTATGCCCGCGCGGGCCTCCCCAGCGCGTATATCCCATGATTGCCCCGCCCTTGCCTTCCGGACTAGCCACCCGTGAGCTTGGTTGGGCCGGCTCCATCACTTGGTCCGCTTCTTCCGGGCCGGTCGCGGTCCGGTGCCGCCTGAGGTAGGCCCAACCCATACCTGGTGCTGAGCCCCGCAGCCCCTACTGCTGAGCCCGCAGCAGGCACTGCTGAGACCGCCCGCACGCTAGATGCTGAGCCCGACCTACCCAACTGCTGAGCGCGCAGCCCGCGACGCAGCTCTCAATCCGGGGTTATAAATACGACACCACAACGTTCAGGCGGGACATGGCCTCTAGCTCCAACTTGATGGCCTTGAGCCAATCAGCGCAGTCAGGGGAGAGTTCGGCCTGTTTGTACATCTTTGGAACTTCAAGGCCAACCGTGCCGGCCAAGAGAGACTTGACCGCAGCAAACATGGCAATAGCGGCATGGCCTCTGCGCTTGTGGTGAAGGATGAGTGATTGGTCCAGATTGGGGCTGATGCTTTTGGGTGCCTGGTCCGGCTTCAGAACGTAGTCCCATCCCGGTTGCGGTCTGGCAGAGCAAGCAGGAGGGGCGGATGCCCGTGAGGAGTCTAGGGGAGGGGAGGGCTGCAAGACGGGCTCTTGCAAGGCGAGTTCAATGCTACCAGTTGGAGGAGAGGAATCAATGGCCTCAAGGGTTGGAGTGTGATCTGCAGCCTCTAGGGAGTCCGGCTGGGTTTCTGACTCAGGGACAGGTATCTCTGGGGTCTCGGCAAAAGGGGTGAGATCTCCCAAAGAGAGGGGATCATCCAGGAAGCTTAAGACAGGAAACTGGTCCTTGACAAATTTGATGTCGTGGCTTCTGACTACCTTGTTTTCAGCAGTCAGGACCCTCCAGTTTGGGAGGCCCATTTGTGTAGCCTAGGAGTATTCCTTTAACTGCCGTGTGCCCAAACTTTCCATCCCGGCCTGCTTTTGGAATGTTCACATAAGCGAGGCATCCAAAGGGCCAAAGACGGTCCAGGTTTAAGTCCTTGCCAAACCACATCAGGTAAGGGGATTTCCAATTTGACTTCTGCCTGCGAGTTATGTTCTCAACAACACGGCAGTCGTCACCGCCTCAGCCCAATAGCAAGGCGGGAGACGGGCCTGTCTTAAGAGAGTGCGCGCTTTCTCACTAGTGGTACAATTTCCTCTATCGGCTATGGAATTTTGTTGAGGCGTGTGGGGGATGGTCACATGAACAGAGATGCCTTTGTCATTGAAGAATTTGAGAAAAGTTTTGGAGTTAAATTCCCCTCCACCATCCATGACAACGTTTAGGACTTGGACACCTTTGAGGTTGGTTGTGGTACGATGAAATGACAAGAAACACGAGAAAGCTTTGGATTTGGAGGACAGAATGTAAACAAATCTATAGCCTGTACACCAGTTGGTGATTTTAAAGTAGTATTGACCCCCAGACAGAGACGCCGGTGTAATCTTTCTTCTCAAGTCCATGTAGAGGGTTTGAAGAATTGAGTCTGCCTTTGGGAGTGTTCCCTTGAAGGGAAGACAATGTGATTTAGACATGAGACATTGATCACAGTGAAGGTTGGAAGAGTCAACTCCGTACATTCTTCTCAGTGCTTCGACTCTGGGGTTACCTGCGTGTCTGTGCAAAAATTTGGTGTGAGTAAGTGAACAAGTTGGAGTATGGAGAGCAAACCAACCTTTGTTCATTAGTTTCAGGTTCATTGTGATCATGTTGTTAACTATATTGGCTTCCAGTAGACAAACGTCCTCTTTTGTCAAGAATAGCTTGGTGTCGGTGTCGTGGACAACCTTGAATCCGTTGCGCAACAGTTGACCAAGGCTGATTAGGGTCCCCGTCAGACAAGGGACGTAAAAGAACTTGATTTTGATCAAGGAGCCATTGACGGTTTTGAGATAGGCAAATCCATCCCCTTCCACTTGCAGAGACTTCCCGTCAGCTATCTGGACGTCTGTTATTTGTTCACAAAAGTCAAAGATCTTGGCTTTGTTGTTGAACATATGATGACTGGCTCCGCTGTTGAGATTGGCCTCATTGGGAGGCATTCTGATAGACATTGCCTTGTGGATGCAGACAAACGCGCCGGATGAGGATCAGGAGTCAATGGAAGCAGAATTGGCGGTGACTTCGGCAACTTTGGCTTTGTTTTTGCGCATGGATGCCTTTTTGAGCTCCCTGCATTCAGACTCCTTGTGCTTGGTGTTGGGGTTGTGACGCCCGTTGGAGCAGACCGGATAGGTACGTGTGAGCGCTTTGAGTGCCTTGTCTTCAGATTTGACGGCAGCAGTGGTAGAGGATGATTCTTGTTGTTTAGAGTCAAGCGCTTCTATCAACTTGTTGAGAGTTAAGGGTCTCTTGGAGAAGAGTATCTCTTTGGTGATTTCCATGGCAGATGGTAGTTGACTGACAATTTACTCAGCCATTAGTGGTTTGTAAAGATGGACAAAGCCATGTGATTCATTGCCAATTCGCAGTCCTACGGCAGTAAGAGCATTGATGTGCAGGTTGATGTCATTGAGGAAAGACTGAATGTCTTTGTTGAAGGACAGATCCAGGAATTTGTTGTAGACCCTGGCCTGGTTGTCCTTGGAGTCGGATTTGAAGCGCTTGATGAGCAGGGCCCAGAGTGCACTGGGGTTTTGCTCGTTCTCCAATGTGACCAATCTTTGGACGTTGGTGTAGCCCATATACATGGTCCGGATTCCAGCCCTTTTCCTCTGCTCTTTATCAAAGAGATTCTTATCTTCTCCGCCCTTGGGCACGGACGTGGTCAGATGAATGAGGAGATCATTCATGCTGAGATAGCTCTTGATGGCGGCTTTCCAAGTTGAGAAGTTGTCGTCTCTGAGGACAAAGAGGGGTTTGAACTGATCTTCGGTGTTCATGGTGCGTGTCAAGGTGAATTTCAGCAATCTGGGCTCATAAACTGTTAAAACACCGACGGGGTGAGTTGAAGAAGTGCGTGTGGAAGGATGCAACTTCAAGAGATCACACCTGTTAAAACACCAACAGGGTGAGTTGAAGAAGTGCGCGTGGAAGGATGCAACTTCAAGAGATCACACCTGGAGGACAGAGGAGGTAATACAGCTTGCGATGAGAAACGGGAGCTGTTGATGGTATTGGATTAATGAAGATCATCAAATACAACCCAGGTCTGACCTGTTAAAACACCAACGGGGTGAGTTGAAGAAGTGCGCGTGGAAGGATGCAACTTCAAGAGATCACACCTGGAGGGTGAAAGAAACAAGAGTGCGGAAGGAATTGAAGAGAAGAAAACATCAGAAGGAATGTGTATGTCTGAGATACTTGAGATAGTAGGAGACGCGCTTACCTGGAGGACAGAGGAGGTAATACAGCTCGCATTGAGAAACGGGAGCTGTTGATGGTATTGGATGAATGAAGATGATAAACTCTTTCCACCAGGGGTTGAGTTCATAGATCTTGTTCTCAAATGAGATTAGGTTAAGCACTCTATTTATCATAAATATTATCCGCAGTCAAGGGCGCTTTGCCATGTGTCGTGCGCAGTGAGAATTGCACTTGTTAGCGTAGCGTGAGTCAACGTCCCTTTATCTCAATATTGATTAATGGAGTAGGTGACAATGTAGATTGTGAATTATAGAGAGACAGAGCTGGAGAACCGTGATTGCTCAAGTGGTCATTTTCTGAGGAGACTGCGTCTACAGTGGATTCATCAATGGTTGCAAGAGAGGGATTGGGCAAGGAGTGAATCAATGGAGTAGGTGACGAGGTACTTGATGAAGTATAAATAGCCGGTGCTGGAGAATTGGTATTGGTGGAGCCATCATAAAATGAAAAATTTGCTGGTGTTTGCCCGGGCAAGGAACCACTGGCAGGGTTTGAGGAGCTTTTGGTATAGCTTTGATTGGATAAAAGGAAAAAGAAAAAAGAGATGAGGCAAAAAGAAAAGAGAGATGAGTATTGCACGTGGGTGTTAGTTGATGATTTGCTTGAAGGCATGTTATCAGGTGGGACTTGTTAGCAATTCAGCGCGGACTTACGGAGAGGATTTTGGAGTGAAAGGTAAAGAATCACCCTCATATTGTTGGGAGCTCATGATATCAGAAAAAGTCAAATCTTTTTCTCTCTGTGATTGAAGCCGTGGTGATTGTTGAATGTATTGAGAGCAAGCTTGTTTTTGGGACACAGGCTTAAGCCTCATCTTACCTGAAGCAGGCGGCAGGCTTGGGTGGTTTGCACGTGGGACATCAAGCAAAGCTTCTGAGCAAGTTTGAGTTAAAGAGACTCCACATTGTAGATTGGACAGTGGTGCGTGGCAAGTTGCTTTGGGTTTTGCTTCTCTTACCTTTCCATTTGTTTTGCACTTCTTATGAATGAACCAGGATTGATGAGGAAGAATTTTGACGCCAGCCAAGGGGCCTGATTGAATCCAATTGGTATACTTGGCTTGGAGAGATTTGTACAGGTTAACCAACTTGCCACAACTAGCTTGGGCTGAGTAGCCAACTTCATGAAGAGCAAGAACAATCTTCATTTGGGGAACCACCAGGGTTCCAGCATCTGGGAATGGAATATAATTATGTTAGAAGTAACTTGTCCAAGGTCCTTAATTGCAAAATATTATCTGATTGACCAACCCGGCAATGGCTTGTTTAATAATTCTTGCCCTACCCAAAGTTCCACCGATTCAGGGGACTCAACTCAAGCCAGTTGTATATATCGTCAAAATAATTGTGTGTGATATTCAGTTCAATCATATTCAACTCCAAAAGTCAAAAAAACCTTTCTAAGGTCCAACATGGTTAATTTGTTTGGGTCTGTAAGGAGAAGGTAAGTACGCCCGATGACGTTAGGGATGATTCCTTATCAAGGCATGAAACAAGAAGAAAATCCGCTTGCCTTCCCAGAGCTGGGGGTTGTTGCAGTCACAGTAGCTCTTCATAGTTTGAATCAGATTGAATAAAATAAACGGTAAAAACAATTATAATCAGGATGTGCAGAAATACCTCAAATTAGATAACCAGCATCCAAGTTGCAATATAGCGGATGTAATTAGTGGGTTGAATCAGAGTTGGTTTGGCAATATACTTGGAATGATAACGCCACCAAAAGTTCAAAAATTGATGGATGAAATCAAGATTAAAGATTTGGTGTAGTTTGATAAGGGTTCTTGCAATTGTACACAGTCGTGATGCAAGGTTTAATACTATCAGAAACAGTCTGAGGTTCCTACAAAAATTAGAGATAATAGTCACGGGATAGTGTAAGAGCTAGGGGATTGGGAAAAAACCCAAGAATAGTCTTTATACGGCCTGCTGATGCTGTTCTTACCACAAGAACGCACCTAGATGAAGTCAAACCCCAGAGAAGTTGAAAATTACCAAGCTTGCACAGTAAGATGAAAGGCAGTAAGTCAGACCTGAATTGGATGGAGCGTCTTGGAAACAGTTGAAAGCTCACCATGGTTATTTCCGCCAGACGGACAGGAAGTTGAATCGCCTTCGTCAAATCAGAGCCGGTGAATCTTGAACAAACCATTGTCCTCATCAGAGAACAAACTACCGGATGTGAAGTTGGATGGCGTTCATCAAATCAGAGGTGGTGAGTCTTGAAAGAATCATTTTTATCATCAGAAAAACCTACCGGACAAGAAGTTGGATAGCCCATGTCGTCAAGCTAAAACTGGCGAATCTTGAAGGAACCGTTGTTGTCTTCAGCAAACGAGCTGCCAGGCGCGAAGTTGGATAGCCTATGTCAAACCTAAACGGGTAAATCTTGATCTTGAACTTCATCAATCACATAACCACTTGTATTGATTGATTTTAGCGGTTGAAGTTGTTGACCAAGGATGACGGTTGAGCCTAGGGTTGGTTAGATGGATTAACTGAATCACCATGAGACCAAACGAAAGGGCTAGTCTTGAGTTTGTAGATTTCAATCTAAGAAGTTGTTGTGGTATGGATAATCTCAGACTATTTTCAAGCATTATCTGAGTGCGTATCCAATATATCAGTGCATATTTTTTGTTCTATGTATTTATGTACATACATACCTAGAACAAAGTGAACCACAAATAGTGCACCGCTGCTTTCAAGCTTGCATAAAACTTCCAACATCTAATTGAGTGATCAAAACCGACCAACGCATTGCCGTTGTTCGGAATCAGCAATTGACCAACCTTATTCGAAATTGCAATGTTGATTGGGTCACAAGTACTTGCAACTTTTCTGGTCTCTCAGCGGAACCTTGCTTTGTCTCCAGCAAAGAACTCACCGCATGCATCTACGGCCATGGCTAGTTGTTTCAATCATGTTTTACCTTGAAAAGTCCGCGCAAGCAAACTTATTCAAAACAAAAGAAACACGTTGTGTGCATGCATTGGAAAGATTATCTAAAAATATGCAGTTGCGCTTCATCACATTTGCTTACCCGTTGCAGGGAGTTACAGTTGAATTCTTGAGCTATCAAACCCCAGCAATTGATGATGTTCTACTTTCTGTCCCCTCAAGCTTGTTGCTTGCTTTTCCCATCCACTTTTTCTTGGTCTTTCATGGCGTTACAACATACATAGATATTTAGGTACTGTACATATCTTTGAGCTGAGCCGTGCAAAGCTGCAGCAGCAGCAAAACAAAACACTCCACTATCATCATACTCTATTCCCATTTTTTTCAGGTTAACCTGCTGTCCACCTTACTTTTCATGACTGGTCTTAGCGCTCTCTTATCACAACAATATCATGGGTAGGTCAAAAATAACTGAAAATTCAACATTACCAGACTTTGACCCATATGCAGTAGGAGTATGCAAAGCCCACCTTCTGGATTATATTTATTGCATTGATCCTCATGTGGTAATCCCTCCTAAGCTTAAGGTTGCTGACTTGCAAAAACTCACCCAAAGTGACTTGACTATGCGTGAGTTCATCACTAATTATCTTCAACCTAGCAGTAGCTTGATCAATAGTATTTTTCAAATCAACCACTCCCCGTTTGCCAAAACCAGTCGCACCTTGAGGAAAGTCACCTGTAGCAACCTCAAGACAACGCCCAACCAGGCAATTGGCTTCACCCCCCTCAGAGCAAGCAGTACCTCAAGATCAATTACCCGCAACTCCAAGTAAACGCACAGTCCGTAAATCGGCTTCACCACCAGCACCTTGAAGCAGATCCCCCGTAACAAGCTCAAGACCAACCTCCCAATCTACTCAGCAAGGCCGTTCTTGTGGCCGATCAACTGGACCATCCTTAGCACCAAGAACCTTGGCCTCCCCCCCGTCCGGAAATTCCGCTTTTAGGCTTCAATCATCAGCCACACCCTCAAGACGGAAGACTACCGGGGAACCCAGCTTGCCTGCTCCCAAGAAGACTGTTTCTCGAGCTGAACCAAAGAGTCCCCCAGTCCAATTCACCTCCCACCCTTCCCAGCCAGTTGGTTCTTGACGTAGGTCATCTTCCCATGTAACAAGAGATTCATTTCCTTGCAAGAAAAGAGTAAGAGATATGTTGGACAGTCAAGTATCTGGGCCAGTTACCAAACAAGCCGCTCCTAAAAAACCACACACCCAATCTCCAATGCCTATTTCCTCAATTATCAAGTCACCACAATGTGTCAGCTTTGCGCAATTGCCCCCATCACGGTATGCAAATCTGGAGACCCATTATCCAAAATCAAATCAAATCTACAATGGAAAAGAACCCTACTCCGGTGATAGTGAAAGTGCCTCATCAACAACTGATAGTCATGCTGTGGATTATTCATCACATTCCAATGAGGTTGACAATTGGTATGAGGCAAAACCAACAAACTTCTCACATTTGCTGGTTGGTGCTCAACTTCAAAATCCCCAATATTCTGCAATGAAACCAGTGAGGCAACGCAACACATCTGCAAGGGTGGCTGGAGATCACAATCAACGTAACCAAACCTGGGCGGATGACTACTCACTGCTTCAACATACCAATAGCTATCAGCATGAAAATTCCCATAATCCTAGTAGGTCACCCATCCAAAGAAAAATATCTCCCCTCCCCTCCATCCCATCTTCAAACCAATCTTTCAACTTTTCACCCGCTTGAGAAAAAGTGAGTTACTCTGTTTTTTTCTTTTACAAAAGCCTTGCTGAAGCTCTAGATATTTTTTGGTTTTTAGATAAGAAAGCCTGCGCCTACCCCAGCAATTGAGATTGATTCCAGTTCCAGAAATTTGCAAAGTGATGAGCCATTATTTGATAATTCTGGCTATGGCTACAGTTATGGTCATGGTGGCCACAAGAAAAAACATTCATGCAATGAGCCATCCCAGAACTTTTCTCATCATTTGGTGAGTTATAGACTTGATTTTAATGCACCAAGACCAAGCTGACCTTATCTTCCATTTGTTTTGGATGCTTCTGGCAGCAACCATCCTCAGTCGCACAAGAGCACCAACCTGATGGACTCCAATACGCTGAACAGGGACTGCACAATCCTGAAACATAAGCCTATCCAAGCACTAAAATGTGTCCGTTTTTACAGCTGTCCCTGTATCCTGCTCAACCAGAGGAATATCTCTTTCCTGTGACAACAAAAAGGCGCTCTTTGCAATCTTATGACTTGCGCCGCAGGTATCAATTAGTGAATTCACTTGAAAATTATGTATTTGCAGCTCCAGGCCTTGCATTTTGCCATCAGGATCCTCTGGAGAAGGTAATTCCTTTTCCCAATCTTGCACCATAATTCAGGAGTATTGGCTCACTATGCCTGCCATGTATTGAAGTCATCAGACTGGCTTTTCACACCTGCTAGCATTCCATTTGCCCCAATCAACAATAATACTGAGAAGCCTCCAAGTGCTTCTTGCTTGCCACAGCCTAATACAAGCCAAACCCCCAAAACCCCTCCAGTCTTCACTTATCCAGTCTCCTCTGCTTTGCACACCCAACCATTTCCATGTGCAAAGTCTCTTAAAATGTCCGGACACCAGTTATCTCCAAACCCAAGCCTTGCCATCCCACTCCCCAAAACTGCATCCTGATTTGAGTCTTCACCTTGTGGCAAAGTCGCTAAGGAGAGTGACCAACAAGAAACTGAATATTTTACGCAATACGTCAGTAATGTTCATTAAATTTACAATGGTTTTGGCTAGCCAATCAATTTTGTCAATTTTTCAACATTGACATTTGTCTCTCCTGGATAAACATTTTGCAAAGAATCCTGCTCCTTCATTGCACCAACAAAACCATACCCACTACGGCAACAGGCCACATCATAATGCTACTACCTCACATACTTGGAACACATCTGGCCCACAAATCAACCACAACACCAATTATAGCCTGCCAGGAGGCCCCAAGCCTTTTGACTATTCACAGTACTGGAACTCAAGTATGCAAAGCGCCTCCTCAAGCAATTGCTCTTATGCACCCAAAATTTTTAACCCTGCAGCCCAGACATATCAATATCCAAACCAGCGGGAGGGTTCTTCCAGTTCAGGTTATACCCCTTGGCCTTTGATGCAATCAACAAACAAACCCATTCAATCATCCTCACTTTTGTTCTCTACACCCAATTTCAAACCTCCATTGCAGAATTCTCTACAATCACCAAAGGAAAGCCTACCCCACCCAGCTACCCAGTTCCATTTTGGCTTTCCTGAATGTGTCATGGTGTCGTCAAATGTTTCTCATTCATCAATCTCTGGGCAGAAATTGGCAAGCCATAAACAGCTCACCAGCTTCAACAAACCACCCCCAGTCAGTCAAGCTTTGAGGCCATCAGCAAACGACTACAATCAAAACCCCAACCTCAATTCACCCAATAAACCGGCTGCGACTCAATTTGGCCAGGATTTTTTCTCTGCAAGCCTTGGTTGCACAACAACCACAGCGCTTGGCCCGTCCACTTTGTTTGCGCCCCCGCCCCCCAAGAGTCTCTCAATTTCTCAGCAAACAATTGCTGCCAGTGAGTTTCAAAGTTACTTCATTTTATTGCATAACTTGCGCCTTTGGAATTAATGCTTGACCTGTAACAACTTTCTCCTCAGGGTCAACCCGGTATTCCTTAACCGGAGAGCAGCACCAACATTCTCCTACAGCCAATAATCCTTTTGGCTCAAGCAACAACCTGCCTAGCACCAAATGTCAAGCCAAATCAGCATTTGGTTATACCAATATTTTTATGACTATCTCTGACAGCCTACTTGGTGCTACCAAACCAAACGTTGAATCAAACACCTTTGCTTGGCTAAGTTCAAATTCTACCAATACCCAAAGCCAAGCTCCACCACCAACTGCGTCGTCCTTGTCTTGGCTAAGTTCAAATCCCCCCAAGACCCAAAATCCCACTCCATCAGCACTAACTACGTCCTCTTCCTCTGCTGCTTGGGGCTAAATACCAAAAACTCCCCTGGGAACAATTTGAAACAAAGATGTACACAATCCAGAATCTCCTACAGTGGAGCCAAAGTCCAAGGGGATTTCTTGAATCATCCTCTGCCTCCCTCCCAACCTCCTGTCCGTCAATCCAACCAGCCTTCAACCTTGGGTGGCATCACCCCAAAATCTTCCACTATGGAAACACCCATTTTGTGATTTACCTCTGAAGACCATGCTTTTCTCTCAGACACTCAGTCAAAAGAGAAATTGGGGGTTTTTGACTTCACACTTCCTCCCCCTCCTTCCTCTCTATCCTCAAAATTTCCCCCCACTTTCAATATGGATGAGCTATGTACAGCAATTTCCCCATTGAAAATTTTGCGCGCAATTGTTCCACTCTGCCAGCCACAGCGGACTTTCAAACAAGTGTGATTTACTGATCTGTCTCATCATCCAACAGACTCCAACAAAACCTCCAATTCACAGTATCCTACCAAATTTCCTACTCACCAAACCAACTTGGATGTCTCTTTTAATTTACTAAAAACAGCCTTTTTCACTTTTTTCCCCAAAGTCTTCCCTAACTCTTTCCTCTGCTACATCCAGACCTGGTTCTGCCGTTTTAGAAAAACCAATCAAAAGTACCTTGGGCTTTTAGAGTGATGGGCTGTTGAGCGCTTCCCCTCAGATTCTAGCAGACTTTCTAGTAGAACACGGTTCCAACATCAATCCTCAGTTGTTGGCCTCAAGTGATAGTTATTACAACTTCAAACCTGGCCAAGTGGACCAAGCATCTAATCCTGCTAAAGCTATTAGTGTTTCAGCAACAGAAGAGACAACACCTCTTCCTGTCTTCGCACCCAAATAATCTAATTGCCAACTCAATTCAAAGACTCCCAATGTTTTCACATTCACAGTTACCCAGCCCAACAATCACCATCTTCTTTCTATTTGTTTTCCCTCTGTCAAATCTCATTGCTCTTTTTTATCTTTGTCCACCACTAAATCATTGCCAAACTCTTCTCGGACTGAATCACGCAATGATATCAGCTCCTTCCAGACCACACATGCCCAAGTAGCAGCAGTACTTCTATCTCTCACCTCTCAAAAGACAAGCCAGCCAAAGACTGAACAAACGTCCAATACTTCAAGCGTGTCAACAAAAAATGGTTTACTTGCTCCTATCCATAATTTTCCAAAGACCAAATTGCATGGTAACTCCAGCTCTTCCCAGAACTTCAATCCACAATCAACATCTATACCTTCACCTTCTGCTTCTCAACAGCCAAGCCAGGCAAGAACTGAAAAACCATCTGAGTCTGCAAGTCCACCCATCAAAAAGGATTAATTCCAGCCTTCTGCCGCATCTTCCCCTTCATTTTCCAAACCTTCTCACACTCAAGAGCTTTTTAACCCCACATCCTCCCAGACACCAAATCCCTCATTATCGGCTACGCAGGGTCAGGCAGCTTCCAGATATCCCAGTCCACCAGGTTCAACGTCTGCCAGCTGCTCTCCTTCACCTTTAGTCCCTTTGTCTTCAAAAGCCTCCAAAAATAAATACAAAGCAGTCAACAATAAACCGGATCCTCCAAATGGAACACCAAACTCAAAAAACCACAACACTCCTATGACACAAGTCACTCCCGTGGCTTCTAAGTCGGAACCGTCTTTAATAATAAGAAAGAGCATGAATTCAAACCTTCCTCAAGGCAAGATTCAAGCGTGTGACAATTCTAAAGCTTTACCTAAGCATGAAGATTTTCCAGATGAAAAAAAAAAGTTTGCAACAGTCTTCCTTCTACTAATACAAATGCAAAAAAAACCAATGCTGTTAATTAGACTTCTTTGGGCCACATTTTCTTTTGTTTTTTCAATATATATGTTAATTGTTTTCAAATAAGTTTGTTTCATGTGTATAATTTGCTATCAAGAAAAAAATTCATTCATGGTGTACGGATTGAGGGGTCTTGTATAGTTTTTTTGTTTCAGTTCAATGTATATTCTTTTTTATTACATAATTATGGTGCTTTGACCCTTAGGTTCCTAATTCATGTAGAAATACCTCTTGTCCATAATGATATCCACCTTTTGCACTTTGATTAAGTCACATGAAACATTGAAAGGTGCAATTTTGCAAGTCTAAATGAAGAGAGAGTATGAGAAATATGAAAAAAGCAGATGAAAGATGAGATACTTATTTACCATCCAAGAGAACAACAACAAATGTTGACTTCCATTTTTTGGCTAATTATTTTGCTACTTGTCAGAGTCAAGTGATTCTAGATCATTCTCAAACAAAAATGTGATTGGGTTGGATTTGAGGACAGGGATCAAAACAAAAGGTCAAATCCAGATGAAGGTATCAATACTCAGAAAATTGCTGAGTAAGCTCAGCAAGTTACACATGTGCAAAAAAAAAATTCTCCCAACTTTCTCCCCAAGGAAAATGAACTTATGTATGTGGTTGATCAATAGCTTCAAGGAGCACAAAAAATATCAAGACCTGATAATAGAAATTATTTAAAATCATCAAAGTGATTAGCAGGTGATTAAACATAAATAAACACCCACCCGTGCTCAATTTACTCAAACAATAATAGTACAAATCAAGGATCGTGAAGGATAATCAAAATAAAAAAAATTATCATATTGACAAATCCGGCAACTAAAATATTTCAGAGATCCAGAAGATCTGAGAGCAGCTAATTGAAAGAACGCATAATACGTGCAAAACTTGCCCTTTATGGCTTTCTATCCTTAGCCTATGAGCCTTACCCTCTCTACATGCCCTGAGAAGCTCATTTTCACCCTAAACAGGTATTTATACAGAACTTCTTTGGCTCTTTAAACCCCAGAATTTACCAGTTATTATCCAGAAACCTTTCCATTTGTGATCAAGTGCTTATAAAGATTTAAGAAAGTTATTTATGGCTATAGTCTTATTTATGATTGAATAATTCTAAAATCATGATTGTTCCTTTGAATTTTGGCCATCAATAACCCAAAATTTGGTCTGAAACGCTTCAATGGTGAACCACTGCAGGAGCTCTGTGATTTATTGCTCAAACAATTAAGTAATTTCATCCCTTCCTTAGCTTGTGTGCTATTTTCCCTGCCAATATCATTATCTGGATAAGTCCTTAAAAGTCTCCCACCATCCAAGGTTTTATATGGTACAAAGTGATCCCTTGAAGAGAGGTTGCTAAAGCAGTAAAAAAACCTAGTAGTATAATACTGAGGCCCCTCTATTATATATTATTGACAAACTTTTAACCAAACCATTATTAAACTTTCAATAGCTCTTAAAATATCAATTATAGAGCTTTTTCATGTTTATTCTTGAAAATTTTATTATTATTCCAACACCAACATCACTTTCTGTAGCCAAAGCACTGCAAGTTTCTTGGTATCAGGAAGCTAAAATATGGTTTGGAAAAATGGGTTTTAGTAAAGGATAAGTTGGCTCTGTATTTCACAGGTCAAATTTTCTGCATTATTCCTTCCAGTGTGACATTGGAAATGTTTCTCAGTTGTGTAAAGTTTGAAAAATCAGCTGAATGTTAGTTCTGTGTTTTTAAAATAAAGGGAAATATCTCCTGTAAAGTATTTTGGAAACTTCTTTTCAAAGTTTTGGTTAAATTTTTTATCTTTTAATCCCCCTATACCTTATTGCTTACTTCATGTTAAATAACTATTTTTCTCTCAAAAACACATGCCTTATATATTACATAGCACATCAAGTTAGATTTATCCCTATATCCCTATCCCACATAATCTCTGCTGCCTGTCTGCAGTTTGGAGATGTGCATCTGTAAACATGCCCCATCCTCCATGACTTGCAACACATCAGTATAGTTAATTCCCGCACCAGGGTGGACCCTTCCCAACTGAAAACTCTGGGGCATTTTGAAATTCACCTTGGTTTAACCTCTCACAGACTTCACTGTTGGGGATTTGAGCCCGTTTGAGGGAAATAAATGTAAAAACATTTATTCACCTGACTCAAAACCATGACCATTGGAAAGAGAAATTATGTATATTCATAATAAAAAAAATGAATGAAACAAAAATTTTGGATATAAAGCAAGTTATGAAAGAATCATTACGCCATAATAATGACAAAGAAGTGTAAAAAAAGAAATATGTCATCATTGAGTAATATATAGTAGGATAAATTAAAATCAATCTAGAAGGAAATATATCAGAAGGAGAAAGCATCAACAAAAATAAGAAATGAATCAATGACCAACATAAGGAAATATAAATAAAAATTAATAGGAGAGAAAGTAGGAGCTTCCAGTTCAAAGCCAAAAGCTGGAATGAAGCCAAGAAAAGAAAGCTTTCTCAAATATGGAAACTACTAAAGAGATCCCAAAAGATAAATGAAATTGAACCTCTCAATTTCATTTCTATTCACTTTGTTTTACCAAAGACGAGTCTTGTACATAGTTCTATGGGGTAAAAATAAAAAGAGAAATGTTGCTTTAACCCTAATCTGGAAATAGATTTTCTTTGTTTTTCTAAATGTTCTTTTTTCACTTTTTGTCTCTAGATGAGAGTAATGCTAAATATAAAAGGATTGCTTGTATCCCATGATCTACCCTTTCATATTAATTCTTCTTATTATATTTTTATTTTTTACCATTTTAGTTTTTGGCTTGTTAAAATATGGATTCACTCAGGTAATGTGCATATTAGTGTGCAATCCAAATTGGATGCACAAATGGTCCTCCACGGCCCATTGGACATCACGTGGGCCACATGGGCCTATGTGGATGTTATTGTTTTTGGGCATTTGTGCACCAAAACACGTTTTCTAGGTCTATTGGGACAAGGGCCTTAACGGGCCTTCCAGGGCGGATGGGCCACCTTGGCCAGACAAGCTTATCAGGGCAGATGTGGGCCCAAGCTTTATTTTGGACATACTTGGCCAGAAGGGCTGGCCCGCCAAAGTATGTATTTTTGGTCTTTGGGCCTTGGCGGCCCAGTGGGGCCCCCACCCGTGTTGCGGCACGCTTGGGGCCGCGTGTTTCTCTCTGGGGCTTGTTGCGGGGCCCGACGGCCCGCGCAAGGCTGTTGTATGGGGCAGGGGACTGTGTTTGGAGTCCTCCCACCCGCTGTGTGCGGGGCCACGGCCCTGGTCACGCCACCTGGCTGGTTGGGGCCGCGGTGGCTGGCGGCCCCTGCCTCCCTCCCTCCCCTCGCTTGGTTGTGAGGGGGAGGAAGGATGGCTGTTCTTCCCCCTCATTAAGGACCATCATTAGGTTGGTTGCATGTGGTGACCAACCAGGGGGGGGGAATTTATCACGCTCCCACCTGTTGGTGGTGGAGGGCCCAATGCGGTGAGGGGGACCTGATCACCCTCCCATCAAGGAAAGTGGGGCACTCCCCACGCCCCCCCCCCGTTACCAAGGGGGAGGCGCCAAGGGCTGGGGGGACCTGATACCCCTCCAGCCCATTCTTTTTGATGGATTGCCTGGGGCCAATTGCATCCCAGGCAGCCAGCTTGGGATCTGACCACCCCTGCTGTTCAACTAGGTAGGAAAGAGGGGGGAAGGCGGCATGCCCACCAGTTACATCCCTCCCATGTGAATTTGAGACCGGACCCAGGTGAGTCCTGGGTCCCACCTGGCCCATATGAGGGGCCAGGGGCTGGTTGGATGAGGTAACCAGCAGGTAAGTATGGTCAGATGGATAGAAGGGCTGGTTGTAAGAGACAACCAGCCAGGGTATGAACAGCAACAAGGGCTTGTTCAGCCCAGTAAGGGTGGAAACACCAAGTTCAACCAGTACAGACTGGTCATAAGGGTTCAGGGACTAATGCCAAGTGGGTTGAGTAAGCCCAAACCAATTAGCAAGGCTTGTAGAGTCTGTGGAGCCCTTTTGGGGCGGAATTTTGCCTTTTGCTTTTCATTACATGAGTTCCACATGAGCACCATCTTTTTTATTTAAGGAGCTCTTCTCCCTGCTGTTTTACATACATTCATTCACCAATTCATTTTCATTCAAAAGTGTTACATTTTCTCTGCCTCATATTAAGGATCAATCATAAGACATTATTGTCTTAACATTTCTTTTGCTTTAAGTACTGCTCTTTGACTAAGATTGTGGGCCAAAAATTCTCACACATTATTATTACCAGCATCATCATTACTTCCAATCAGAATAGACCCTTATACCTTACTCTGGACAACCTCAAAGACCTCAAGTTTTCCTGGAAGAAGTCTTATATCCCAGAGTCCAGCTCCACCAAGATTGTTTTGAATGGTCAAAACTATAGTGCTTGGTCTGTCTTAATGGAAAGTGAGTTGGACAACATTTGTTGTGCGGAAATTATGGATGCAGATGACACTTTGATCAGTTCAGAGGTGGAGAAGAATTCTTATCATCTCATTCTTAGGCATTTGGATGAGAGTCATGTGGCATGGGTTGCTGATACTCTCAAAGAGGAACATAAGAGGATGGGGAGTGTTTCATGTAAAATTCTCAAGGCCAAGTATGCTGGTGATTCTGTTCATCAGAAGGGGATTGCTTTCAATAAGTTTTTCAAGTTGAAATTTGTCAACTGCAAACAATTTGTGGGGGAGGCAAGATCAAGTATTGCTAAGTTCAAGTCATCTGGGCTGAACATGGATCCTGAGTGTTTGTCACTCTTAATCCTTCAAAAGCTACCAAAAGAATATGAGTCCTTGGTTAGAATTATATCTCAATTTGATCCCCTTCCTGGAGATGAGGATGTGCTTAGAAGGATTGAAAAGGATGATCTTCAATTCAAAATGAAGGAGGGCACAGGAACTGCTCTGGTGGGCAAGACATGAAAATCCAGGAAGAAGGCAAAGGCCAAAAGGGATTTATCACAGGTCTTGTGTTATAATTGTCAGAAGAAGGGGCACTATGCAAAGGATTTCAAGGAGGCCAAGAAGAGGAAGAAATACAAGGAAAGTGAAAAGGAAGACAAAGAGGTCAACCTTGCCATGGAAAATGTTGTTATGGTGGCAGTGGATGCTTCAATGGAACAAGCTGTTGAGGAACAAGTCCCCAACAAGAAGGCCAAAATTGATGAGGATCAAGAAATGGACTTTATTGATTATGAAATATGTAATCTTAACCTTGATGATAAGAACTTATCAGTGGCTGATAATTCTTCTTTCCTTGTAGGAGGATTGAAGTAGGATGTTCTTGTTTTGATTTATTCTGGTTGTACAGACCACATGTTTTTTGAGCCAAATTTGTTTTCAAATCTTAGAGATTTTGATGGTGTTGTAAATATTGGCCAAAAAGGAAGATCAATTCAGATTAAAGGAAGTGGAAAAGTTATTCTTGAAAATCACTTGGGTTTCAAAATATCTTTTGATAAAGTGTTCTATGTACCAGATTTGCCTTATAACCTTGTGTCTCTTGGAGTTCTCTGGAAAAAAGGTTTCCAGATTTGTTATCTTAAATAAGATAAGTTTTTTATTGATTTCAATGGGAGAACTATCCTGAGTGGAAAAGATCAGAATGAGTTGCTCTGTGCTAAATTGTTCAAGTTTTCAGCTCTGAGCACTGTTGCTCACAATAGAAGTGGCTATAAGGTAAAGGACAGCAATTGTGAAAGTTGTACTTTAGGGGCCAAGACCGGGAATGTGTTCTCAAAGAGTAGAGATTGCACAGAAGTTAATAGAGAGGAATTTTCCATTGATTTGGCAGAGCCATTTTCACCAGTGTCCCTTGGGGGGGGAAAGTACTTCATCAATTTGGTTGATACAGAAACTAAATATGTTTGGGTGAAACCAATAAGATCAGAAGATCAGAACACAGAGGAGGTTTCAGTAATCTTCAAATTCTGGAAACAGAATGGTTTGATGAGCAAGATCAAGAGGGTTATTACTGATGGAGTGGATGAGTTTGTGAGTAAAGAGTTTGAGAAACTGTGGAATGATTATGGTATCACTCATATAGTTACTACTGCAAGTACTCCAAAAAACAATGGAATAGTTGAGAGGATGAATAGGACTCTATTGGACAAAGTCAGAACCATCATGGCTCAATCTGGTTTGCCAAAGTTTTTATGGGCTGAATTTTTGTGCAAAGTGTGTCTGTTGCACAATATTGTAAGTGTTAATGGGAAAAGTCCACATGATCTGTTTTGGATGTTTTACCCCAAAACATCACACCTAAGAGCAATCAGTTGCTTAGTGTATTATAGTGTCCACCATAATGAAATGGCTGGAAAGTTAGATCCTAGAGCCAGAACAGGGGCACTTGTAGGCTATGATTTAATAATTAAGTCATACAGGATTTATTGTCCAGGGAAAAGAAAGGTTATCCATAGTAGCAATGTAAAATTTGAATAAAGTACCTTTCCACTCAAAAGTAGTGAAGATAGTGATGTTCAGGAATCACAGCAGGAAATAGCATTGGAGCCTATTTCACCAGTAGATCCTGTAGAGAATATCATTAGTGATGATTTTGAGATGGCAGAAGTGCCACAAGAGGGTTCAGTACCCACTTCAGGGGAGTCTGTGGAATCAGGACCTGGTGAGCCTCCACCTCCAGTTAGAAGGAGTGGAAGGAGTAGGATACTTGTTGATAGTTATGGGTAATGGAAGTCCCGTTATGCTTCTGCATAATATGAAGAAGATACGTTTTGGGAACAATGTATGCGCAATGAGATTCTACAGTTAAGTTCAGAAATGGTTAATACAGTTAACCCAGATAGCTTTGACCAAGCTATGAATTCTCATGGTAGAGCCAATTGGAAGACAGATATTTTTGATGAATTTGATTCTCTAGAAAATAATAGTGTGTTTGAAGTGGTTAAGCAGGATTTAGTTCCAAAAGGAAAGACCATTGTTGGGTCTAGGTTAGTGTTGAATAAGAAGTTTGATACTAATGAAGTTTTGAAGAGTGTCAAAGGTAGATGCATCGCACAAGGCTTCAAACAGAAAGAGGGTATTGATTACCAAGAAACTTTTTCACCAACTGGAAGGCTGTCCACCTTCAGGCACATCATTGCTTTGGCAGTGCAGTCGGGTGAAGAAATCAGACAGGCTGATTTTGTGACTGCATACTTGAATGCAAAACTTGGAGAAGAGGAGACTGTTTATATTTCAGTTCCTGAAGGTTTCAAGGAATGGCTGGTAGAGACCAAGCCAGAAACTATGAATAAAATCTGTGTGAGAAGTTTCCTCTCAGAGGATAAAGGGGAATATTTCCTCAAGCTGTGTAGATCCCTGTATGGATTGAAGCAAGCAGCTAGGTCATGGTATAACACTATGAGTTAGAAACTGATAGAGATTGGTTTCAGGAAAAGTGCAGCCAACCCTTGTCTCTTTGTGAGAAAGGATGCAATTTTGTTTTTATGGGTCAATGACATTATCATTAGTGGGAATGGTAAAGAGAGAGTCATGGAGGCACTCAAAAAGGAGTTCAAGATAAAAGATCTTGGCCAGGCACAACAGGTGCTAGGAATGCAAGTTAGTAAGAGAAATAATGGGATCAAGTTGGATCAAAACCATTATGTGTTAGCTCTACTTAAGCAGTATGGCTTAGAGGATGCACAGGAGTTTGGTACTCCAATGCAGTCTAACATTTGGTTAGAAAATTCTACAGATCAAGAGCATCTGGAGTTTTTCCAATCCAGGAATGATTATAGGTGAGCTATTGGATTGCTAAATTATTTGGGGCAGTGTACAAGGCCAGATATTGCTTATGCAATTGGCATCCTGTCACAACACTTATAGAAACCAAGCATGAGGCATTGGTCTGAGTTTAAGAGAGTTATGAGGTATCTTAAAGGAACAAGCAGTCTGGGACTTCAGTTTTCAAAGTCAGAAAATTTTGATTTGGTTGGTTATTCTGATGCAAGTTGGGCAGATTGTAACCCTAGGGAATCAACAAGTGGTTTTTTAATCTTTTTAGGAAATAATCTAGTGTCATGGATGTCTAAGAAGGTGTCAGAAATAAGTCTTTCATCAATAGAAGCTGAGTACAGAGCGTACCCGTCAGCCTCACAGGAGGCATAGTTCTTTGAGAAAGGTCTTAGAGGATACTCATAAACCACAAGGGTTTGCATTGTTGTATTCTGATAATCAAAGTGCCATTGCATTGGAAGAAAACCAAGTTTTCCATTCAAGAACAAAACATATTGATGTTCATCATAACTATATAGATGATGCAGTGAACTGCAGAGAGATAGCGTTATGGTACATGCCCACTGGAGAAATGATTGCGTATATCTTCACTAAGGCGTTAGATAGAAAAAAACATCAAGGTTTTGTGTCTAGTATGCGTATGGCATCCCTTTTGGATTAAGGGGGTGTGTAAAAATATGTATGCACTCAGGTAATGTGCATATTAGTGTGTAATCCAAATGGGATGCACAAATGGGCCTCCAAGGCCCATTGGACATCACAAGGGCCACATGGTCCTATGTGGATGTTATTAGTTTTGGGAATTTGTGCACCAAAACACGTTTACTAGGTCTATTGGGAAACCGGCCTTAATGGGCCTGCCAGGGTGGATGGGCCACCTTAGCCAGACGGGCTTATCTGGGAATAACTGGGCCCAAGCTTCATTTTGGACATACTTGGCCAGACGGGCTAGCCCTCCAAAGTATGTATTTTTTGGTCTTTGGGCCTTGGAGGCCCATTGGGGCAGCTGCCCATATTGCAGCCCGCTTGGGGCCGCTTGTTCCTCTCTGGGGCCTGTTTCAGGGCCCAACGGCCCGTGGGGGGCTGTTGTATGGGGCAGGGGACTCCATTTGGAGTCCTCCCACCCACTGTGTGCAAGCCACGCCCCCTGTCACGCCACCCGGCTGGTTGCCGCCACAATGGCTGGCAGCCCCTGCCACCCTCCCTCCCCTTGCTCAGTTGTGAGAGGGAGGGAGGATGGCTGGTCCTCCCCCTCATCAAGGACCAGCATGAGTTTGGTTGCATGTGGCAACCAACCAGGGTGGGGGGGAATTTATCACCCTCCCACCTGTTGGTGGTGTAGGGGCCAATATGGTGGGGGGGACCTGATCACCCTCCCACCAAGCAAAGCGGGGCACTCTCCCCCCCCCCCCCCCCCTGTTACCAAGGGGGAGGCGCCAAGGGCTGGGGGGGGCCTGATCCCCCTCCAGCCCATTCTTTTCAACAGATTGGTTGGGGCAAATCACGTCCCAGGCAACCAGCTGGGGATCTGACCACCCCTGCTGGTCACCTAGGTAGGGAAGAGGGGGGGGGAGGCGGCATGCCTGCTGGTTACATCCCCCCCATGTGAGTTTGAGACTGGACCCAGGTGAGTCCTGGGTCCCACCTGGCCCATATGAGGGGCCACGGGCTGTATGCATGAGGTAAAAAGCCGGTAAGTATGGTCAGAGGGATAACAGGGCTGGTTGTAAGAGACAACCAGCCAGGGTATGAACAGCAAAAAGGGCTGGTTCAGCCCAGTAAGGGTGAAAACACCAATTTTGAACAGTAAAGACTGGTCATAAGGGTTCAGGGACTAATGCAAAGTGGGCTTAGTAAGCCCAAACCAATTAGCAAGGCTTGTAGAGCCTGTAGAACCCATTTGGGGCCAAAGTTTTGCCTTTTGCTTGTCATTAAATGAGCTCCACATGAGCACCATCTTCTGTATTTAAGTAGCTCTTCTCCCTGCTATTTTACATCCACTCATTCACCAATTCATTTGAATTTACAAGTGTTCCATTGCCTCTGCCTCAGATTAAGGATCAATCATAAGGCATTATTTTCTTAGCATTTCTTTTGCTTTAAGTACTTATCTTTGAATAAGCTTGTGGGCCAATAATTCTCACATGGCTATACCATCATTAGTTGCCACAATCATCTTAATATTCACATTTTCCCATTTTGTAACCCCAAATCCACTTAATCCATCAAACTTTCCATCTAATTTAATTAAATCCCCAATGTCACAAGGGCTGGTGAAATGCAAGCAAGGCTTGGCACAAAGGGACTCTACTCTCACAAGACTTGGGTGCAAGGTTACTGGAGGATGCTACAAGGAGAAGAGTAAGAGTTAATTGAAGTTAAGGTGCTGGATGACACTTTCTGGGATGAATTTGGAGTAATAAGGAGGAAAGTGATTTCTTTTGGGAAAATCAGGAAGGAGGAAGAGGAGGCCAGTTAAATAGTCAAGAGCTCAAACTACAACAGAGTTACAGTTGGTTGGGGCTCAGACTACATGTGTAATGACAAGGCAGTAGTTAAGGTAACATATAGGGCTGATCAGGTGTGCTTCTACATTGGGAGAGGCTGCTTACTGCATTGGGGCAAAGCTACAGGTCTGGGTTGTCTAAGTTGGAAGTGTAAATTGAAACTATTTACTAAGTAGGGAGAGTATTGGATAAAATCTGCAAGAGGATCTACATAAGGACTCCCAAAGGATAAACCATGATGAAGTATGGGTTAAATGGGGTGGATAAGGTTTGATTATATGCAGACAAGGGAGATTAGGTATGTGCAAGCCTATGGATTCTATTTTCATGTTTTATGAGGTTAGACTTTATGTAGATATGTTCTGCAGGAAGATCCTCAGGATATGTAGCACTGGAGATATACTGATATAAGTCTCATGGTTCCTGAGGCTGTAGTTCCTTGGCAAGTAGATTTGGACTGAGTTTTATGAGTTTAGCGTAAGTTAGGTGTCATTATGACACCTAATTAGCCCTGCACCCATTGCTCACTCATGCATTTATTCTTGGTCTATTGCTTTTTTTCTGCATTTGTGAATCTGTGTCCATCCAATGTGCACAAAGGCTCAGCCTTTGTGTTTGGTAAACTGAATTTTCTTTTGTATTCCAATCCATCAGCCTCATGAATATTCAAACAATGCAACAAAATCTTCTAGTGATATTCTGCACTTAATTATTGTTGAATAAACATCCAATCCTCTTTTTTTGTTAGCCATGATTCAATTATAATTTCATGTCTATGAAAGACCGCCACAATGTGGGAAGTGTTGGAGAGACCTTTGATAAAATTGAAGACCAATTGATTTTGAGCTGGAAGGTTGGCCCAAAAGAAATTATCATTCACAATCTGTTCTTTTTCTAAGTCTTTCTTTCCAGAATTTATTACTGATTATAAAATTATTTCATGAGAAATTGAATCTTTATTTGATGATGAATATTTTTTAATAAAGACTAGAATACCTGAAGAATATTCTGCAGAATTTTCTGGATGGAACCTAAACCCAAAAATGGGAGAAATATTGGTATTATGATTTTCTTTTGAGATTTTATTAGTTTATGGGTATCAAATAGAGATAAGAGATCACTTCTGAAAATTTAAGGGCAAGGAGATCAAAGGATGCTTATTGAGGGAATTATACTTCAATGTACTAAGACTGATATTTAAAATTAAAAACAACATGAACAGTGTTTGATGGCCTATACTAGGTACTAAAACTTGTAAAGCTCAAAGATTTTTCCCAAACCCAATAAAGTAAGCTGATTTTGAGGTAAATTCCTGATTGGAGAACACACATCAAGCTGTGCAATTTTTTTATACACCCTTGATCTTGATGGTTCTGCTTAACTTATTTTGATTGATTTATTTTTTTCATCAGTCAGATCAATTTTTGAATACTGCTCATGCTTCTGAAACACTATCTCATCTTCAATAAAGAACATGTTTCAAAAGCATTCACAGATATCAAAGTTGCATTAATCAACAAAGAAAAAAATATGTAATCATTATCAAGGTGAAACTACATTGATTTTTTTAAAATACAAATTTATGGCTACTTTGAAACCTTTTGAAAGTTTTAGACTCATTGTTCATTTTGGGTGGAAGGTTTTGTTGATCTTGAGGTAAATTTTGATTCATCTCAACTTCATTCATGGTGAAACTTCAGACAAAAGAAATTCAATGTGTTATTTCTTTTCATTTTTCATGATGATTGGGGAAAAATGATTTTTATTGATGGAGGCATTCCAAAAAAAGCTGGGCTTAACATTGGAGCACAGAGAAGATTGATAGGAACTTCTATGAGCTATGTAGCCCTGCCTGATTGAGGCTTCAGTTGCTATCAAGAAAATTAATTTATGACCTAGGAATTCAATTTTCCACAAATAAAAATATTGTTTTGTATAAGGATTTTATAAAACTCATGGATTTTTGGAAGAAAAGAGGATCAAGAGATGTTTCATGATTGGTTGAACATTGGTCTTTCATTGCAAAGATACAAAGGAAGAGATTGGCTGGGGTACTCACAACACAGCAGGAATTGATGATGGGTTTCAGTTAAACATGATTTTGGAGCTGGTAAATTGGTTTAGGGTAACAGGTATGTGGAGGGAAAGATTGAGAAACTAAAGGGAAAACAGATGGGGTTTTTCTGATTTTCTAAAAACATAAAAAAAGCAACAGAAAAGAGCAATTTTATGAAGCAAAAGCAAGTGGGGGGTGAGTGCAAAAGGGAAGCTTACAGGAAAGGGGGGCCTTTTGCTTAGATTGATGGAGGAAGGGTGAGATCTTGGCTGGTGAATGTGAAGGTTTATTTGGTCACTTGTTTTTTCACAAACAATTGTTTGATTTTTTTTGGAAGCAAGTAGTTGAGTGGGTACTTCTGAGGAGGAGGGGCGGTAGGGCTCTGTGTAAAAATGCAACCCAGCCAAACCCAGCTGGTCTGCACACATTATCTGTTTGAAGAAGCTCTCCATTCAAAAATATTCAAGTTGCCTTTTTGGGAGGGTGCAACAGAGTGGCCAGGCATTCTGGAATACTGCTTGGCTTGCAAGTCAATTTTCATGGTGTTGTGCCTTCAAAAAACAATTGAAGGCAAAACTCTGGCAGGGAGGCTGGAAAACCATGAGGCACCTGGTTTTTTTGGTCAAAGGCAAGTGGAATTCCAAGTATTACCCTGGAAATTTCATTGCAAAAAAGGTTGTAAAATAATTTATTGGAGAATAGAGGGTGTATTCCATACTGATGAGGGGTGCCTAATATTTTCAAAAATTAGAAAAAAATCTTGGGCTGCAGAAGAAATCCTTGGAAAATAAAAGAAATGTGGATTTATCTAAAAAAGGGGATATTTCTGAAGCCAGACCAACTAGGAATTTTACACCAGATTTATGCAGAAAATGATAATTCTGACATTTACAAGTTAAAAAAAAGTTATTAAATTTGAAATCTTTTAAATTTAATTATTTCAGGGAGAATAATGGAGAACTGTCTTTCAAATGTTAAAAAATAATTTATCTGCATGTTTTGATGGTTTGATCTCAAATTTGAACATGTGAATCCTCAATTAAAATTGAAAGAGATATTAAAACCATATGTGCTGTTTCTGTCTCTGAAACTTCCTGATCAGCAGGTTCAGCATTGATCATGGAATTGAATTATTTATTATTTGAATCTTTACAAATGGATAAAGTTCCCAAGTAGGGCAATAATTCATGAAGCTATTATGTCAAAAATTTGAAAGGAATTTTTCCATGAAAATTTGGGATAAAATTTTTTTAAATAAAATTGATGTTGGAGTGAACACTCTTTGAGACAGAAGACTAAATTTTTTGATTTAATTATGATCATTTGGGTGTACCAGAGTTGTAATACCTGCCATTAGACACTCACTATTGTTTTTTTGACCAAGACTGCCATTTTAATTGCAGGTTTATGAAATACAGATAGCTCCTAACTGGTGTATTTGAAAATGGTTTGTTTCATAGAAATGGAGGAATTCAAAAATCAAATTTGCCATTTATGAATCATCATCCATCCACTGTCCATTGCATGAAAAACGCCCATCCGCACCTCCACATCAGCAAATCTATGACAATCCCATCCCCATTGCTTCACACACCTCTCATCTTGAGTCTTCCAAATATCCATTGATTCCCCTCTCCATTGCTCCACATCTCCATTGCTTCACACACATCTCATCATAATCCAATCACCATCTTTCTCAACATGTCCAATCAAACTTCAAAACTGTTTGGCCAATATCAAAGATGAATGGGAAAAATTTTTTGATGATATTGACAATACTCCTCAAGTTATCACTGTCTCATTTTTTAGCTCATCTCCTGCAATGAGAGAGTGGATTCTACCTCTCCAACTTGCTCACTTTGAAGAGAAACATTCTGTTTCAGAATAGGTAAGGTAAAAAATAACTCCACAGTTTTTTTTATTTGTTTCAACCAATAATTCTAGGCTCATTGAGATTCTCCCTTCCACCTTATCACTACAACCCAACTCACTCACCATTCCACTCCTTCCTGCACCTCACCAAACCCACCCTCCTCACAAAACCATCTTGCTCACCACCACCACCTTCCAAACCTTACCCACCCACCCACCACCTCCATCTCACCAAGCTCACCTACTCACCATTCACCTTCACCTCACCAATCCCACCCCCCCAACCACCTGCTCATCCACCCTCAACCACTGGTGCCACCTCCCCTCCCTGGCACCTCTGGGAATCCTCCCCCCCCCTGCCTCCTGCTCCTCCTCCTGCTCCTCCCCCTTCCCATAGCGCTAAATCAATCAATCAATTGCAAGGGGCCCCCTCCTCCTTTTTCCCTGTATTCTCCTTCCCCTTCACGTTGGAATTGTTTGCTGGGGCCACTCCACTGATTTTGTTTTCTGGTTTTCATTATTTTTTCTAGGGGTTGTTTTTGGGTTTGTTTTCCTATTGTTTTTATTATTATATCACTGACCCACAATTTATTCTCAAGAAGGCCAATGTTAAATTTGCGTCCCCCTGCATCCCATTCTCAACCCAAAATGGGTTTTGTGGCCTGTTTTGGGGCACATTTCACTTGCAGATGGCCATTTGAGGTGTAAGACTCCAAATGGTGCTGAGCCACAGGCAGTTCTGTGGAGGGGAAAGCTTCTGTTTAGGATGCCCTCCTAAGATTTGCAAAAATGTTAAAATGTAACCAGAATCAAGGTCCAGAGCCATATGAATGAGGAATCAATTGGAAGGGATAAATTTGATGGTAATTGGTAGCAATGGAAACAAAACTATCTGAAGCAAGATGCTGCGTGAAAAGACTTGAAAAAAATAAGTCAAAGTTTTTTCAGAGTTAAATAGAACAATGCAGTTTTAAGTAACAACACCCACAAGCTAGTTACTCTGGCTGTCAGCAGAAGATTAGGAATGATCAACTCAATCCCATCCAAATTTTAGTTTCTCAATGAAACTGCCCAAATCTCCGCAATAAAGCGCTTGAAGGGTACCAGATAAATGTGGGTGGCTGTACAAAACAAAGCAATTTGTTTTAGGAAGCCCTAGAAGCAAAGCAATAATGGTGTGGTAGTCCAAACCTGTCCTATAGCCATCAGACTCACTTTTGTACTATAACAACAGCTCAAACCCTCAAAAAAACCTCAGAAATGTATTCTACATCCAGAATAACCTATAGTCAATCAGCCAAATTAGCACCCTATCCCTCATGGATTAGAAGATATAGCCCAAGAACCCTTCAACTGTGGCAAACTCATACCCAACCATGTGTCACAGCTCTGTGGAAGGCATAAAGACAGACCTTGCAAACCCTCAAGTAAATACCAGTAACAGCTTACCCTCAACAACAGAACCACACACTAAACCTGTCACCTCAGCCAGAATACAGCAATACAGATACAGGAGGTAGTGCAACTAGTTCAGCTCCTGTCAACTCACCAAGGATGCATTAAAAAACACATTCACAAGACTATGCAGAAGTATACAGGACAGTATAGGCATGAGGAAGTAGAACCAGTCTCAACCAGTTCCAAACAAACAAGCAAATACACATACACAAGACTATGCAGAAGTATACAGGACAGTATAGGCAGGAGGAAGTGAAACCATTCTCAACCAGATACAAACAAATAAGCAAAAACACCTACACAAGGCAATGCAGAAGTATACAGGGCTACCCAGCAATACATGCAGGCAGCCAGAACCATGTAGTATCAAAAAATCCCAGCAACACACAAAAACTTATGTAGTCAGAAGCATGTGATATCCAACAACCCACCAGTACAAGTACCACAGGGCTACTCAGAAATACATACAGGAAGGCAGGACCATGCAGCAACAAGCAAACCAACAGTAATGCACAGAAATACATGAAGGTAGAAGCAAGTGGCACCAAACAAACCACCAGTGGATTCACAGCAACACATGTAGGGAGAAACAAGTAGCACCAGACCAACAACTAGTAATGCACAGGAATATCTTGTATCTGCACTTCAAAGCAGTTTATGCAGGGCTGTGCATGCATGAAACCCCTGTACCAGCTTTTTCCAACCAGCAGAATTGCCTCAGTTTCATGCAGTGTCTTTTTTCAAACCAGCAGAATTGCCTCAGTTTCATGCAGTGTCTTTTGTCCAGCCAGAAGAATTGCCTCAGTTTCATGCAATGTCTTTTTCAACAAGCTAAAATTTCTCATGTACATGTATCCCACTGATACAGGGGAAGCCCTGAGAATTCCCTGAGAACCAGATTTCCTATTTAAGGAGGGCCCCTCTGCCCTATCCAGGTTGTATCCGGATGCCATCATCCACCTCTATGCCATCTGGTCTAGCTCAATCCATCCTAACCATCTGTGGTACCTACCCAGATAAATAGTATCAGTGAATCAGTTATAAAAGGAAACAAGAAATCATAATCCAAGTTATTGCCCATCTTTAACCAATTAAACCACCTGAAAGGTTCTTGAATAAGGGTTATTCTGTGACCTAAATATTCAGCACCATATTAAAGAAAAAACACCCCTTCATCAACAAATGACCCTTACAAAGAATGAGAGCACAACAAAAAGAAACCACCTACCTTTTCTCTACCCAGCCCCCTGTGGGTAAACCCATCCTTGGGTCCTCTCCTGAACCATCCCTTTGATAAACCCTTGAACCCTTTTATATTGGGATATTGGTTCAAATCAAAAATATCTGATCAATAAATAACCAATAACCCAACAAATCTGGTCTATTCTTCAACAAACCCTACCAATAACAATTAATAACTAATCTAGGTCTGATATGAAACCTATTTTAAGTCTCAAAGAAACCAGCCATTAATTTCAATAAATTATTGTGCAGACTTACTATAGTACTAGAAGGGCAGGCAATTCAAAACCACCCTTAGTATTTACTAATACTCCAAAGGGGTAGAAGGAATACTAAATTCCCCTTCAAGGACTTCCAGCAAGCTATTTGCTACTCTATTTATATAATCCCACAGGAGTCTCTACAATTGGTGTCCCAACAGTGGCCTTTTTCCTTTAGATTTGATTAGCTATCAAAACAATATTGGTGGTATATTAGCCTTAAGAATTAACTCAAAATTCAGAAGGCAGAAAGAAGAAACCCATACAAGATAATTGAAGACCTCAAGGACAAACTTCAAGGGATTGAAGATAATAACCAAGAAGCCTTATCTTCAATAATCAGGATGGATAAAGAACTGCAAGACAAAACCAAAATAATCATTGGATCCCAGGATAAACTAGAGGAAGACCAGGAAAGAAGTCAGAATCAGCCAGACCCTGGAGCAGAAGCAATGGGGACCCTTGCCAACATTACCAAACTCATTAACCAAATTCTTAAAAAAACAGTACAGGGAATTCCAGAAACCCCATAAACCCAAACAAGAACTAGATTTCAGACCCCAACCCCAAGATCAGCATATGGAAAAATCCCAGCAGAAACCATTGAAGAATCAAAAAACCCCTCCATAAGCCCAGGACTACATATATATCCCCAAGCTAGAGAAGAAGGAAGAAGAGCTACTAGGAGCCAATATACTGAAAGAACCCCAGACAGAAGATCAGTCCAGGATAACCCAATAATAAACAATGATTACCAAAATGGAGTATTGTTAGAAGGAAAGAAAGTGAACCTTGAATTTTGTGGGACAGAAGTGGAACAGTTCATTAAAAGAGTAGAGAAACTGGCAAGGATCCAGAGGGCAGGAGGGATAGATATATCTCTACAGTTACCTTTTCTAGTACAAGACAAGAAGATCAGGGAGTCTATTGAGGACATGGAAGGACATGAATATGGGGACTGGGACCTTTTGCAGAAGGAATTGAAAAGGAAATGGGGCACAGCTACCCCCCATAGAAGGTTCAATGAGGAATACATACCAAGGCTGCTCAGAAATACTAAAGATCAGGGAGGCATCAAGACTAAACATGAATTCAGGAAATTCATTGGAAGTTATGAGGAGATGGTTATTTACTTCATCAGAATGGGTTATGACAACACCAACTGGGAAAGTGGAGAAAACCTCTGGAAAGCTTTGTCCACTGATCTTAGGAGGGAAGTTAACAGAGAATTGGCCCATGCAGGAAGAATCAAGATTGCAAGAGATGGCAGATATCTCCCACCAGATTTGGAGACCTTGAAGGAATTTGTGGAAATGACCTTGGCCTTATGGGATGTGGATGAAGAAGAAATCCCTAAACCTATCATCAAAAACTTAGTGGATACCAAGAAAGAAGTCAAGTTTCAGCAACTGGGAGTAGATGAGCTCTTAAAAATGAAGGAAGAAATTTCAAAACTCACCGTGGCTTTAAATGAGAAGCAGGCACCTCCTCACTTCGATAGGATCAATCAAGGGATGTCACAAAACTACAGACCCTCATCTCCCAGTGCAGGACCCAGATGGCCAATCAGATGTTACTATTGCAAGGATGAACTCCATACCCAATTCAACTGTCCAGACTTTACAGAAGACATAAATGGCAGGAGAGTGTTCAAACAAGGACCCAACTATTACTTCCCAAACAGAAAACCCATACCTTATAACAACCAGAAAAGTTTCAGAGATCAGGTCAAGAAATTCTCAGAGGCTCAACAAGTCCCAAAATTGGAGGAACCCCAGAAGCAGGAGGAACCAACCAATGTTGCAGAGTTCTTGGAGACTGGAAATTGGGAAGCCTGGGAACCACCAGAGGTAAATATGAAGGAATCTCAAGTTCAATGGGGAATGAGAAGATCACAAAGGTTGACTGGAAATCCACCAAAGAAGGATAACACCCAGGAGGCACCAGTAGTAGACCAGGGAACTTCAGCTCCAACTAAGTAAATAGTCCCAGAACCAAGGAAGAGGAAGACAAGCTATCCAGGAGAATGTGTGGAAATGGACCATGATTCTGAAGATGAAGGAGAACCCCCCAAAGAACCTTTCAAGGAACCTGTAAATGAACCTGTGAAGAAGAACCCAGTAAAGTCAAAATCAGTGGATACTCAGGAAGGAACCAAGATGGAAGAAAGTTTGAAGAAGAAGATATTAAAGCAGAACTTTAACCTTACCTTGGAGGAGCTCCTTTCAGTTGCACCAGATTTTTTCCAGCAGTTAAAAGATATGACCCCTCAAGGAAACTTGGATTTAAATAAAGCCTCCAGATCAACAACCAGCAAAAACAATAGATAGATAAATGGATGTCAGCACCACTTTGAAGACTATTCAGATGATGAATACCCATGCTTTATAGGCAACAACCTCACCTATGCTTGTCCACTGGGATTTATTGACATATGGATTAAGGGGAAGAAGATCAAGGCTGTGGTGGACACTGGTCCTGAGTTAAATGTCATACCAGAACATTTGGCCATTCAGACAGGCTTGGTGTCCAGAGAACTATTCATGAAGGTTGCAGGAATTGGAGGCCACTCCACTCCACTGATTGGATTGGCTGAGAGAACAGTATTTGAAATCACACCTGGGGAACCAAAGTCTGCCCACTTCTTCATAGCTAAAGTATCAATTCACACAGTACTTGGAAGACCATTCTTGGTGGATCATAAAGTCAGGCTGGAGCTATCCAAGCATAATGGGGAAGTCTTGAGCTATGAGATAGCAGAAGGAGAAAGATTATGCATCCCAATTTGTTCACCAGACCAAGCAGGATGGCAGGTCACACCACCTAGGAGACCAATGGGGATGAACAGTATTAAAGCAAACTTAGAGGAAGAAGAAGCCTGGCACAGTGGACAGAACATGCCAGAAATACACCCTGGAGGCTTAAAAGACCCCTGGGAAACTAACATCATTACCCCCAAAGTGCCAGCAGAAAGAGGATGGGAGGAAGATTTGAAAAGGCAAGAGGCTGAAGAAAGCTTGGAAATTTTTCAACAAGTATTTGGAGGATTCTAGACCAACCTTGAAGACATGGAAGGAACCAATTGGGAAGAATTACCTGGAGCAGGATTGGACAACTCAGAATTCATAGAGCTCCTCAACAACCAGTTGGCCAATACCTTACTTTACCATGAGGACTGGCTTTCTCATGATGGACACATCCCTTGGGTAGTTAGAACCAGCCTTTATTATGGAGAGGAATGGGCCAGATTATGGATTTCAAACTTGATCAATATGTATAAGGTCACCCCATTTGAGGTCTGGTGGTCAGGCCAATTGGATGAGTAGGTTTGATCCTCATTTATAATTGATGCAGAAGTAAGCCTTCAGTTTCTGTTGAATTGCTGAGGGCAAGGGTGGGCACATGTAACAACACTGTATTAGGAGTCATTCTTTACACAAAAAGGAAGCATGTTGTATTAGTATCTTTTATCTGTAAGAAAAAAAAAGAAAAGAAAAAAGAAAAAAAAGAAAAAAAAGAAAAAAAAGAAAAAAAAGAAAAAGAAAAAAAAGAAAAAGAAAAAAAAAAAAAAAGAAAAAGAAAAAAAAGGAAAAGAAAAAGGAAAAGGAAAAAATATTTAAAATATAAAAGGTATAAAAATACAAAAAATAATAATAGTAAAATAATAATAATAATAATAATAATAATGCCAACAAAGTGATAACCAAAAATGACATCAATTGGCAATCACGCTTAAACTTCAAATCTGGTCAATCAAAGCAAAGAGGGAATTGGCAATGGCAACAAGACTGCAATTGGTTCAAAAAAAAATCAAATCAAGCTATCAGCAAATGGTTTAGCCTCATACGTATATATATAAACATATAAAGCTGACTAAAACCAGACTCATCTTTTTTCTTCCCCAGCTACCTGGGAACTCAGCATTCCAACTAATTGCTGGGCAATATAACACAATTGTGGCAACATCAACTACTAGGATTGCCAAAAAAAGACAAAGAATAATAAAAATACTCAAACCAAAAGGCCAATTGATTCAGCCATCCCAAACAAATTGCGCAAAGGAATGGAGGCAGCGACACTTGTTGCACACTACAGCAGAATGTTAGCTGGACAAAGTGGCGTGCAACGGATACCAAGAGCATGCTGGATGGAGAGAGTCAAAATGTCCCACTCCCCTTGGCCTTTTATAGATGTTGATGAGAGGGGAGGACCTTGCTCCCAACCCCCAACTGCCCTGACCATAACAATCCAACGACCTTGGATTGGTCCAAGTGGAAATACTGAATGTTGCGGTGAAAAGAGTTGCCCGCTGATTGGAGAAACAAACAAAACAAACAAGATTGGACTTATATCCGCATTGGATTGCGCGATTTGCTGCAACCTTGTTTTCTGCCCGGCCTGCATCGCGCGGAAGAAAGAAGAAATAATATCACTTCAATTGCAGTAAAGTTATGGGTTTGATGCAGGCAAACCAAGAAGGCGTCCAGGAAGGCACCGAACTGGGGGCTTGCTTACAGTCTAGAGTTGGACTTCTTCTTCTAATTAATAACTCACCAAACTAGGGTCCAGAATTTGGGAGCAATTGGGCCCAAACAGTGGAAAGAACAACAGATCAACACACATCAAACAAATCAGCATGTCAAGGACAACATGAAAGCGCGGAAGCATGCAGAGAATAGGAAATGAACACTCAATGTAGGCAGAAGGAACCACCGATCGTAGAAACAAACAAAAAAAAGGAAGAAACAAAGAATGAAGAAAACAGAAAAGAGAAAAAGGGGACCGGGATCCCTGCATCAGCTCACCAAGAGTCCACCCACCGCAAAGAACGACAAACGTCATAACCAAAAAAGAAAATGGGAAGGGGCAAAAATCTTGGGGAAGACTCACCAATCTCTTTTTGAGTTTGAGCCTTTCTTGGATTGAACACGCCGGTCGTTGGAGCCTGCATTGATTGAAGAAGAAAATAAACGAGATTAATTAAAAGAAAAACTAAACAAAAAAGATTTGATCGATCAATTGGAAACCTACCCTACAACCAGCCTGCAGAAAGGCCGCCAATCTTTCCAAGATTAATGAAATAGGAACATAAAAACACTTACACGGTCCCTTGCATGACCCATCGAATGAAGGGGGGGCGTCACCTGAAAAAATCCTGTTGTGTGCATTCAATCAGACCGCGCGAGCAGCTGTTGAAAGGAGAATACGGGGATTGAAGAATGAACAAGTGACTTACCAAACAGTCAAGCACCTCACGGCTGTACCCATCACAATTGAACATTGGGTGAACCCAAGATTGACATTAATCGAGGATCAAAAGTGGACTCCAAGAAATTGCTCGCGATGACCCTGGGCCCCATCTCTTTGAATGCCTGCGTCAAATGGAGGGGGAGGGGGTACTGTCGTGATGATCTACATATGTAAAAAAAATCAAATCAAGCCACAAGTATGGCGTCAGAATGAGTATTTGGTCGGAGGCGAGGCAGGAGAAAATTTAATACAGAAATGATTGTAGGAAAAAAAATGTATATAAGAAGAAAGAAGAAGAAATACAGGGAATTACCAATCAAGCAAACACCTGAAAGCTGTATTCAAATCCGAACGCCTTGGACCCGTATTTCATCGTGGGCCAATGCTTGCAAAGCACCGCCGCGAAGATCAATATCGACCTGGAGCCGCGGGGATTGGAGGTCATGGAAGGCTCCAGAGCGACCAAGCCGCGAAATTGACTACTGCGCATGGCCCCCGTTCCCAAACCTCCCGCGCACCTTGCGCGCCTGTCTCGCCTTTGTACCCAAACCTCCCGTGCACCTTGCCCCCCTTTCTCGCCTTCGTACCCAACCTCCTGCGGACTTCGCACCCCATCCGCTTGTCAAAAGCATCCCCTGACCGCCCGCGACCAAAAAACGCGCGCATCCGCAAAAAAAAGAGACACCGCCGTCAAGACTGAATCAAGCGGGGGTTATACAAAAAAAATATACAAATAAAAAAAAATACAAAAATATATAAAAATATATAAAAATATACAAATAACAAGGCTCCTACGCAAGAGCCTAAACTGCTAAATACATTAAATAAAAAAAACAAATATATATATATATATATATAATAAATAACCAGGCTCCTAAGCAAGAGCCTAAACTGGTAAATCTATCATTAAAAAGAACAATCAGAAGAACAAGACTCCTGAGCATGAGTCTAAACTGCAAACCAAACAAAAAATAATAATAATAATAATAAATAAATAAAATAGAAATTAAAATAAACATAAAATAAAAAAATAAGAAAATAAAAAAAATGTATTTGAATGAAAATAAATCTTATCCAAGAAGACTATTACTGTAAAAAGAATTCAACCCAAAGAGAACATGGAATACTAGGAAGAAGGAGGGACCTGAAGACATCAAGACTGGCTTAAACTCAAAATTGAACCCAATTGAATATTTAAAGATGTGTCAAGGTGACAAGTAAACAAGGACAAATTAATCTTGAGCTAAAACTTTCTGAATAAAAGTTTTCATCATAGGCATAAAGGGAAAAGGAATCTATCAAGTATGAATAGATGCAAATAGGGCAACATGGAAGAAATTGGAAGACTTGGGAAGAATTTTCTTTGGCCATGAAGTACTATAAGTAGATGGAGAAGGGACAAGAAGATTGAAAGTTAGACTAGAGGTCATCAGAGGAGAATTTTGCTTTGGCCATGAAGTACCATAATAGATGGAGAAGGGAAAAGAAGATTGATTTTTTGAAGAAATAAAATCCAGAAGTATGCACAACCTGTCTTTTCCCAGGGAAACCCAGCTATGAACCAAAATATATATATATGCATAGGAAGAATGGAAAGGATATAATTATACTTTTTCTTGCTACATGGTCACAATCAAGAAATAGATAATAGGAGAAGATTTAAAGATAGGCCATCAAGATTGCAACAGGACCAACTGGATCACTAGGATTCTCTGGACCTTTGTTTATTTTATATGTGATTATTAGTTTTATTATTATTTATGTCTCTCAAGATCAATACCAAGAAGAAGAAGGAGAAGAAGAACAAGAAGAAGAAGCAGAAGAAGGAGAGGATGTGGTGTCTGATATCTATGGACAGGAATGCTGTGGACAGCTTTAAGTCTGGGGGGGATGTGGTAGTCCAAACCTGTCCTATAGCCATCAGACTCACTTTTGTACTATAACAACATCTCAAACCCTCAAATAAACCTCAGAAATGGATTCTACATCCAAAATAATCTATAGTCAATCAGCAAAATTAGCACCCTATCCCTCATGGATTAGAAGATCCAGACCAAGAACCCTTCAACTGTGGCAAACTCATACCCAACCAGGTGTCACAGCTCTGTGGAAGGCATGTAGACAGAAATTGCAAACCCTCAAGTACATACCAGTAACAGCTTACCCTCAACACCAGAACCATACACCAACCCTGTCACCTCAGCCAGAATACAGCAATACAGATATGTTATAATTATTGCCACCAATTAGCTTAGGCAAATGAGCAGTATTTAAAGCAAAAGAAATGCTGGACACCTTGTGTCAATAATTGCTCATGGGCTCTCACAATGGGGAAATACGTTGGATAATATTGGTGATGAATTCAATTTGATGAATGAATGATGGAAAACAGCAGGGAGAAGAGCTCCTTAAGTACAAAATATTGGGCTCTTGTGAGCCCATGATACAAAAAGCAAAAAGGCAAATTTTCCGCCCCAAAAGAGCTCTACAGGCTCTACAGGCCTTGTTACTTGGTTTGGGCTATATCAGCCCACATGGCATCAGTCCCTGTACCCTTACAACCAGCCTATTCCAGTTTTTTCTGGTGTTTCCACCTCAATGGGGCTGAACCAGCCCCTGTGCTGTTCAATCCCTGGTCTGGTTTTCTGTTACAACCGGTCCTATTGCCTCACACACTGGCTGGTTGCCTCATGCAACCAGCCCCAGGCCATACAAATGGCCAGGTTGGACCCAGGACACACCTGGGTCTGGTCTCAGACTCACATGGGGGTGTGTGACCAGCGCACATTCTGTCCCCCCCCTCTTTCTCTCAGATCCCTGGAGGGGGTGGTCAAATCCCCCTACCAGGGGCCCTGGGGGTCAATACCCCCAGGGCGTTGTCAATGGAAGTGGGATGGGGGGTGGTCAAATCCCCTCAGCCCCATTGCTCCTCCCCCTTGGTAAAGGGGGGGGGGGAGAGGGCCCCTGGCCTCTGTGTTGCTTTGATGGTGGAGGGGTGGTCAGGTCCCCCTTACCGCTGGTTGCTTTGTTGCAACCAGCCTCATCATCCCCTGGGCAAGGGGGTGATGAAATCCCCCCTGCCCTGAGCAACTGCCTTGTTGTGGTTGGTTGCTGGCTGGTTCAATGCAGCAAGCCACCCCCTCCCCCTCACAATGGCAAGCAAGGGGAGGGGGAGGGAGCCGGGGCCGCTGGCCCTTGCTCCTGCGGCAGTGGCCGCCGTTTGCAACCAGCTGGGCCCGCGCGGGATCCCTTGGCCGCCGCAACAGCCCCGCGCGGGCCGTCAGGCCCTGCGTGGGCCAAACCAAGAGATACAAGTGGCCCAGAGCGGGCCGCGGCCCCAATGGGTTGCCCCAAGCCCAAAACCTGAGAAAAACACACTTTGGAGGGCCAGCCTGTCTGGCCAAGTATTTCCAAAATAAACCTTGGGCCTAATTATGCCCATACAAGCCCATCTGGCTGTATTTTCCCATATCCCCCACCGGTCCTGTTAGGCCCCGTGTACCAATGAGCCTGTTCCACGCATTTTGTGGCCAGTTTCCCCAAATCAGTGACATCCACACAGACCCATATGGTCCGTGTGAGTGTCCAATGGGCCGGAGAGGCCCATATGTGCATCCCATTTGGATTAAACTTAAATGTAGCACACGTGTAAGTGCATACCTATTTTAAGAAGATACAGGAGGTAGTGCAACTAGTCCAGCTCCTGTCACCTCACCAAGGATGCATTCAAAAACACATTCACAAGACTATGCAGAAGTATACAGGACAGTATAGGCAGGAGGAAGTAGAACCAGTCTCAACCAGTTCCAAACAAACAAGCAAATACACATACACAAGAATATGCAGAAGTATACAGGAAAGTATAGGAAGGAGGAAGTATAACCAGTCTCAACCAGTTCCAAACAAACAAGCAAATACACATACACAAGACTATGCAGAAGTATACACGACAGTATAGGCAGGAGGAAGTGAAACCATTCTCAACCAGATCCAAACAATCAATCAAATACACCTACACAAGGCAATGCAGAAGTATAAAGGGCTACCCAGAAATACATGTAGGCAGCCAGAACCATGTAGTATCAAACAACCCCAGCACCACACACAAAATTATGTAGTCAGAAGCATGTGATACCCAACAACCCACCAGTACAAGTACCACAGGGCTACCCAGCAATACATGCAGGAAGGCAGGACCATGCAGCAACAAAAAAACCACCAGTAATGCACAGAAATACATGAAGGTAGAAGCAAGTGGAACCAAACAAACCACCAGTGGATGCACAGCAACAAATATAGGGAGAAACAAGTAGCACCAGACCAAAAACTAGTACTGCACAGGAATATATTGTATCTACACTTCACAGCAGTTTATGCAGGGTTTTTCATTCATGAAACACCTGTACCAGATTTTTGCAACCAGCAGAATTGCCTCAGTTTCATGCAGTGTCTTTTTTCCAACCAGAAGAGTTGCCTCAGTTTCATGCAATGTCTTTTTCCAACCAGCTAAAATTTCTCATGTACCTGTATCCCACTGTGACAGCGGAAGCCCCAGGGCACCCTCAGGGGAAGCCCTGAGCATCCCCTCAGGACCAGATTCCCTATTTAAGGAGGGCCTCTCTGCCCTATCCAGGTTGTATCCAGATGCCATCATCCACCTCTATGCCATCTGGCCTAGCTCAATCCATCCTAACCATCTGTGGTACCTACCCACATAAATAGTATCAGTGAATCAGTTATAAAAGGAAACAAGAAATCATAAACCAAGTTATTAACCATCTTTAACCAATTAAAACACCCACAAGGTGCTTCAGTAAGGGTTCTTTTGTTACCTAAATAACAACAACAAGTTCATATCCCTCTATGCTGGCCTTCTTGGTTCTTGTAATGATTCATATGTTTTCAATTGGATGAAGATTGCCCAACAACCAGATTACTACTTTGACCAAGGTCAATACCTCCTGGCCAATTCAGCTTATGCTAGCGGGAAATATGTGGTTCCGGCATACTGCAATGTTTCAATCAATTATCAAGCCAAGACTGATTTCAATTATCATCTTGCCCAATCACAAGTTTGGATTGAGCATGCCATAGGAATCCTGAAAGGAAGATGGGCCAGCTTACAGGAGATGCAAAACCAGCTCCAATCTTCCAAAGAAGTTTCTCATCAACTGGATTATCAGTTGTTTAATCCTTCACAACCTTCTTGCCAACATTAAAGATGAATGGGACAAAACATCTGAAGAAGATATTCTTGATACTCCTCAAGTCATCCTGGCCTCATCTTCTACCTCATCTTTGGCCATGAGAGAGCGGACTCTACCCCTCACACTTGCTCACTTTGACAAGTAGCATTGGGTTTTTAAATAGGTAACAAATAAAATCACCAATTTTTTTTTTGGTTGTTTAACCAAGAATCCTAGGCTGACTTGGTTTTTTTTATTTTTTTTTTTTTATTTTATTTTCTTTTCTTTTTTTGGTGGACTTAGAAAAAAACCAAAAATTCAAAAACACCTCACTCCACCAAAAAACTGGTTCCCTCCTCCCTCCTCCTCACCAAACCACCTCAACCACCACCGGTCCACTCCTCCCTCCTCCTCACCAAACCACCTCAAAAACCACCAGTACACTCCTCCCTCCTCCTCATCAAACTGCTGCACCCCAGTGGGGTGCAGGAAGGTCAGTAGAAATTTGATTTTGTTGGGATGTCAATAATGGTGGTTGAGATGTTTCACTTGCCAAAGGTGGCATGGTAGGTGGGAAGACAGGATTTGATGATGGATTCAAAGGAGTGGTGTTTGGGGCATTGAAGAGGTCAACTGATTCAAATGTTAACAAGTCTATGAATGAAAAATTATCAGAAAAAAGGTCAGTTCATGTTACATGAGCAGGGCATTGTAATTGAGGCCTGTTTATATGATTTCTGTTGGTTTGCATGATTGTAGCTATTCTCAGGGAATGGTGTGGCCATGAAATTTTTGGCAGAGTTTCTCTGTGGTGGATGCACACTTGTGGAGTGGAAATGCACATCATGCTGAGCTTGGCTTTCTGTCATAATCCTCTGCATGTCATCCTTTTCTTGATTTCTCAGGGCACGGTGTTCAAGGGCTGCTACTGAACAATGACATTCTTTTTTCTGCCAATCAAGAAAGGAATTTCAATAAGTGTTGTTTAAGTGCCTGTGGGAAGTATTTTATTGGAATGAGATGGGTGATATTAGGAAAACCAAGGGGAAAAAAAAGAAAGTTTCAATGTTTCAGGCATGGCGCAGCCACAGCCCAATCAATAAAATACCATCCTTGATTAGAAAGCACTTTGCATGGTTTTCTTAATGGATTCATTCACACAAGAAATCCAATCTCTGGCATGCTTTGGTTTTTCAACCAAAGCACCTTCTAGGAAAAAAGGAATAATTGAAGGACTTGGTTATTCACTTTTTTCAAAAGAGTAGCAAATGGATTGTTCATTTTCAAATTTAAATGGTTGAGGGGGAGAATTTCTCACAGAGGAAAAGGGAGTAGATGCAGGCTTTTATATTAACATCAATGGGGGATACCAGCCTGTGGGAGCATTCATCATTGAGTTGCCTCTTTGAGACTGCTGTCAGCATGAGTCAAGGGGGAAATGCTGAAATTTGGCAGCAGTCAAAGCTGTGACCGCTTTGGTGTTTCAATAGTGCACCCAATTTGATTTGCTGATGAAAGCTGACAGGAAGGCTCAATGAAGCCATCCGCTGGTACCAGCAAATAGCAAATGGATTTGCTCTCACACCTCCCCAACAATTGGATTCCCTGGTGACAGTGGAAAGCTTCATCAAGTTGTCCTGTCTGCTGTCCCAGCAAATACCAAACTGATTTGCTCTCTCACTGCCCCAACAACTGGATTTTCTGATGACAGCAGACAGGAAGGCTTGATGAAGCTGTCCGCTGTCACCAGCAAAAAGTGAACCCCCCCCCCTTGCTTTCTCAAAGGAGCCTGTCTCCCCCTTAGCTTTCTCAAACAAGCCTGCCCCCCCTTGCTTGCTAGCTGATGGGGGGGGGGGAGGTGATGAATTACCCACCCTGCCCAAGCCCTTCCCCCCCTTGCTTGCTAGGTGGTGGGGGATCAAATATGCCTTTGCTCCGCCCTTCCTTGCTGAGAGGAAGGGGTGTCTCCTCCCTTGCTTGCTCAAACAAGCCTGTCCCCCCGCTTGCTTGCTAGCTGATGGGGGGGGGGGGGGTGTGATGAATTCCCCACCCTTCCCAAGCCCTTCCCCCCCTTTCTTGCTAGGTTGGGGGGGGGGGGGGGGATCAAATGGGTCCTTGCTTGCTCCAAGGAGCCTGTCTCCCCCTTGCTTGCTCAAACAAGCCTGCTGCCCCCTTGCTTCAAAGCTGCTGGGGGGTGATGAATTCCCCCCCTCTCTTGCTAGGTGAGGGGGTGATCAAATCCCCCCTTGCTTGCTAAACCAAGCCTGTCTCCTCCCTTGCTTACTGGCTGGTAGGGGGGTGATGAAATTGCCCCCTTGCCCAAGCCCTTCCCCACCTTTTTCTTTCTTTCTTTTTTTTAAGTGTACTTTTGCATTATTGCATTGCACACAATGATATAAAAAATGGAAATATACTGCCTCTGCAGGCCAGAGGGGATTGAATGGCTCTAGGCCAGCCCCCAGAGTGGGGTAAAGAATTGACCAAGTAATCAGAAGAAAAGAGAAGAGGAACAGAGGAGAAAGTACAAAGGGAAGGATGAAAAAAATGAAAAACTAAAAACAACCTGTGTTAGCAATTAAAAGAGCCATTGCCAAGAAGGCACAGGGTACCAGGAGAAGTCTTTGGAGTTGGTCTGGGTTAAAACTCAGACCAGAAATCTTTAAATATGAGCAAAGTTTCTGGCATTGCACACAATTGCTTTCAATTCCAACTGTGAAGCTATGATAGACAACAACATCCCTTCCTTCTCCTCATTGCAATTAATATCTGGCCTTACTGCTTTTGACTGCTCACCTCACATAACCTTCACCTCAGACTTCTTCTACAACTAAATATTTGTTCATTGGTGTTAAAAATACTCTCAAACATTGTTACCATCAAAAATAATTTTAGGGGTGCTCAAGGCTTCCCCTGAGGGTTCTCTCTTTTATGGTGAGGAACAGTGAGATACAACTACATGAGACATTTTTGATGGTTGGAAAAGCTTTTAAAGTTACATGAGGCATTTCTTCTGGTTGGAAAAAGCTTGTAAAGGGGTTTCATGCATGCACAGCCCTGCATAAACTGCTGTGAAGTGCAGATAAAGTTTATTCCTTACAGTAATGGTCGTTGGTTTGGTGCTAATTTCTTCTACCTTCATTTATTTTTGTGCATTAATGGTGGTTTGTTTTTTCCTGAATCATCTTGAGTGCCTGCATATATTTCTGGGTATCCCTGTGGTACTTTTACTGGTGGGTTTTTTGGTATCACATGCTTCTGACTACATAAATTGCTGTGTGGTGCTGAGTTTGTTTGGTACTGGTAGTTTGTTTGGTATCACATGCTTCTTGCTGCATAAATCTCTGTGTGTTGCTGGGGGTTGTTGGTACTGGAATTTTGTTTGGTGATCACATGCTTCTGACTGCATTTTTTCTGTATACTTCTGCGCAGCTTTGTGTGTGTATATTTGCTTGTTTGTTTAGTTTTGGTTGAGACTGGTGTTACTTCCTTCTACCTGCAATTTTCCTGTATACTTCTGAACAGCCTTCTGTATGTATATTTGCTTGTTTGTTTGGTAAGGTGACAGGGTAGGTGTATGGTCCTGGTGTTGAGGGTAAGCTTTTACTGGTATGTACTTGAGGGTTTCCAAGGTACGTCTTCATGCTTTCCAAAGAGCTGTGACACCTGGTTGGGTATTAGTTTGCCACATTTGTAGTTTTTCCAGGCTGTATCTTCTAATTCATGAGGGATAGAGGAGTACTTTGGCGGAGTGACTTCAGGTTATTCTGGATGTAGAATCCATTTTTTGAGGTTATTTTGAGGTTTTGAGCTGTTGTTACACTAGAAAAGTGAGTCTGATGGCTATAGGACAGGTTTGGTCTACCACAGGGAATCTGCACCAATCCTGCATGCAGCATAACTAACAGATCCCCAATCATCTGCATGCCACCTCCTCAGCTTCAGTGTTGATTGTCCCATAAGCCTGCAACCTCAGTGCACAACCAATTTTCAGGCCTTTGTCTCTACTACATAGCTTCAATCACTTGCTTCTGCACTTGGAAACCCATATTTGCAGAGGGAATGTTAAATTTGACCATGTTTGTTGTCAGAAAAAGTCAAAAACTCTGGCCCATCCTTGCCATTGTGCCAAAGAAAGCGCGCGCTGTACCAATGCTGAGCCTTTTTATAATCTGTATTAGAAAGTCTTCCAACAGGCTTTTCCAAGCCTATTGTCCTGCAGACTTCCACCCACTGCTGACCTCCTTCAGGTTGAATATCAAGTGCTGAGCCTAATATGAGGAAGCCAAAGTTGACCATTACCTCTGCCAATCAGAAAAGAAAATACCGGCCATCCTCCAAAAAATGGTTGGGATCCCAGCTGTGAAGCGTTGCAAGCTCCTCCGTGAGGACCATTGTGCTGGTGGTGAGATCTGCCACGCCATCTTAATTCCTTAGATTTTTCCCCCCCAACTATTCTATATGAAAACTAAAATATATATAAATAGTAAACTATAAAAGGACTCTAGCCAAAAAAATTAAATCTTTTCCAAGCTCCCTGCATCTTGTAAATAGTTCTTGAAATAAATATGATTCCTGGCCCGCACCAGAAAGGAATGTGCTTGATTCCGCGCACCATCCTATAAAAAGAGACACGCACAAACACACAAAGAAAAAAACTCTGCAACCTATAGTGAGAACCCCTCCATATCTAAGAGTGAGACAAAACTGAGACACCAAACCTGAGACAAAACCTCTGAAAAAAAAAACTCATAAGACTAAAAGAAAGATAATCATACTAAACAGACTCTGCAAACTAAAAGAGATTCCAGAAATCTGCAAGTAACACATCACCTAAGGGACCTGGACCACCCCAGATAAAGGCCTCTAGAGACTAGACATTCAATGCTGCTCCGGTGATCTGAGCTTCCCTGTTGCCTCATCCCCCAAAACTTGAACCTTGACCCCAAAATTCATTCTTCCAAGGACTCCTCCTCCAAAGACTCATTTTCCTCTTCAACAGGCTCTTCCACTTTGGCAATCTCTTGATCTTTGTCTCCCAAACCAGCGGTTTTGTCCAAATCCATAGTGCCCCGCATTTGGAACTTCTTAACATGAGCCACTTCAACCTTCTGACTGAGGTGAGTACCATCCAACTCCTCCAGCTGATAACTCCTTCCAGGAAAATGGCCCATTATCTGATAAGGGCCATTCCAGCAATAAGCAAAAATCTTACCCCACTGGATCCCCAAGCTTCAATTTTAAAGAAGAACAATATTTCCCTTCTGCAAAGGGTCCTGCAAGCAATTGGCACAACAATGGTCCCAGTACTGGACCAACTTGGCGCAACGGTCCCCCAGCCTCTTTTCCGCCTTTGCCACCATTTCCTTTCTCCGCAAGAGCTGCTCTGCCCGCGTCACAACTCAATCATTGGTGGTCTTTACCTTCCACCAGTTGATAGCAAGATAAGTGAGGGTTCTGATATCCACTGGGAGGACCAGTTTCCAACCGTACAAAAGCTTGTAAGGCAAGTACCCCACACCTGGCTTGACCAATATCTGATCCGCAAACAACACAATTTGCAAGATTTCCTGTCACTTCTTAACACTGTTTCTGAAGATCTTGACAAATTGCATCCTTCATTGGCTGGTGTTCTCTCTCTATGGCCCCAGCCCCTCCAGATAATATTCCATAACCTGCCCAAACTTTGCGCCACAAGATTTGACCAGTCTTCAAAGATTTCCCCAAAACTCTGCCCTGCCGTCCACCATGATGAGCTGAAAGCACCCAAAAAAAGCAAACCAATCCTCCTCCAAAAACCACCCAAATTTCCCTGCCAACAACTTAACCAATGGAAGCGCCTTCACCCACCCCAAAAATTTGTCCCAAGCAACAAGTAGATACAAAAACTCCGCTGCCTTGATATGGACCATGTCTGATGAGACTCTTTCAAAAAGAGCATCCTTTCCTGTTGGAATACCCACCTCATGAGGCAAACTATTACTCCGCTGCTGACAAGCCTTGCAACTCCGCACCCAATCCTGTGCTTTCTGCCCCAGACCTGGCCACCAGAGCCTGGTATTAAATCTTCTCCGGGGCTCCACCTCCCCCCAGTGCCTCAAGTCATCATGGAGGCTCCTCAACAAGTACTTCTGATCCTCCCATCTTGTGACCGCAACCAGGGGTACTGGAAGTGCCCGCTTCCATAACTGCCCATCCTGAAAAGAGAAATGTGGAGCTTTCCGCCAAACTCACCTTGCCTCCGCCAGCAGCAATCCTTCTGGAAAGCTTACTACTAAATACAACAGAAGAGCCAATACCTTAGCCACGTCTGTCATCTACTTCTCCACTACCTCCTCAACCATGCATTTGAAACCTCCCAAGGTCCACAATCCAATATTTTCCTTGTGTCAGACCAACCCTGCGTCTGTTTCCAATTTAAATGGGACAAAATTCACCATTGAGCTGCTATAAACCATTGTCCAAAACCATTTTCCTCCAATCTGCATTTCCACATACCCTGAGGGGCACATCATTGTACCACTTGCTCCAAGAACGTCCTCCCCGCATTTATAGAACCCACCTTTGCCTCCTCCCTGGGTTTTGGGTTGTCCTCCTTATTTCCCGTATACTTTGTAAAGACGGCAACCATCTCCTCCTCCATTACTGGTGTGATTGCTTCCAGCTCTTTCAAGGTTAGGGAAACCGGGTGATCCATTCTGCAAATCCTCCTTGCCACTTCTCCAGCCCTCCTGCGGGATCTCTTCTCTTTAACTACCACTGCCTGCTCTGGATATTTTTCAGGAGTAGGACCATCAAATTCCATTCTCCTCTTGTTGGAGTAGACCGCCCTTACCTCTTCCAAAACTTCTGGGGGTTTCCAAGTCAAGGGAAAGGTGTACCCCACCAAGGTGGTTGCCTCCTTCTTCTCCTGCGCCGCCACTTGAGCCAAATCTCTTGGAAAGGGTTGATCCGGTAAGTCTGGAATAGCTTCTCCAGAAGGTTGGAAACACTTCCTCCCATATTTCTTTATAATTTTCTTCCTCATGTCCGCAATTAGGTACTTACATGACCTTTTGAGATGGCCGTGCACCCAACAATACCAGCATCCAAAAAAGCAAGGCTCAAAGTTTGTTCTTGGTTGTGCCTGAGTTGGCGCATGCGTAGTTGATGCTGTGGTGTCATTACATAGCCTTGGATCCGGAACTGCGTTGCAGCCTGTGTGCTCAGCATTGGGTAGGTCAGGCTCAGCATTTGGATTGCGCGCAGTCTCAACAGTGGCCGCTGCAGGCTCAGCAGCAGCTGCCAGGGGCTCTGTGGGGCTCAGCACACCAGGTATGGGTTGGGCTTAACCAGATGCAGCAGGCTGCAACCCGCTTGGAGGTTAAAGACGTAGGAATGGAGCTGGCCCAACCAAGTTTGCGGGGTGGTTAGTTGGGGGAGGTAAGGGCAGGGAAATCAGAGAGGCTATGTGAGGGAGGGGGATGTGCACAAGCGCAGACCAATCTGTGGGCACCGGGAAATCTTAATGGCGCTTCAGGAAGATGCGGACAATTGGGGGGGTCTGGGTAGGGCCCAGCGGAGGGCTGTGTCATGAGAAGGACAAACCAGATGTGCGTGATGGCAGGCAAGTATAGAGGATTGGGAAGTATGGGTATGTGTTAGTGTTAGGCTAGGGTTCTGGGTTCTAGGGTTTCTTCTTTATTTGTTTTATGGGCTGTCATTGCGCTTGTACATAGGTTAGCCTTGAGAGGGAGGGCATAAAAGTCTTCTCCCTCAGCATGGGTTGGGAAGGGGGGCATGCTACCATGGATTAAAGGCTTTGGAGCAAGGAATTCATATCTCTATCTCTTGACTTAAGGGCGCATCTCACAACTCACAGACGCTAGAATCAATAATTTCCAAACTTAAGGACAATTTGGGGAGTACCTTTCTCTCATTTAAACAATGCCTTTGGTGGCTCTGGGGCTGTTGTGACTGGATTTGACATAGAGTTCTACCAGAAATAATGCATCTCATTAAACATATCCATCATTTCTGCAGTTTATTTTGGCTTTAAAGATCCCTTCACCCTCTTCACCTGTACCTCTGCCTTTTCCAAACCCTTTGTGTCTTCCTCCATAAGTTCTGCAAGTGCCAATTTTCCCCAACCCCCGCTTGGATGTCCTTCATGTCTGGGAGTAGGGATACTCCTCTTTCCCACAACCTCTGAATTAACGCTGCGTTTTAGAGCTTTCTATGGACACTCCTGCGCAACTCCAGGCTAAGCCCCTGCAAGAAGGTCCTCTTGACTGAACCGGCCTCTTGGAACCTCTGCTCTTGTGACCCCCATTTCTCCACTATTTCCCTCCGCAACTTTTCCCAATCTTGCCCCCTATAACCTCCATATCCTCCACATCCCACAGATCTTCCTTGTCCGGGATGAAGTTGACTATCTGCCAGACCCGGTCAACGTTGTTTGCACCCTCACTTTCAGCTGTGTGCTCAAACCATTCCAGGAACTGGTGGACATCCTCCAGACAGAACCTAACTGCGGGGTAATCCCTTGGCCAAATAATTTCCCCACTACCACACTGCTCCTCCGGCAACTCCAGTGCTGCATATGTCAATCAACTGCCCGTGGTTGCCCTTGGCAACGGCCCCACCCAACTTGTGGTTTGATGCAGAGCGCCTTGATAGGGTAGTGCGCCGCCGTCTGCTGCCTTTTTATGGGTTGGGAGGGAGTTTCCTGTCCAAGTCTTTTGATCCCCAATCATCATTCACATATTGAGGGTAAGAAAATAAAGTATAAAAAATTTATAACTACACAGACGGTACCAGGTTTTTTTTTAACAGAGAAAGGAATTTCTTGGCCAGACCCCCAATTTAAGGAAAGAGATTGTGTGTTCCCTAAATTTACCCGCAAAAATCCCACTCCAAGTTCAAGAAGACCCACAAGCCCTTGAGTTACACTCCAGCACCTCCAAAAACTGAATAAAATCAGCTCCACAAGGAAAGTTACTACATCCTGCAGCAGTTGAGAATTGCGCCTGACTCCCTTCTTTGCTATCTGCAAAACTACTCTGCACTAATCCAGAAAATCCTTAAGCTAACATGTGATGAAGTAATATTAATAAATAAAGGGGAATACCCAACAAGCTCCCCACTTGAATTTTTCCTATTAAAGACTCCAAGTTACTTAAGCAAGACAATACTCTCCAAAGAAAGATTTTTTATTGTAAGCCTCATTTAATTCAATAAGAAAAGATAAGATCAGATCCTCCCCCATTTTGGTCCAGGAAATGTTCCCCTTATATATACAACTCAAAAGCACTACTCCAAAAAGAAAGAAAAAAACACAAGAATGAAATTCCTCCTCACAGACCCTGTGCATTCCACATTGATCCTCCTCACCCTTAGGCCAATTCCTTACCTGATCCAATCATTTGCAGTAGGTTTGGCAATTTATGTTCCCAATATTCCTAACAGTTGAGTTGCATTACTAGAAAAATATCCCCATTCATCTTCCTCAGCGGAATCTACCAATCCCGCATGCGGAATAACTAACAGATCCCCAGAAATCTGCATGCCTCCTCCTCAGGTTTAGTGTTGATTGTCCCATAACCCCACAGCCTCAGTGCATAACCCATAGTCAGGCCTTGGTCTCTACTACATAGTTTTGATCACTTGCTTCCGCACTTTTAAACCCATAGTTGCAGAGGGGAAGTTACTTTCAACTACGTTTTTTGTCTGCAAAAGGCAAAAACTTCGGCCCATCCTTGCCATTGTGCCACAGAAAGTGCATAACGCACCAATGCGGAGCCTTTTTCTACTCTGTATTAGACATTTGGCCAATGCGCTTTTCCAAGCCTATTGTGCTGCGGACTTCCACCCACTGCTCATCCTCTTCAGGTCAAATTTCCAGTTCTGGGCCTACTTGCCTCTGTGTCTATAAAAACCACCAAACTGCCACCAGCAATTGATTGAGCAATTCATTGATTGCAGCCTCCTCCTCCTCTGCCTCCGCCAGCAATTAATCAATTGATTGCTGGCGCCCTCCTCCTGCTCCTCCTCTGCCACCGCCAGGAATTGATTGGGGGTGGCCTCATACTCCTCCTCCTCTGCTGCTGCCAGCAATTGATGGATTGATTGCAGGAGGATGCCTTTGATGGACGGATGTGATTGCCTGGGAATGATACCCAATGGATGATATGAACCTCCAAGGTACACTTGTTGGACAGGTATTCTGATGAGCAGATGGTGAGCTGGGATGATCATTGCAGTGATATGGGATGATCATGGTGAGCAAGGGGTGATTAGATGATGAGGCTGAGTGTTTGGAAAGGCACATTGGCCCATCTGCACCTTGCGCAAGTTGCCAACATTTCACATGTTTGGTCATGCTTATGTGCACTTGTTGCCGGCATGTCCAAACCTGCGCATGTGAAAAATCACCCCCCAGACCCACACGTAATCTTTAGTTTGTAACATCACCTTAGTTTTTAATGTAACCAAGTTCTTCTTATTGGGAAAGCACCAAATCTAGGTGCAGATGAGATAAAAATACATAATAAGTACATAGATATTTAAATACAAATGCAAAAATTACATGTAACAATAGCAAATAAACATCCCTCCTTTAATTCATGTGGGAAAACAATTACAGAACTAATCAGGATTGAAAGGAAGAGGAAGAAGATCCCCAAGCCTTGATGCATGATGCATCAATGGACTTAATCAATCCATCAACATGGGGCCAGATCATCTCAGCCCCATAATCAGCCTGATTGGTATGTTTTTGGAACTCAAACCAAACTTTGTGCCCTCATTAAATCTATAAAGAGTGGATTAAACTGCCCTTGGGTCCCTCAACCACCAACCTATTCCATCTTCCATCAACCCATCATAGTGATTTTATTGCAGGATCCAGTTGCTTCTTGTACTCAATCAGATATCCAAAGCACTTTCATGATGAGTTTGAACTTTCAAAACATAGTGGGTGATCAGAATGCTACCTCTGCCCCCTTCAATAACAAAGTAAAATTTCTAAAAGAGAAAATCAGGCAGAAAGAATTGCAACTTAATCAGAGAGAATTAGCTTAAAACTCCATGCACAAGAAAATTAATAGGCTTGAAATGGCCTCTTCAGCAGCTCACAAGACACCCAAGGGTAATTCCTCACCTTCTACGCTTTGAAAAATGAAAAGTGTTAGTGTGCCATCACCCAGGAAGCCCATGCTATGCACTCAAGAAGGTTCCAGAGAAGAAATCACATCAACAGACCACACCCAATAGAGGTTCTCCAACTTTGTTCAAATAGACAAGCCCTTGATCAAAGCTAGCCCCTGTTGAGACTTGCAAGCGCAACCCAAATCAAATGATTATGCGTGAAATTCCTAAAGGTTTTGCAAAAACTCAGGTAATTTTTCTTCTGTACAAAATCAATAGATAATTTTGGAATTCTGTCAAATCTAATGTTAATTGGTGTTTAGGAAGCCTTATTCACCAATATCAACATTCTTTGGGGTCTATTTTAACAAAGTGCTGTCCTGCCTTCACCCAATTCTCAATTCCTGCAAGAATGGAGTCAACACTTTTCTTAACCCCAGCAGATTTCCAATGTTGTGGAGAGCACAACTTTGTGTGATTCAATTGCACAACATGAAGTGCTCACCCTGAAAGGTCTCAAATCTGGATGCAAAAAAATAGGACATGGTATAGTCCATGTGCAAGATTTCTTTATTCTATACACAAATTCTTGCTTAGCTTGTCTTGGAATCCTATTCTAGGCGCCTGACTTGGAGCATGCGCCTGATGCTCCTTACAACAAGGCATGCTGCTTATCCGCCAAAACCACCTTCTGTCAAGTTGCTGTGGGAGGGGAATATGAATACATGAATTTAAACCTTTCTTTCCTCAATAACATTAGCCTGTTTACTATGGAATACAACCACTTTGTCCATTATCTAATGAGTTGGCATTTCAAGAAGGAAATTAAGGAGGTTGGAAATCACAATTGCAATTAGGAGAAAAAATTGATTCAAAAAGCCAGAAAAAAGGTAAGCTAGTTGCTCAATGCCCTTAGATCAGTGATCAAATGCTCACTTGCACATTTCTTCATCTTTGCAATGTAAGGTAACGGTTTTTTAAAGATCAAAAGTATCCACCTTGCTATGTGAATGTGGTTTCCAATCTGAATTCTCACAGCAATGATGATTATCATCATAAATCTGGGAAGTACATAGTCAAATTCATCCCTTTCCGATATGAAAAATAAAAAATCTTTTTTTGACGGCTTGATGAGGAAATGGAAAGTGCCAATCAAATCTTAAAAGGCCTTCCAATTGACTTCTACAATGCTGATTGGTTTAACCAATTGAACCCTTCTCAAAAGTCAATAATTGGCAATGTAAAAAATGTTGATTTTCTACCTGATCCTTCACAGTTGCTCCAAGGAACTCAGCATCCTCAAAAAAAGTGGTCTGACAAATGTTTCACTTCTCAATACTGGGAATCCAAAACAACCTCATATGACCTCAGTCATGAAATTCAGCCCAAGGAAGAGGACAATGAATCAAGCAATGATGAAAATGAAGATCAAATTTTGTGTGGTGAAATAATTGACTTAGAAGATACCAATGGTGAAGACAATGACAAAGTGGGTGATTTTGAGGATGATGAGGATTTTAAGAATATTTATGAGGGTTAAGGGTAAATGCAGAATTCACTTGATCAGGATGTGTCTATGGAAGAAAGGGAATTTATTGGGGGTATGAAAGATGCCAAATGGGCCAAATGGGAGTGAAACAGTGGATGTGGAGCTTTTGAGGTGTTGGAAATCTTTTTGTTTTACTATTCAACAGTAGATATTGTTAATAGCAGCTATGTTCTCATGTGTACAGGCATGTGGCCATTGAATTGCCAAATAAAAAAGGAATAAAAAGACATTCACATGCTGATCACATGAAATTGTCCTAATGAAAAATGAGAAAGAAAGTTACACAATGAAAACAAGTTTAAATGAAAACAGGTGAAAAATTCATAGTTCTGGGTGCCACTTTGAAGCATTTGAAGGACGCATCAAATGAGATGGTTCAGTGATTCCCAGGCGCTGGGCTGGTAGGGGCCAATACGCTGCCACTCTGAGAACCTGTGAAGGGTGGATGAAATCATGTTGGTGTAGATGCTTGACATGGGACACCTTCATGCAACAAAAACAGTCCTAAAAAAAATTGGATCCACCCTGAGAGGTAACTTCCTCCACCTTTTCTACCATGATAACATCTTCATGGCCAGTTTCTACCTTCAGAACCTGCAAAATATTCACAAACAACCTGCATTTGACATCTGATCCTTGCATGTACTGCGGCATATTATTTGGCTCCTTCTTTCCTACCTTAACTCCTACCTTGAACTCTATTCCATTTAACTCTTTTGAATGCACTCCCAGAACATTTGGTTTTACGCCATGTGGCACTTGCCAATATTCTTGAATCAATTTGGTCTTTGCTTTCATGAATTGGAGAATCTCTTCATAAGTTTTGGTTTCCAAAGAAAATTCCATTGGTTTGTTGCTAATGACCAGCCCAGCTTGAACTTCATGTTGGAAATTCAATTTCTGCATTTGAAAAATTTTTGTCATAATTTTTTTGGCATTTAATCTGAGTAACAACAAAGCATCAGCAACATGTGTATTTCCAAGGACTACAATATTTCTCATCACATTATAAGTAAGCCATTTGTTGGAACATGTTGTAAGTAGCCATTCAAACGTTTGCCAGCAAAATCTGAGACCCTGCTCAGTGGACTCCACCACTTCAACTGTTTGAGTAAGTGTAGTGCATAGTGATGATTGGGGGCAATGGAACTATTGGGTCAGAGCTGTTTGCTTTTATTGAAATATATTTGATACTCATTTTTTAAGTTGGTTGGATCTTCTGGAAAAACTGATTTGGCTTCAAGGATATTTTTAAATTCTACCAATGAGACAAAGTTCTCCATCCACATGCTTGTATGATTGGAAATTGGGCCATTCAAGAGAACATCTGGCACAGAATGCAGCAAATAAATTCCAAAGAGGGCATACCACTCAACAGCCTTTAGCTTACCATTTTTTTTTAGCTCCAAGGTTGCCTGTAACCCTTGTTACACCTTGTGGCACAACTAAATCATTGATTTTGTTGAATATTGCAAGAACTTGATTTGATGAAAATCAACCGGGAAGGGAGGAATGAGGATGATTTACATGGGATCCATTGGTCCACTTGCCATTGTCAATTCTAGACCAATTTGTGCTTGATTGCAGGGTTCTCTCAAAAATCCATGACCATCAACATTTGAAGTGGTGGGAAAGAACTCCTTCATACCATTTATGCAAGATACCAAGCACAACACCTTTCACAGGATCCCAGTAAGGCTTTCAGTTTATTTTGTACCAGCGTACACCATATTTATTGGCAAGTTGATACTGTGCAGTCAAATTTGAGCTGTTCTTCCAGTCCAAAGAGGCAGATATCACATTTCTTTGGTAAATTTATTTACCCAGACACATAAAACTTTGTTCCTTAAGATTTCAGTTTCACCAAGAACAGAATTGCTTGGCGGAGTGTGCTGCAAACCCAGCTACCTTGTGAGTAGGAACTACATCACCAAGGACAGCTTCTGGTTGAACAATTATGCAGCAGCCTTTTTGATTCTGACTTTTTGGGATGATTTTTGGCGAGTTTAGTTGGATGAGCTCATCAACCAAAGGCTTGAGGATGTTACTGATGGTTTTCATGTTGGGTGAATTGGGTGCAGTAACAATGCCAAGGATACAGGTGAACTTGTTTTGATTTCGCAATTTGGATGAGAGGTTGAGACAGTTGAGGGCAATGAAACCCATAGAATCCTGCTTACCAGCGAGCTTGTTCCACAAAGGATTGAACCAATTGATTATAAAAAGTGTGAAGACCAGTTTGAGAAAAGGTAAAAGTTTTGAGGAGGATTGAGTTGAGTGATTGGCATAAATTTGCCTTTCAGCAAGGGATTGTTGGAAGTTGGAAAGAACAAGTTGTGGTTGACAGGCAGCCTTCTGAGACCATTGATCAATCACATCTTAAACTTCAGGTAGCATTAAAAACCAACAAAGCCAGGCCTTGAAATCTTGGGTGAAAAATGTAGAGAATGGTACATAAGATTGAGCTGTAATTGGGTTACAAGGACAACAAATAGCTTGTTTATAATTCAAAGGGTTGGATGGAAGTTTTCATTTTGAAAAAATTTTTTGGCTGCAAGGTGGAAAATTTGGAAGTGGTCAATAAGTGCGTGAAGTTGGGGTGAATTTAGGATCATACAACAAGTAACATTTGGTACAGCAGTCATGGATGGTGAGTTTTGTGTTGAGTTTGAGTTGCTTAGTGGTTATTTTAATATCTGAAGGAAATTCATCCAATCATTCCAAATTTTCCCATTGATTTAGTTGTAGCAGGTAAATCACATATTCCCTTGGCATACAACAATTAGCCAGACTCATATGACTCATACCACAAAAAAGGGATAGCCAGGTATATGAATAATGACACGGATTCTGTATTAATTTGTGGATGAAGTCAGTAAAGGTAGGTTTTAATGAGGCAAGTCTGTTGTTAGTAATGTGGCACTCACAAATTGTTTTGGTTTGATCCTCAAAATATTTAATTCCTGAAGTTTCTGAGCTGGCAATGCCCAGATCTGTTTCTTCAGCATCTGAATTGATTTGAAGCTCTTCTATGAAATTTCTTGCTGTGACTGGGGAGTTGGTTGACAGATGAGTTGCCCAATGTTTTTTTGTGTGCTTGAATGAAAAAAAGACCTTGACATTTTTGGCCTGGGCATTGAAATAGGTGTGTGATTTACACCAGGGACATTGGAAAATTTGCATGGATGACATTGCGCAAGGAAGTTTGGGATGAGGATAGCAAGATGAGAGGGGTTGTTGATAGCTGATGGATATGATGGGCTAGAAAAGATTAACAAGAGGACATAAAACATGACTTCTGGTGATGAGGAACCCAAGGAGAGTTGATATAAATGTGCAAGTACCCTTTTGGTCAAGGTAGGTGAACCCACAAACTCAAAGCCAACATGACAGGCTGGGGGGTGACCTTTCACATGTGCCAGTTTGGACATGCCCGCAACAAGTGCATGTCAGGGCAACAAAACATGTGAAACGTTGTCACCTTGTTGAAGGTGCCCAAAATGGAACCCTTAGCTTAGTGTTCAAAGCATCCCTCATCATTGTTGAGGTCATGGGTTCAAATCCCATAGTGTGCAAAATTTTGGGTTGTAAAACTTCCAATGCCCTAAAAATGCTTTCAAACAAATTGAATCCTTTCTTGTTCCTCACCCCAAGGGCAGTAGGTACCTGGGGGGGGGGGGGAACAAGATGGGAGGAGATGATTTTAAAAACATACAGAGATGTGGAATTTCCAATCCATTGCCAATTGATCTCTCACTCAATCTCCAATCAATCTCTCAATCAATCATGAATTGATTGAGCAATTGAATGGCAATCAATTGCTGGATTGATTTGAAATCAATCCAGAGATTTATTGGCAATTTATTTCTGGATTGATTTGAAGTCAATCCAGCAATTGATTGACAATTGATTGCTGGATTGATTTGCAATCAATCAAGCAATTGATTCACATGGGGTATCAATTCACTAAAAATGTTAAACAACAAATTGAATCACTTCTTGATCCTCACCCCAAGCGCAGGAGGTGCCTGGGAGGGAACAAGATGGGAGGAGATTATTTCAAAAAAATAAAGAGATGTGGAATTTCCAATCAATTGCCAATTGATCTCTCAAACAATCTCCAATCAATCTTCCAATCAATCATCAATTGATTAAGCAATAGAGTGGCAATTGATTTCTGAATCAATTTTAAATCAATCAAGAAATTAATTTCCATGGGTTATCCATTCAAGTGAATTTTATTAGATGAATTGAATACCTTCTTGATCCTCATCCCACTTGTAGCATGAGGATGGGAGGAGATGATTTGAAAAACATACAGATACAGGGCAAGCATAGGTCTTGTCAGCATTGACTAAAGGGGCAATGTTTGGTTTATAGTTCTTAAAGCACTCCCACCTCTGTTTGGATGAAAGATCCAGCCTACCTTGGTTTTATTTTTCAGTTCATTGGCCATCAGGAGATAAGCCCTAAACTTAGACCATGGAGGTTGGTCAAATGGTGTTTCATTGTCAGATCCAAAGCAAGCTTTTCAGTTGGAGGGAATTTTGAGCCAGTTTACCAGGGTGATTTGATCAGCTCTCATGAGCTGACTTGAGCCTTTTGAAGCTGATGGGAGAGGATTTTTGGATAATGAGTTCCTGGGGAATGTTTGGTTTGGTCCATTGGATTGTTTAGTGGACTTGTGGAAGGAAGTTTGGTGAGGAGCCATTTGAAAAGAATACAAAGGATGTAGCAATGAAGCAATGAAGCAATGAAGTGATGAAGGGATTTGTTGAAAGCAGAGATGAATTGATGAAGGAATGAAGCACTGAGAGTAAGGGTGTGATGAAAGCGGGGATGAAGCAATGAAGTGATGAGAAGATGGATGTGATGAAAGCAATATTGTGTGAGAAAGTGATGAGAGTGATGAAGAAATGAGATTGATGAAGTGATGAGGATAAAAATGAAGAGATGAAGAGCAATGAATCAAATTTTTGAATGAGGTGGGAGGTAGAATTTTTCTAATGGGGTTGGAGTTTGAAACCAGGGGTGATGATGTGGAATGATGGGTTGGGGTGGTGGAAGAATTTAAAGAATTTATTTGAAAAACACATTTATTTTTCATGTAACTTTGACACATCTGATATGAAATAAGTCTGTTTTTTTTTTTAGTTTTAATGGCGGGTTTGAGATGGCGTATTTGGGGTGAAACCCAGCATTAAAAAATGGCTGTTTTGCTTAGCTTTGAAACACCCTAATAAACAATAAGTAATAAATAATAAATAGTAAATAATAAATAATGAATGATAAATAATAAATAATAAATAATAAATGATAAATAATAAATAATAAATAATAAATAATAAATAATAAATAATAAATAATAAATAATAAATAATAAATAATAAGTAATAAATAATAAATAATAAATAATAAATAATAAATAATAAATAATAAATAATAGATAATAGATAATAGATAATAGATAATAAATAATAAATAGTAAATAATAAATAATAAATAAGAACTAATAAATAATAAATAATAAATAATAAATAATAAATAATAAATAATAAATAATAAATAATAAATAATAAATAATAAAAAATAAATAATAAATAATAAATAATAAATAATAAATAATAAATAATAAATAATAAATAATAAATAATAAATAATAAATAATAAATAATAAATCATAAATAATAAATCATAAATAATAAATCATAAATAATAAATCATAAATAATAAATAATAAATAATAAATAATAAATAATAAATAATAAATAATAAATAATAAATAATAAATAATAAATAATAAATAATAAATAATAAATAATAAATAATAAATAATAAATAATAAATAAAAAATAATAAATAATAAATAATAAATAATAAATAATAAATAATAAATTATAAATAATAAATAATAAATAATAAATAATAAATAATAAATAATAAATAATAAATAATAAATAGTAAATAATAAATAATAAATAATAAATAATAAATAATAAATAATAAATAATAAATAATAAATAATAAATAATAAATAATAAATAATAAATAATAAATAATAAATAATAAATAATAAATAATAAAGAATAAATAATAAATAATAAATAGTAAATAATAAATAATGAATGATAAATAATAAATAATAAATGATAAATAATAAATAATAAATAATAAATAATAAATAATAAATAATAAATAATAAATAATAAATAATAAATAATAAATAATAAGTAATAAATAATAAATAATAAATAATAAATAATAAATAATAAATAATAGATAATAGATAATAGATAATAGATAATAAATAATAAATAGTAAATAATAAATAATAAATAATAACTAATAAATAATATAGAATATATAATAAATAATAAATAATAAATAATAAATAATAAATAATAAATAATAAATAATAAATAATAAATAATAAATAATAAATAATAAATAATAAATAATAAATAATAAATAATAAATAATAAATAATAAATAATAAATAATAAATAATAAATAATAAATAAATAATAATAAATATTAAATAATAAATATTAAATAATAAAGCATAAATAATAAAACATAAATAATAAATAATAAATAATAAATAATAAATAATAAATAATAAATAATAAATAATAAATGATAAATGATAAATAATAAATAATTAGTAAAAAATAAAAAATAATAAATAATAAATAATAAATAATAAATAATAAATAATAAATAATAAATAATAAATAATAAATAATAAATAATAAATAATAAATAATAAATAATAAATAATAAATAATAAATAATAAATAATAAATAATAAATAATAAATAATAAATGATAAATAATAAATAATAAATAATAAATAATAAATAATAAATAATAAATAATAAATAATAAATAATACATAATAAATAATACATAATAAATAATAAAAAATAAAAAATAACTAATAACTAATAAATAATAAATAATAAATAATAAATAATAAATAATAAATAATAAATAATAAATAATAAATAATAAATAATAAATAATAAATAATAAATAATAAATAATAAATAATAAATAATAAACAATAAATAAATAATAATAAATATTAAATAATAAATATTAAATAATAAAGCATAAATAATAAAACATAAATAATAAATAATAAATAATAAATAATAAATAATAAATAATAAATAATAAATAATAAATAATAAATAATAAATAATAAATAATAAATAATAAATGATAAATGATAAATAATAAATAATAAATAAAAAATAAAAAATAATAAATAATAAATAATAAATAATAAATAATAAATAATAAATAATAAATAATAAATAATAAATAATAAATAATAAATAATAAATAATAAATAATAAATAATAAATAATAAATAATAAATAATAAATAATAAATAATAAATGATAAATAATAAATAATAAATAATAAATAATAAATAATAAATAATAAATAATAAATAATAAATAATAAATAATAAATAATAAATAATAAATAATAAATAATAAATAATAAATAATAAATAATAAATAATAAATAATAAATAATAAATAATAAATAATAAATAATAAATAATAAATAATAAATAATAAATAATAAATAATAAATAATAAATAATAAATAATAAATAATAAATAATAAATAATAAATAATAAATAATAAATAATAAATAATAAATAATAAATAATAAATGATAAATAATAAATAATAAATAATAAATAATAAATAATAAATAATAAATAATAAATAATAAATAATAAATAATAAATAATAAATAATAAATAATAAATAATAAATAATACATAATAAATAATACATAATAAATAATAAAAAATAAAAAATAAAAAATAAATAATAAATAATAAATAATAAATAATAAATAATAAATAATAAATAATAAATAATAAATAATAAATAATAAATAATAAATAATAAATAATACATAATAAATAATACATAATAAATAATAAAAAATAAAAAATAAATAATAAATAATAAATAATAAATAATAAATAATAAATAATAAATAATAAATAATAAATAATAAATAATAAATAATAAATAATAAATAATAAATAATAAATAATAAATAATAAATAATAAATAATAAATAATAAATAATAAATAATAAATAATAAATAATAAATAATAAATAATAAATAATAAATAATAAATAATAAATAATAAATAATAAATAATAAATAATAAATAATAAATAATAAATAATAAATAATAAATAATAAATAATAAATAATAAATAATAAATAATAAATAATAAATAATAAATAATAAATAATAAATAATAAAAAATAAATAATAATAAATGAATAATAATAAATAAATAAAAAATAATAAATAATAAATAATAAATGATAAATAATAAATAATGAATAATAAATAATAAATAATAAATAATAAATAATAAATAATAAATAATAAATAATAAATAATAAATAATAAATAATAAATAAAAAATAAAAAATAAAAAACAAAAAATAATAAATAATAAATAATAAATAATAAATAATAAATAATAGATAATAAATAATAAATGATAAATAATATATAAAAAATAATAAATAATAAATAATAAAAAATAAAAAATAAAAAATAAATAATAAATATTAAATAATAAAACATAAATAATAAATCATAAATAATAAATAATAAATGATAAATAATAAATAATAAATAATAAATAAAAAATAAAAAATATTAAATATTAAATAATAAAACATAAATAATTAAACATAAATAATAAATAATAAATAATAAATAATAAATAATAAATAACAAATAATAAATAATAAATAATAAATAATAAATAATAAATAATAAATAATAAATAATAAATAATAAATAATAAATAATAAATCATAAATAATAAATAATAAATTATAAATAATAAATAATAAATAATAAATAATAAATAATAAATAATAAATAATAAATAATAAATAATAAATAATAAATAATAAATAATAAATAATAAATAATAAATAATAAATAATAAATAATAAATAATAAATAATAAATAATAAATAATAAATAATAAATAATAAATAATAAATAATAAATAATAAATAATAAATAATAAATAATAAATAATAAATAATAAATAATAAATAATAAATAATAAATAATAAATAATAAATAATAAATAATAAATAAAAAATAATAAAACATAAATAATAAAACATAAATAATAAATAATAAATAATAAATAATAAATAATAAATAATAAATAATAAATGATAAATGATAAATAATAAATAATAAATAAAAAATAATAAATAATAAATAATAAATAATAAATAATAAATAATAAATAATAAATAATAAATAATAAATAATAAATAATAAATAATAAATATTAAATAATAAATAATAAATAATAAATAATAAATAATAAATAATAAATAATAAATAATAAATAATAAATAATAAATAATAAATAATAAATAATAAATAATAAATAATAAATAATAAATAATAAATAATAAATAATAAATAATAAATAATAAATAATAAATAATAAATAATAAATAATAAATAATAATATATAAAACATAAATCATAAATAATAAATAATGAATAATAAATAATAAATAATAAATAATAATAAATAATAAATAATAATAAATAATAAATAATAAATAATAATAAATAATAAATAATAATAAATAATAAATAATAATAAATAATAAATAATAAATAACAAATAATAAATAATAAATAATAAATAATAAATGATAAATGATAAATAATAAATGATAAATAATAAATAATAAATAATAAATAATGAATAATATATAATATATAATTAATAATAAATAATAAATAATAAATAATACATAAAAAATAAAAAATAACAAATAATAAATAATAAATAATGAATAATGAATAATGAATAATAAATAATAAATAATAAATAAAAAATAATAAATAATAAATAATAAATAATAAATAATGAATAATAAATAATAAATAAAAAATAAAAAATAAAAAATAAAAAATAAAAAATAAAAAATAAAAAATAAAAAATAATAAATAATAAATAAAAAATAAAAAATAATAAATAATAAATAATAAACAATAAACAATAAATAATGAATAATAAACAATAAACAATAAATAATAAATAAAAAATAATAAATAATAAATAATAAATAATAAATAATAAATAATAAATAATAAATAATAAATAATAAATAATAAATAATAAATAATAAATAATAAATAATAAATAATAAATAATAAATAATAAATAATAAATCATAAATAATAAATCATAAATAATAAATAATAAATAATAAATAATAAATAATAAATAATAAATAATAAATAATAAATAATAAATAATAAATAATAAATAATAAATAATAAATAATAAATAATAAATAATAAATAATAAATAATAAATAATAAATAATAAATAATAAATAATAAATAATAAATAATAAATAATAGGTAATAAATAATAAATAATAAATAATAAATAATAAATAATAAATAATAAATAATAAATCATAAATAATAAATCATAAATAATAAATAATAAATAATAAATAATTAATAATAAATAATAAATAATAAATAATAAATAATAAATAATAAATAAAAAATAATAAATAATAAATAATAAATAATAAATAATAAATAAAAAATAATAAATAATAAATAATAAATAATAAATAATAAATAATAAATAATAATAGATAATAGATAATAAATAATAAATAATAAATAATAAATAATAAATAATAAATAATAAATAATAAATAATAAATAATAAATAATAAATAATAAATAATAAATAATAAATAATAAATAATAAATAATAAATGATAATAAATGATAAATAATAAATAATAAATAATAAATAATAAATAATAAATAATAAATAATAAATAATAAATAATAAATAATAAATAATAAATAATAAATAATAAATAATAAATAATAAATAATAAATAATAAATAATAAATAATAAATAATAAATAATAAATAATAAATAATAAATAAAAAATAATAAATAAAAAATAATAAATAATAAATAATAAATAATAAATAATAAATAATAAATAATAAATAATAAATAATAAATAATAAATAATAAATAATAAATAATAAATAATAAATAATAAATAATAAATAATAAATAATACATAATAAATAATACATAATAAATAATAAATAATAAATAATAAATAATAAATAATAAATAATAAATAATAAATAATAAATAATAAATAATAAATAATTAATAATAAATAATAAATAATAAATAATAAATAATAAATAATAAATAATAGATAATAAATAATAAATAATAAATAATTAATAATAAATAATAAATAATAAATAATAAATAATAAATAATAAATAATAAATAATAAATAATAAATAATAAATAATAAATAATAAATAATAAATAATAAAAAATAAAAAATAAAAAATAAATAATAATAAATGAATAATAATAAATAAATAAAAAATAATAAATAATAAATAATAAATAATAAATAATAAATAATAAATAATAAATAATAAATAATAAATAATAAATGATAAATGATAAATAATAAATAATAAATAATAAATAATAAATAATAAATAATAAATAATAAATAATAAATAATAAATAATAAATAATAAATAATAAATAATAAATAATAAATAATAAATAATAAATAATAAATAATAAATAATAAATAATAAATAATAAATAATAAATAATAAATAATAAATAATAAATAATAAATAATAAATAATAAATAATAAATAATAAATAATAAATAATAAATAATAAATAATAAATAATAAATAATAAATAATAAATAATAAATAATAAATAATACATAATAAATAATACATAATAAATAATAAATAATAAATAATAAATAATAAATAATAAATAATAAATAATAAATAATAAATAATAAATAATTAATAATAAATAATAAATAATAAATAATAAATAATAAATAATAAATAATAGATAATAAATAATAAATAATAAATAATAAATAATAAATAATAAATAATAAATAATAAATAATAAATAATAAATAATAAATAATAAATAATAAATAATAAATAATAAATAATAAATAATAAATAATAAAAAATAAAAAATAAATAATAATAAATGAATAATAATAAATAAATAAAAAATAATAAATAATAAATAATAAATAATAAATAATAAATGATAAATAATAAATAATGAATAATGAATAATAAATAATAAATAATAAATAATAAATAATAAATAATAAATAATAAATAATAAATAATAAATAATAAATAATAAATAATAAATAATAAATAATAAATAATAAATAATAAATAATAAATAATAAATAAAAAATAAAAAACAAAAAATAATAAATAATAAATAATAAATAATAAATAATAAATAATAGATAATAAATAATAAATGATAAATAATATATAATAAATAATAAAAAATAAAAAATAAAAAATAAATATTAAATATTAAATAATAAAACATAAATCATAAATCATAAATAATAAATAATAAATGATAAATAATAAATAATAAATAATAAATAAAAAATAAAAAATATTAAATATTAAATAATAAATATTAAATAATAAAACATAAATAATTAAACATAAATAATAAATAATAAATAATAAATAATAAATAATAAATAATAAATAATAAATAATAAATAATAAATAATAAATAATAAATAATAAATAATAAATAATAAATAATAAATAATAAATAATAAATAATAAATAATAAATAATAAATAATAAATAATAAATAATAAATAATAAATAATAAATAATAAATAATAAATAATAAATAATAAATAATAAATAATAAATAATAAATAATAAATAATAAATAATAAATAATAAATAATAAATAATAAATAACAAATAACAAATAATAAATAATAAAAAATAAATAATAAATAATAAATAATAAATAATAAATAATAAATAATAAATAATAAATAATAAATAATAAATAATAAATAATAAATAATAAATAATAAATAATAAATAATAAATAATAAATAATAAATAATAAATAATAAATAATGAATAATAAATAATAAATAATAAATAATAAATAATAAATAATAAATAATAAATAATAAATAATAAATAATAAATAATAAATAATAAATAATAAATAATAAATAATAAATAATAAATAATAAATAATAAATAATAAATAATAAATAATAAATAATAAATAATAAATAATAAATAATAAATAATAAATAATAAATAATAAATAATAAATAATAAATAATAAATTATAAATAATAAATAATAAATAATAAATAATAAATAATAAATAATAAATAATAAATAGTAAATAATAAATAATAAATAATAAATAATAAATAATAAATAATAAATAATAAATAATAAATAATAAATAATAAATAATAAATAATAAATAATAAAAAATAAATAATAAATAATAAATAATAAATAATAAATAATAAATAATAAATAATAAATAATAAATAATAAATAATAAATAATAAATAATAAATAAAAAATAAAAAACAAAAAATAATAAATAATAAATAATAAATAATAAATAATAAATAATAGATAATGAATAATAAATGATAAATAATATATAATAAATAATAAATAATAAATAATAAAAAATAAAAAATAAAAAATAAATAATAAATATTAAATAATAAAACATAAATAATAAATCATAAATAATAAATAATAAATGATAAATAATAAATAATAAATAATAAATAAAAAATAAAAAATATTAAATATTAAATAATAAAACATAAATAATTAAACATAAATAATAAATAATAAATAATAAATAATGAATAATAAATAACAAATAATAAATAATAAATAATAAATAATAAATAATAAATAATAAATAATAAATAATAAATAATAAATAATAAATAATAAATCATAAATAATAAATAATAAATTATAAATAATAAATAATAAATAATAAATAATAAATAATAAATAATAAATAATAAATAATAAATAATAAATAATAAATAATAAATAATAAATAATAAATAATAAATAATAAATAATAAATAATAAATAATAAATAATAAATAATAAATAATAAATAATAAATAATAAATAATAAATAATAAATAATAAATAATAAATAATAAATAATAAATAATAAATAATAAATAATAAATAATAAATAATAAATAATAAATAATAAATAATAAATAATAAATAATAAATAATAAATAATAAATAATAAATAAAAAATAATAAATAAAAAATAATAAAACATAAATAATAAATAATAAATAATAAATAATAAATAATAAATAATAAATAATAAATAATAAATAATAAATAATAAATAATAAATAATAAATAATAAATAATAAATAATAAATAATAAATAATAAATAATAAATAATAAATAATAAATAATAATATATAAAACATAAATCATAAATAATAAATAATGAATAATAAATAATAAATAATAAATAATAATAAATAATAAATAATAAATAATAATAAATAATAAATAATAATAAATAATAAATAATAATAAATAATAAATAATAAATAACAAATAATAAATAATAAATAATAAATAATAAATAATAAATGATAAATGATAAATAATAAATGATAAATAATAAATAATAAATAATAAATAATGAATAATATATAATATATAATTAATAATAAATAATAAATAATAAATAATACATAAAAAATAAAAAATAACAAATAATAAATAATAAATAATGAATAATGAATAATGAATAATAAATAATAAATAATAAATAATAAATAATAAATAATAAATAATAAATAATAAATAATGAATAATAAATAATAAATAAAAAATAAAAAATAAAAAATAAAAAATACAAAATAAAAAATAAAAAATAATAAATAATAAATAAAAAATAAAAAATAATAAATAATAAATAATAAACAATAAACAATAAATAATAAATAATAAACAATAAACAATAAATAATAAATAAAAAATAATAAATAATAAATAATAACTAATAAATAATAAATAATAAATAATAAATAATAAATAATAAATAATAAATAATAAATAATAAATGATAAATAATAAATAATAAATAATAAATCATAAATAATAAATCATAAATAATAAATAATAAATAATAAATAATAAATAATAAATAATAAATAATAAATAATAAATAATAAATAATAAATAATAAATAATAAATAATAAATAATAAATAATAAATAATAAATAATAAATAATAAATCATAAATAATAAATCATAAATAATAAATAATAAATAATAAATAATAAATAATAAATAATAAATAATAAATAATAAATAATAAATAATAAATAATAAATAATAAATAATAAATAATAAATAATAAATAATAAATAATAAATAATAAATAATAAATAATAAATAATAAATAATAAATAATAAATAATAAATAATAAATAATAAATAATAAATAATAAATAATAAATAATAAATAATAAATAATAAATAATAAATAATAAATAATAAATAATAAATAATAAATAATAAATAATAAATAATAAATAATAAATAATAAATAATAAATAATAAATAATAGGTAATAAATAATAAATAATAAATAATAAATAATAAATAATAAATAATAAATAATAAATCATAAATAATAAATCATAAATAATAAATAATAAATAATAAATAATTAATAATAAATAATAAATAATAAATAATAAATAATAAATAATAAATAATAAATAAAAAATAATAAATAATAAATAATAAATAAAAAATAATAAATAATAAATAATAAATAATAAATAATAAATAATAAATAATAAATAATAAATAATAAATAATAAATAATAAATAATAAATAATAGATAATAGATAATAAATGATAAATAATAAATAATAAATAATAAATAATAAATAATAAATAATAAATAATAAATAATAAATAATAAATAATAAATAATAAATAATAAATAATAAATAATAAATAATAAATGATAAATGATAAATGATAAATAATAAATAATAAATAATAAATAATAAATAATAAATAATAAATAATAAATAATAAATAATAAATAATAAATAATAAATAATAAATAATAAATAATAAATAATAAATAATAAATAATAAATAATAAATAATAAATAATAAATAATAAATAATAAATAATAAATAATAAATAATAAATAATAAATAATAAATAAAAAATAATAAATAATAAATAATAAATAATAAATAATAAATAATAAATAATAAATAATAAATAATAAATAATAAATAATAAATAATAAATAATAAATAATAAATAATAAATAATAAATAATAAATAATAAATAATAAATAATACATAATAAATAATACATAATAAATAATAAATAATAAATAATAAATAATAAATAATAAATAATAAATAATAAATAATTAATAATAAATAATAAATAATAAATAATAAATAATAAATAATAAATAATAGATAATAAATAATAAATAATAAATAATAAATAATAAATAATAAATAATAAATAATAAATAATAAATAATAAATAATAAATAATAAATAATAAATAATAAATAATAAAAAATAAAAAATAAATAATAATAAATGAATAATAATAAATAAATAAAAAATAATAAATAATAAATAATAAATAATAAATAATAAATAATAAATAATAAATAATAAATGATAAATGATAAATAATAAATAATAAATAATAAATAATAAATAATAAATAATAAATAATAAATAATAAATAATAAATAATAAATAATAAATAATAAATAATAAATAATAAATAATAAATAATAAATAATAAATAATAAATAATAAATAATAAATAATAAATAATAAATAATAAATAATAAATAATAAATAATAAATAATAAATAATAAATAATAAATAATAAATAATAAATAATAAATAATAAATAATAAATAATAAATAATAAATAATAAATAATAAATAATAAATAATAAATAATAAATAATAAATAATAAATAATAAATAATAAATAATAAATAATAAATAATAAATAATAAATAATAAATAATAAATAAATAATAAATAATAATACATAATAAATAATACATAATAAATAATAAATAATAAATAATAAATAATAAATAATAAATAATAAATAATAAATAATAAATAATTAATAATAAATAATAAATAATAAATAATAAATAATAAATAATAAATAATAGATAATAAATAATAAATAATAAATAATAAATAATAAATAATAAATAATAAATAATAAATAATAAATAATAAATAATAAATAATAAATAATAAATAATAAATAATAAATAATAAATAATAAATAATAAATAATAAAAAATAAATAATAATAAATGAATAATAATAAATAAATAAAAAATAATAAATAATAAATAATAAATAATAAATAATAAATGATAAATAATAAATAATGAATAATGAATAATAAATAATAAATAATAAATAATAAATAATAAATAATAAATAATAAATAATAAATAATAAATAATAAATAATAAATAATAAATAATAAATAATAAATAATAAATAATAAATAATAAATAATAAATAATAAATAATAAATAATAAATAATAAATAATAAATAATAAATAAAAAATAAAAAACAAAAAATAATAAATAATAAATAATAAATAATAAATAATAAATAATAGATAATAAATAATAAATGATAAATAATATATAATAAATAATAAAAAATAAAAAATAAAAAATAAAAAATAAAAAATAAATAATAAATATTAAATAATAAAACATAAATCATAAATCATAAATAATAAATAATAAATGATAAATAATAAATAATAAATAAAAAATAAAAAATAAAAAATATTAAATATTAAATAATAAATATTAAATAATAAAACATAAATAATTAAACATAGATAATAAATAATAAATAATAAATAATAAATAATAAATAATAAATAATAAATAATAAATAATAAATAATAAATAATAAATAATAAATAATAAATAATAAATAATAAATAATAAATAATAAATAATAAATAATAAATAATAAATAATAAATAATAAATAATAAATAATAAATAATAAATAATAAATAATAAATAATAAATAATAAATAATAAATAATAAATAATAAATAATAAATAATAAATAATAAATAATAAATAATAAATAATAAATAATAAATAATAAATAATAAATAATAAATAATAAATAATAAATAATAAATAATAAATAATAAATAATAAATAATAAATAACAAATAACAAATAATAAATAATAAAAAATAAATAATAAATAATAAATAATAAATAATAAATAATAAATAATAAATAATAAATAATAAATAATAAATAATAAATAATAAATAATAAATAATAAATAATAAATAATAAATAATAAATAATAAATAATAAATAATAAATAATAAATAATGAATAATAAATAATAAATAATAAATAATAAATAATAAATAATAAATAATAAATAATAAATAATAAATAATAAATAATAAATAATAAATAATAAATAATAAATAATAAATAATAAATAATAAATAATAAATAATAAATAATAAATAATAAATAATAAATAATAAATAATAAATAATAAATAATAAATAATAAATAATAAATAATAAATAATAAATAATAAATAATAAATAATAAATAATAAATAGTAAATAATAAATAATAAATAATAAATAATAAATAATAAATAATAAATAATAAATAATAAATAATAAATAATAAATAATAAATAATAAAAAATAAATAATAAATAATAAATAATAAATAATAAATAATAAATAATAAATAATAAATAATAAATAATAAATAATAAATAATAAATAATAAATATTAAATAATAAATATTAAATAATAAAACATAAATAATAAAACATAAATAATAAATAATAAATAATAAATAATAAATAATAAATGATAAATGATAAATAATAAATAATAAATAAAAAATAAAAAATAAAAAATAATAAATAATAAATAATAAATCATAAATCATAAATAATAAATAATAAATAATAAATAATAAATAATAAATAATAAATAATAAATAATAAATAATAAATAATAAATAATAAATAATAAATAATGAATAATAAATAATAAATAATAAATAATAATATATAAAACATAAATAATAAATAATAAATAATGAATAATAAATAATAAATAATAAATAATAATAAATAACAAATAATAAATAATAATAAATAATAAATAATAATAAATAATAAATAATAATAAATAATAAATAATAATAAATAATAAATAATAAATAATAAATGATAAATGATAAATAATAAATGATAAATAATAAATAATAAATAATAAATAATGAATAATATATAATATATAATTAATAATAAATAATAAATAATAAATAATACATAAAAAGTAAAAATAACAAATAATAAATAATAAATAATGAATAATGAATAATAAATAATAAATAATAAATAATAAATAATAAATAATGAATAATAAATAAAAAATAAAAAATAAAAAATAAAAAATAAAAAATAAAAAATAAAAAATAATAAATAATAAATAATAAATAAAAAATAAAAAATAATAAATAATAAATAATAAACAATAAACAATAAATAATAAATAATAAACAATAAACAATAAATAATAAATAAAAAATAATAAATAATAAATAATAAATCATAAATAATAAATAATAAATAATAAATAATAAATAATAAATAATAAATAATAAATAATAAATAATAAATCATAAATAATAAATAATAAATAATAAATAATAAATAATAAATAATAAATAATAAATAATAAATAATAATAAATAAATAATAAATAATAAATAATAAATAATAAATAATAGGTAATAAATAATAAATAATAAATAATAAATAATAAATAATAAATAATAAATAATAAATAATAAATAATAAAAAATAAAAAATAAATAATAAATAATAAATAATAAATAATAAATAATAAATAATAAATAATAAATAATAAATAATAAATAATAAATAATAAATAATAAATAATAAATGATAAATAATAAATCATAAATAATAAATCATAAATAATAAATCATAAATAATAAATCATAAATAATAAATAATAAATAATAAATAATAAATAATAAATAATAAATCATAAATAATAAATAATAAATAATAAATAATAAATAATAAATAATAAATAATAAATAATAAATAATAAATAATAAATAATAAATAATAAATAATAAATAATAAATAAAAAATAATAAATAAAAAATAAAAAATAATAAATAATAAATAATAAATAATAAATAATAAATAATAAATAATAAATAATAAATAATAAATAATAAATAATAAATAATAAATAATAAATAGTAAATAATAAATAATAAATAATAAATAATAAATAATAAATAATAAATAATAAATAATAAATAATAAATAATAAATAATAAATAATAAAGAATAAATAATAAATAATAAATAATAAATAATAAATAATAAATAATAAATAATAAATAATATATAATCAATAATAAATAATAAATAATAAATAATAAATAATAAATAATAAATAATAAATAATAAATAATAAATAATAAATAATAAATAATAAATAATAAATAATAAATAATAAATAATAAATAATAAATAATAAATAATAAATAATAAATAATAAATAATAAATAATAAATAATAAATAATAAATAATGAATAATATGTAATATATAATTAATAATAAATAATAAATAATACATAAAAAATAAAAAATAACAAATAATAAATAATAAATAATGAATAATAAATAATAAATAATAAATAATAAATAATAAATAATAAATAATAAATAATGAATAATAAATAATAAATAATAAATAATAAATAATAAATAATAAATAATAAATAAAAAATAATAAATAATAAATAAAAAATAATAAATAATAAATAATAAATAATAAATAAAAATAATAAATAATAAATAATAAACAATAAACAATGAATAATGAATAATTAATAATAAATAATAAATAATAAATAATAAATAATAAATAATAAATAATAAATAATAAATAATAAATAATAAATAATAAATAATAAATAATAAATAATAAATAATAAATAATAAATAATAAATAATAAATAATAAATAATAAATAATAAATAATAAATAATAAATAATAAATAAAAAATAATAAATAATAAATAATAAATAATAAATAATAAATAATAAATAATAAATAATAAATAATAAATAATAAATAATAAATAATAAATAATCAATAATCAATAATAAATAATAAATAATAAATAATAAATAATAAATAATAAATAATAAATAATAGGTAATAAATAATAAATAATAAATAATAAATAATAAATAATAAATAATAAATAATAAATAATAAATAATAAATAATAAATAATAAATAATAAATAATAAATAATAAATAATAAATCATAAATAATAAATCATAAATAATAAATAATAAATAATAAATAATAAATAATTAATAATAAATAATAAATAATAAATAATGAATAATAAATAACAAATAATAAATAATAAATAATAAATAATAAATAATAAATAATAAATAATAAATAATAAATAATAAATAATAAATAATAAATAATAAATAATAAATAATAAATAATAAATAATAAATAATAAATAATAAATAATAAATAATAAATAATAAATAATAAATAGTAAATAATAAATAATAAATAATAAATAACAAATAATAAATAATAAATAATAAATAATAAATAATAAATAATAAATAATAAATAATAAATAATAAATAATAAATAATAAATAATGAATAATAAATAATAAATAATAAATAATAAATAATAAATAATAAATAATAAATAATAAATAATAAATAATAAATAATAAATAATAAATAATAAATAATAAATAATAAATAATAAATAATAAATAATAAATAATAAATAATAAATAATAAATAATAAATAATAAATAATAAATAATAAATAATAAATAATAAATAATAAATAATAAATAATAAATAATAAATAATACATAATAAATAATACATAATACATAATAAATAATTTACTCACCGCATTGAGCCTTCAAGACTTCCTGAAAACACAAGAGATGCAATTCTTGTGTTTTTATTTAGGAGAAACTTGGCACCAGGAACAAGACTTTGGACTAATTCAAGTGGAGTTCAGCCAGAAAGTTTTTTTATGAGGATTGAAATGTAGGCATTGTTCCTTATGAACTTAAGCTCTTTAAATGAAGATCATCTCTCTGGAGGGCTGAATCAATTAAGGAAGAGGGCATGAGATATGGAACGTAACACTCCCTCATTTACTGGATGATAGAGCAAGATCAGCATGTATTTGAGGAGAGCAGGCAGTTGTGATAGACAGAAGGTTGAGATAAAATGTTGAATTCTTATAATCATAATCAGGGATGGTTTCAGAGTATTTCGTGATGAAAAGTCTCAGCATTTTGGGGCCCTGCACCAGAAGAAATTGCCTTTTCTGGCATTTTTGGACATTTTTAAAACCTTAGCTTGTATTATTACTGTATTGACTCTGAGGGCCATCAGTCTGGTGAATTTGACCACCATCACTTACCAAAAGGCTTATTCAGCCTTCTAATTTGCACACAAAATTTGCACAATATATATTTTTATGCCTGTAGAAACTTTGGGAAATAAATCTTGCAATTAAATTATAATCCAAAAACATAGCCCCATGACATGAACCTACAAAATTTACAGGGACCCAGATCTGCAGTGATAATAATTGAGCACTTGATGTTTGGAGTAAAATTGAAAATTGATACAAATGCTGCATAAATTTGATAGCATGGATGCAGAATCCAATCCCTCATGGAACCCTAAGTCCTGAGGAGGAGGTAAGGAGTTGGGCGTGTACTTGATATTGAGTCTTTTTTAGAATCAGGTGACTAACTGATCCATCATTTCTTCACAATCTGGATGCAGAGGGTGCATGCAGCAGTTCTATTTGACTAGATTGTATGGCAAGATTTATTCAGATGTGTCAATTGAAACTCTGGAAGCTTATTTCTAGGGCCTACACCCTCAGAGCATCTCCAATCATCCTGGTAAACCCAATGGTCAACATGAGTGAATATTCAATTGAGAAATTTCAATCTTTCTAATTCAATTCATCAACAAGGAAAATTCTGGCATTAAATTGCAAAAGAAAACTGGAGATAGAAACACTTTGTGCTGAGATAAATGTCAATCTAGTTGTCAATTAATCTGCTTCCATAGCTTAACTTGGTGTACCTCGGCAGCCTTGAAGGGCGAGGCATGGGCGAAGACATTCCGACCCAATCCATTCTGTGCCAGCTGGACACGCGCTTACAGGTCGCGGTAAAATTTGAGGTTTGGTTCCAGAAATAAGCAATAGAAGTGCAATGAGCAGCACAATTTTTTTTGTGAATGGCATTCCCTGTTTTAGTTTCTGGAGCGAACATTAATTTCCCATTAGCTTTCCAGTCTTTTTGTTTTGAGGCCATTGCTCCCTTCCAGGTTAAATATTGAAAAACACGAACTCAAAAGTGACTTGTCCCAGAGACTGGCCTGCGCAACACCAATGGACCTTGGGAAAACAGAAAGGGATTTGAGGGCCAGGAATGGGTGTGTTGGTAGCAGCACTCGGAAATAGGCCTTGGGAGAATTGAAGGAAAATCACAAGCTGATCGATTGCAACGTGTAAGAATCCAATTGAAGTGTATGAAAAATGAACCATAAACTCATGACTTCAGGAAAAACGATTAGAACCTAAAGAAACCTCACATGGATTCCGGGGCCAGGGATGGGTGGGTTGGGAGCAGAACTTGTTCACGGACCTAGTGAAAATGGAAGCACAAACGGAAGGTGGGGAAAAGGTTGAAGAAGGGGTTAAGGAAGGATGGGTTAATATATTTGTTGGTGTTTCCATACAAGGCGTTGGGGTGAGGGGGCAAGAGGCATATTTTAAGTAAGAACAGCAAAATATGATATCTTGGGTGAGCGGTCACATGACATGAATGTATTGGAGATATGTGAAGAAAGGATTGATATGAAATACGGTTTATGGAATCTTAAGGTACCGATAACATCTAGAAGTTGGAAATCCCAGCGAGCGTGACACGACTTTAAGTTGGTTGAGTGCGTATCGCAAAGGGTATCAAGATAAGAGGATAGCATTCTTATTTGGAATGTGTAAGGCAGGAAATTCAAAAATATCCCCATAAGGAGAACTTCAAAGCAAGATGCGGAAAACTCTGATTATAAATAGGAAAGGGATCGTAGAGAGCAGATTCTATATAGGCGTTATGGATAAACCAGGGGAACCCATTATTTTCGAAGAGTCACAAGATGAAAATGGTTTTAATGAAAGCTGTAACTTATAGCCAACTGAAAGCTTTTAAATTCTTGATCCTCGAATTTTTTACAAAATAGCTATTTAAAGGACACGAAGATTCTGTCTCTAATTTCTATACATCCATTGCCCGGGCTCCTCCAGCCCCTTCCAGTCAATCTCAACGCTACCTTGAAGCCAAGCGGTAGTCTCTTGTCTTTCCTGGGCAATTCCCAATTCGCTAACAAAAAGTCGTAGTACGAGGACCAAATGGGACGTGTGTTCTATTGCGTTATACCGGTCTATAAATAGATCGGTATCCGTTGCATTTAGTCATGTTTATCATATCGTCATCTCTTCATATCCGTGTATACAGCACTTTTTATCTTTCAAACTATTATCTTTTATTTCACTAATCTTTTATTTCACTAGGGGATTAGCGGCTGTGCCGCCCCCTGTCCATTGATCAACAACGGCAAAAATCTTGAATGAAAGTAAAGTAATGATCAGAAATTGACATGAAGCATGTTGAATCAAATTCAAAAGATCATTTTTGGGAATATGAATTTATAAGTGCAAACCAGTCTTTCAGTTCTAAAAAAGACGGAATCAGAAGAATGGCCGGCATTGAATTAATTGTAAAAAAGGACGAAAGAACCATTCTGGCAATTGATAAAATATTTGAAAGTGGTTTTCAGTTATTTATGCGTTTAAAAAAGCTCGAGTTACTATTTTGAAAGTTTGTCGACCGGCTTTGGAGGACAGTAATGCGACTGTTAAATTATCAAAGGACATGACTCTTGATAGAGCAACGTACAACTGCCCAAGAGCAAAAACAGATTTATGTAACATTACTCCAACATGTTGTAAAGATTGCTCTTGGGATTTGTTGATAGTCATAAAGAAAGCAAGCGATATTGGAAATTCATAACGATAAAATTGTGCTAGAATCCCTTCTTTGCCATCATACATAAGACTGATCTTCCGTATAACAAGTTTGGTTCTGCTTTTCGATCCCGTCAAAATGAAGCACTTTAAAGAATGAGATTGATTGTCGGTTATCACAAGCCTGGTACCGTTACACAATCCTGCTTTTACATTGAAGTTTCGAAGAAGAATGACAAGACAACCAATTTTATGTTTAATAAGTTAATGAGATTTTTGGGAAAATTTGGAATGGACAAAGAATTGAGAGCTTCCTCGGGTAAATTCTCCTGTATCTGCAATTTGATTGAGGCTATATTGTGAGAAATGTTCGTATTTCAAATTTAAAGAAATCGAATTCGGTAGGAAATCAGTATCTAGAAATCGGATAACCCAGCTAGCGCACTGTTATCTACACCGAATTTGAAGGTGCGTATCGCAATTTGAAATGAAAGGTTTGAGTTGTGCAGTTGCAAAGATGAAAGGATTAAAATAACAAAGATTTCTCCATGGGGAACAGAAGCCTCCCCCCAAGAGTAATTGGAAGTATTTATACACAAATGAAAGATAGTTCTGTTATGAATCTTTGCGGTTTTACGGGATAGCGGAAATCCGGAAAACATTCTGATTCGGGAAAATGGGAGTGCCGTTAGATTCCTAATAGAGGAACGCTATGGTAACATAAACCTAATAAATGAATATCTTAGGCTCCGTTCGGCAACCGGGGTGTATCTCGCGCCCCCGCGCCAAAAAAGATATACACCCTGTATGTCGCAAATGTGACATACAGGGTGGTTTGGCAAGGTGTACGTGTATGTGTACATCGCCATGTACAGTGGGTAGACAGAAATATTGGGACTGATTGACTTGAAACAGTCAATTTATTTTCAGGCATATGTTTCAAGCTAAATCAATTGTTCAAAAAAAAGGCATGCAGTTACATTTATTGATGGGATTAGATATTTTAGCATCTGGACTTTAATAATAGAACATTTGAAATTTGGAAAAATACCAAATCATAATTTTTTTAAAAAAAATCATAAAAAGCAAAAAATTATCAAAAAACATGCCAGAGGAAAAAAAATTGAAACATTCTGTGCCATCAATATTTTTTCTTCTTTATGGTGGTGTTGGAGAGGATCAAAAGGAATAATTTTCATGAAAGAAACATTAACAATCAGAGTTTCTAAAAAAAATTAAAACCAATTTTGATTGATGTTGATGTTTTGGTGCCGTGGTAAGATTGTAGCAATAAATTTGAGATAGGTAGGTTGGAATTCTTGGAAACCACTTAAAAAGGCTTATTCAAGCGCTGTCGGCATGTGATGTTCATATCTTTCAAGTCTTGTGATCTTGTTCAGCTTTGAGGTGCTTTGAGCTGCTTGAGTTTAAATTGGTCTGAGGTCAAATCTGAGTTGGGCTGATTTCAATTGCTCTAGGGTTGATTTGGACCATCAAAATTCTACCCTTGGCTGATGGTTTGACCACCTTGATCTTTGGAAATAACCAATTGCGCAAAGAAGACTAAACATCAAAAAACAGAAACATGAATCAAGGTCAAAGATCAACAATAAAATTTAAAAAAAATTATTACCATGTTTGTTTTTTTGATCAATCAAGTACTGTGACATGGAAATAAAGAAACTGAGTTGGTGGAAATGTGGAAATGGGTTGGATGGAGTGGGAGCCGGAAGATGGGTTGGTCAACAGCAAGATCAAGACACCCAGGGCTGCATCTACATTGTTTGAAGTACCCAGGTGTTGTCACTTTGACTAACAGTCCCACAACTTTTTTCTATGCAATGTACACTGCATCTTGCGGGCCCCATTTTGGGTGGGGATGGACATACAGGGTTGACCCTGTATCTTCCCCCCTTGCGCGCCCTTAACAGTCCCCCCACCACCCCCCACCCCCACTACACTTGTGAACAGGGGTGTATGCTGCAACCCCCAGGGTGTATGTGTTTGGGGCAAATGTTGTTTTAGGCCGCATCCGCCCCCCAAAACACATACAGATACATGTGTGCAGTTGCCAAAAGCAGCCTTACTAATCTGATATTATGTGTTAAATAGAATTTTTGGTGAGGTTCATGACAAATCATGTGTAACTACTTGCACAACTTTTTCTTTTTCCCAGTTCCTTTACATTGGGTATCTAGGCAGGATTGAAACACTTCAAGTAGGCATTGAATCAATCCGGAAGGTGTTCTTCCATGAACCATGTATCATCCCCTGGAGGAGAGTTGTCCAACGCAAAAGGAATTCTCAACAGCCACCTTGCAACCTAGCATCCAACACAGCACCCAATCTCTCCCAATTCACAATACAATGATCCTCTTTTTACACTTCTTTCATATTTTCCTTTGACACCTTGGATTGCAATTCCAATGACTCCTTATACCTTGCAATCAAAGATACGTTGAAGAAGGGGTGTAGCTTGGGATAATAGTCCTTGATATCCAGACGGACGGCATTTGTGCCTACCATCTCTATTACCTTAAAAGGTCCTATAATGTTGGACTGAGGCCAAGAAGTGGCACATTGCCATAGCAGAAGCGGAAGGAAGCAAAGGGCGTAAAAGCAACAGTAAGCTTAAGCCCAGCTCCCCCAACTTTTGAATCAAACAGAGCACACTCAGAATGTGCTTCAGAAAATATGAGCCCCACTAACACCTGCACAACTGTAGAGACAGGCACCCACGGATTCAGACGGGAGCCAGCTCCAAGAACATTGATTTCACCCACAGCCTGACAAGACAAAGCCTAAAATGGGTAGAAGCAGTGAACACCAGCCAACCCCAAGCACTCCAGAGAAATCCAATAAAAAAAAGACAGCGCGCCCCACTGGCGTGCACTTGTTACTGGGAATTTCTGTCTGTCCATGATGAAAACTCTCAAGGATGGGTTGTGTCATATAAAAAGAAAATTTTTTTTCACCCTTTTTATTTCAACCAATTGAGCCTTCTCACAATCAGTCCATCAATCAAAAAGAGTTGTTCTCAAGATCTCATTCATCAGTTGTAAACATTTAAAGCAATACACACTAAAGCCTTGGCCCTCTTAGTCCAAAGTCTTTCAGATTAACTGTCAAAAGCGCCAACCAATTGCGCCCCAGAGAAATGGCACCTCCAAGACAAAACCAACAAATACCCACCAACCTCTCAAACAACAAAGCCATCAAAGCGGTTATGCTTGATGAAGATAACTAAAGTTATTGGTCCCAGAGAATGAGAGGTTTCCTCAAATTCAGGGGATTGCTGAAAACAACAACCACCCTGCCTGCAGACACCTACAGGAAGGAAGAAGAGAGAAAGGCAACAGAAGCCTGCGTGAACCTAACCTCAAACATAAATCCAACAATTCACAAAGACATAATCACCAAAGAAATTGAGTTTGACCCACATGCAATTTGGAACAAGCTCAAGGAAAGATATGCAACCACCAATATCTGTACTATTTATAAAGTTTGGAGAAGGTTTGAATCAGTCAAATACAATGAAGAAATTCCAACCTTCATAAAAAAGATGAAGGCCATCCTTGCAGACAAAAGCATGATAGGTTTAACCATCCCTCCGGAGGTCAGAGCATGTTACATAATAGCAAGAATAACTGACAGGAGGCCAGCCCTAATGCAAACACTCCTGTGTGATGATGTGTTGCTGGACAACCCTGAGAAACTCATGAGCCGGCTGATCAACATAGCCAACCACAACCTGGCTTCAAACACCCATGTGCCACCAATAATGGCAGCAACGGTGTTGGTGAATTGAAGAAAAGGAGAACAAGACAGGGATAACCAAATTAGATGCGGAGGAGGGGAAAAAACCCAAATTCAAGCCACTCCGAGGAACAGTGCTGGAAAATACACCTGGACCTTAGACCAGCCAAAAGTGTAACAAACCATAGGTACCTGTATTACAAATTGTACAATCCCATACCCACAACTATATACATATAAATCTCTATAAACATAATTACCACATTATGCTCTTAGACAAAATCATCATGTATATGAACTAGTCCAACCCATGGATCCTGACTGACTCTTCCTCATCAGAGTTTGAGTCAAGAATCAGGAGCCGGTTGAGCCTATTCCGTGGCATTGGGAAATCCTGCAGTTTAGTAATCTATTATCAGAGTTTGAGTCAAGAATTGGAAGCGGGTTGAGCTTATTCCTTGGAATTGGGAAATCCTGAAGGTCACAGATCCCAATAGAACACAACAGGTTAAAAGCCGCCCAATGATTGTACCACTACCACAATATTGTCTCCTCTGAGTCCGCCGCCAGTAGGTGTTGTAGTTAGACCACCGGTAGGTGGATGGATAAGATTTTTTGCAACATCCTGGAAGACAGCAACAAATCTGATAGAAATAGACAAGGCTGGAGATCAGACTACTCCTCACTATACTCTTCAAGAGAAGGCTGATTTGTTCCAGAACCCGAAAGGAACAATATGAGTGTACCCTCCATTGAGTCTCTACTTACTATCATTAACAACTTGCAATCCCAAATCAAGCGTTCAGAACTCAATGTGACCCACCACTTCCCTGCCCCAACCAGGGAATTCCATAACATAGACCCTGTTACAAAGAATTTCTTTGAGGATCCTGTTGCAGTCCACAACACAATGAACCCCAAGAAGGTTGTTCTCTTGTTTGACGGCTCCAACTACTCTCAGTGGGAAGGAGCCATTGATTGTACGCTGCGGAGAGACCTCCGGCAAGACACCAGCATTATGAGCAACCAGAATGCGTTTGGCCCCCTCAACCCTGACCACCAAGAGTCAATCACAATACTTATTAGAAATACCATCAATGAAACTCTGCTGAGCGTAGTGGAAGGATCAGCTACTGAAGATGCTCAATCATTAATCAACCTATTAAGGAAGAAGTGCAGTAAGACCAATTGACAAAATAAACTGGCCATTGTTGACTGCTTTCTCAACGCTGCCAATGACCGTTTGGGATTGAATGACGTCTGGATAGCCGGATGGCACAAGATTGTTGCTGATCTGAAAAGGGTTGATGTAACACTGGATGAGTTTTATGGAAACGTCATGCAGGCAAGTGCTACACCACCACCCGGCGTCAAGCCGCAAAACATTGAGTATGCCCTGGGCCAGAACTTGGACAACTCACAGGTCTGCTAAGCTTCACTGATGTTTCAACTGTCATCCAGACCTACTTGAACAAGCTCAAGTCGCAATCAAATCTTGTGGCTGGAAGCATCCCATCGGATGTGGAGATGTCAGTCCAGGCCGTCCGACACCAACCGCACAAGAAATATGTTCCCCCGGCTCAGCAACATCATCAGAAGGGGGATCTACGCGGGAGCGGCCAAGGAAAGCTGTCTGTGGATAAAGCAACCCAGTTCAAAGGTAAGCTTCAGACCAAATCCCTGTTGCAGAAATTCCAATGCTGCTGTCACTACTGCGGCAGGAGTGGGAACTGGTACGCCAACTGCGACAATTTATGGGACCATGTACAAATCGGGGTTATTCCACCGCCACCCAGTAACCACGCGGACAGGGGGTCTTGGTATGTTCCACCAAGACGACCGACCAAATCCTCTTTAGTCGCGGGCCACATCAGACAACTGGAAACGGAGGCTGTATCAAAGGGCCAAGTTCTGCTAGATTTGGGATCTACAGCACACGTAAGTGTGGACTTGCAGTTCTTCCAGATCACCAACAGCCTTGCAGTTCCGATTGGCCTGAAAATGGCCTAACCTTCAAATCCTGCCGTTGTGCGGCATGTTGGCAGCCTGACAATGCCAGCAAGGACCGGAATTCTGCAAGTGGATAACATCTACTATTGCAAGGGAGTTTGGGGGACCATCCTGTTAACAGGAAGGCTGGCTGATGCAGGGTGGAAATTGCAACATGATGGGACTAACCTCTCAGTCACCAATCCAGAGGGAAAGTGCTTTGAGACAGTGTTTGAAAATTTTTGCTGGACCATCCCACCAGTGTTGCAACAGAGTTTTCTAGCTGTTACTCAGAAACCATCATTTGATCCATATGTTTGGCATCTCAGGCTTGGCCATGCCTCTGAAAATGTAGTCAAGCTGTTTCTAGAAACTCACTTTGATAAACAACCAAGAGGTACATGGAAATCATATTTCTGTGAGCGCTGTGCATTGTAAAAATCAGTCAATCAGAAGTCCCTTGGTGCGGCTTCCCTGATACCCTGTGAAGAGCCACTTAAACTCTGCATGACTGAAGTGATTGGACCCTTTGAGAAAGACCTCAACGGGGCAAGATTTTTGCTGACGCTCAGAGACCACGCCACAACTTACACTTTTGGAGCGGCCTTAAAGTTGAGGAGTGAAGTTCCTTCAAAAGTCATTACCTGGATCAAGCATCTTTGGAACACAACTGGGAAGGTCCCAACACACATAAGATTGGATAACACAGCTGAATATGTTGGGATGCTGCTTGCAAAGCTTGAGCCACTGGGCATAAGGCTGGAAACTATCCCACTGTTTCAGCCTAAACAGAACAGGGAGGCAGAGTGTGTCAACAGAATCATTGGCAACATGGCTCAAACCAGGCTCAATCAGATTTGAATGAGAGAGTCAGATGGCAAGTCAGTACTGGAGTTATGCATATCATATGGCTATCCACATACACAACCACATTCCAAACTCACAGACCAGTGGAGAGTAGCCTCTGAAGGCTCTCTTTGGCCTCAAATGTGATACCCACGCGCTGTTCCCACTTGGCGCAAAGGCGATTGTACATGTTCCCAAGGAGAAGCAACAGTCAAAACTTGATGAACGGGGACAAGTCTGCAGGCTACTGGCGTATCCAGTTGCAGGGGCTGGCTGGATTTTCTGGTCACCATCAGAGCGGAGGGTTATACACTCAAGCTTGGCCGTCTTCCCGGAGTTCCAGCAGCTACCGGTCAAGGCGGAACCAGACAAAGCCAGCATAGAATTTATCCTGAACCAGATTACGCTCCACCTTGGAAAAGAACAAACGGATGAGATAGTGCGTTCGGAGCAGGAATTCATTAAGTCATTGCCCATCAAATTCAATCAACACCTCCCTAGATCTTTACCAGAGGCCCTGCGGGGTGAATTTGGCAAGCAGGGGTTGGCATCAGTGATTTACAAAGTGGAAAAATTTGATGAAATTGATGTTTGGGAACCATTGAGGCTGCACCTGGGGATGAAAGTTCCGGGCATGAGATGTGTAAGCCATGAGACAATTAGATATGTCCAAATGCCTGCGCAACTCATATTTCTTGTGGTATAGTGGTTAATTACTAACCTCACCTTCCATTATCTGACACCAATTTAACTGGTTCAAACCACCAAGGAGACAAGAATTATTAATGATCAGGAGTTTTAGAATAATATAATGAATTTTTATAATATTTTATAATACTTTATGAGTATGTTTTTATGAGTATTTATTATGGAATTAAAACCTTGAAAATGTATATTATCAAGATGGGGATCCAATATAACTTTGAATTAAGTTATGAGGACTCAGATGCGTCCCAACTGTTTATAAATAACTTCCCAATAAGCTCCCTTCCTTTGGGGACAAGGTATAGTAATTAATTTAAGCTATACTCTCCACTCTGTATAAACCAATCACATAATCTTAATATTATCTCCTTTGGGGATGTGATTATACTTTGATAAATTCTCCTTAGCCTTGAGAGCGTCCACTCAGAAGGCCCTAGGCTTAGTTGTAAAGTATATAACTTCTGTGGTATGCATATAGGACCCTTTTAAATTGAAAATCCCCCCAATGAGTACTAGTACCCTATTTCTCATTGGGAAGGATGTGATGAGGTTCTGAGGCCTTGAGGAAAAATCCAGGGAGAGTCTAGATCTCCCCTGATGATTCCTTGAGTCCCCTGAGGGCTCCTGTTACCTTAAAAGATGAGGGTCTCCACCCTATAGCCCCTTCCTCACTAGTTATATATCATTATTTATTTTTAAAAGAACACAGAAAGAGTTAACAAGCCCACCAAACTTAGTCCTAAGAAGGGACTGAATGGAGCTATCAACCTTAGTATTATATTCAACTAGAAATCTTATTGACAACTTCCATTTTGAGTGGAAGGTCCTAATTGGAGTAGTGACCCTTGTGTGTTACTAATATAAAGGGTGTGAGATTATTTATAAGCAAAGCTCCTTTGAGCTTGATTTATTTGGAGCCAGGAAGCTTAACTTCTATAAAGGTTTAAGGTGTGGCTTTTTCCTCACAATACCTTGTTATTTTTCAAGTCTGTGAGCTTTCAGCTTTTGTTTGAATTGTTTGAGTCAAAAAATAACCTTAACATTGGTTTTTTGACTTGTTTTTTCAGGTATAACCATGGCCCAGTTTAGCAGTAGAGGTTATATCCTTGACAAGATGGGTATTGGTGAATAAGCTAGACGCAGAAGGCCACCTCTTGGAACGCTGTTCTAGACTAGTGGTCAAAGGATTCAACCAACACATGGGGATTGATGTGCATGAAACCTATGCCCCAACGGCCAGTTTTAACGTCCTACAACTCTTGATCTTGCTTGGGTTGAACTTCAACCTACCCATGGCCACTTTTGAAGTCAGCTCTGTGGAACTTTACAGCCCAATAAACAAGGAACTGTACATAAAACTGCCAGTCAAAGTCCATCCAGAATGGAAGGGCTTTGTTATGCATCTGAAAAAGGCTGTATATGGAACCAAACAGGCAGCGAGGTGCTGGTGGAAGTCCTTTGATGGGATGATGTTGGGCCTTGGTTTTGTTGCGCAAGAATTTGAGCAATCACTGTACCTGCTGAAGAAAGGGCATGCATTCATGATAGTATGGATGTACATTGATGACAGATTTGTTTTTGCCTTGTCTCCTGATCTGATGGTCATGTTGCGCAAAGGGATGGAGGAATCCGTGAAAATAAAGTGGCAATTGGAGCCCACAAAGATAGTGGGGATCAGCCTTGCTTGCTTGGCGCACTCAGTCTGTCTCTCACAGGAAATACTGGTTGACCAGATCTTGGCAGATTACTCCCGGGAGGCCCATCCAAAAAGAAGCCCCTTACCAGAGGCTGCACTTACAATCAACAAAGGGAAACCTGTAGAGGAAGGGGCTTTCAAGCACTTTGTTGAATCTCTCATTTATCTTGCAGCAGGAACCAGGCCAGATCTGTCTTTTTCTGTGAACCTATTGTTGCCTTACGCTAGCTTTCCATTGGACACTTACTGGGCAGCGCTGGAGTGGTTGATTGGTTTCCTGAAACATACAAAAGATGCTGTACTCATGTTTGGAAGGGGTTACCCAACGCTAGAACTGTGGAGAAATGCTAATTGGGGGGGAAAGCATGAAAGTTCAACCTTGGGCCATGTCATCAAACACTTTGGTAACCCGGTAGCTTGGGGGTCAAAGCGCCAGACCATAGTAGCGTTATCAACTTGTGCGGCTGAATACATAGCACTCTCTGATTGGACACAACAATTTTTATACTTGCATGAACATCCTTGGGGAAGTATAGAATGTTCCAATGTCAATATTTTGTGATAAAAAAGTTGGCAATCTTAATTGCAGGCAACAACTCTTCAAAAAAGAGGAAAAAATACCTTTGGCCCGCCTTCTACTTTGTCAACAACTTTGTGCGCCAGAATGCGGTCAATCTCCAGTGGACCAGCACACACAACCAGCTTGCAGATGTGATGACTAAGAGGTTAGGCCCCAACAAAGTCTTGCCGGCCATGCTAAATCTGCGCATAGGAGCGGTACATTTTGTAAAATGCATGGGGGGGTGTAACAAACCATAGGTACACGTATTACAAATTGTAAAATCCCATACTCACGGCTATATGCATATAACTCTCTATAAACATAATTACCAAATTATACTGTTAGAAAGAATCATAATGTATATAAACTAGTCCAACCAGGCAATCCTGACTGACTCTTCCTCATCAGAGTTTGAGTCAAGAATTGGGAAAGGGTTGAGCTTATTCTGTGGCATTGGGAAATCCTTCAGGTTAGTAATCTATTATCAGAGTTTGAGTCAAGAATTGGGAGCGGTTTGAGCTTTTTCCATGGCATTGGGAAATCCTGCAGGTTGCAGATCCCAATAGAACACAACAAAAAGACCACAAGCCAACACATTAGTGAATAAAACAACAGATAAAGCAACCTACCATCAGCCATTCAGCTGCGGTACCCTGCTGTAAAAAACCAAAAAAGGCAAAGAGTACAAAGCCATGGTACTAGATTCAGGTGCAAGCCACCACCTGCTGAATGAAAAGAAGTAGTTCACAAGGATCACACCCAGCCAAGTCTAAATCAACACCGGGAAGGATGGTTCATCACTTATAGCCACACAAAAAGCGGATTCCAGAATGAAAATGGGTAAAGGAGCAACAATTGAGCTAATAAACTGCTTATACATCCCTAACTTCAACAGAAACCTTCTCTCTCTGTGCAAGCTAGAAAAAGACAATGCACTCATTAAAGCACACGGAAACAACATGGCCCTCCAATAATGTGAAACCCAACAGACAGAATCATGGAAGTCAGGTTCCCAAATGTTACCCGCCAGCAGTCCTTCAGCCCTCCTAAACCACACAGAAAAAAATGCCTTTGAAACTTGGCACAAGCGGCTTGGAAACACTAGCTTGGAAAGGATCAAGACCCTGGTCCCAGAACTCCAGAGGAAACGCATCATGCACTGTGCTGTGTGCATGAAGGGCAAGATGGCCAAAAGGCCATTCCATAGCAACTTTGATCATCCCCATAAACCACTGGAAGTTATCCACGCTGATCTATGCGGTCCCATCAAAACCAGTACAAACAGCAGCACAAGATACTTTCTGACTGTTGTAGACCAGTACAGCAGCTACATCCACATCACCCTGATGAAACAAAGGATGAAGCCGCAAACTCGTTCAAACAGTTCAAAACCTTGTTTTTAAAACAAACCTGCAAGGAAATCAGGAAGGTGATCACCAACCGTGGAGGTGAATTTTGTAACAGAGAGCTATCATCCTATGTCACGGGTGAGGGAATTGTTCACAAAGTAGCTCCTCCCTACACACCACAACACAATGTTTTTGCAGAGAGAGCCAATAAAACATTCATTGAGACAGCCAGATGCATGCTTTTACAGGGTAATGTCAGACCAGAGTGGTGGGGCAAAGCCATAATGATGGCATTGCTTTTCACCAACAGCCTTCCTTCATTGGCTAAGAGAAGAACATCCCCGGCTGCAAGATTGCTGAAACAGCAAACAAATGCCACCTTCTTCAGGCCATTTTGCAGCAAAGCCTGGATCTTAAAGCCTTCCCAAATCAGGACTGCCAAATTTGATTAAGTCTTGTGGGATGGCATGCTAGTCAGATATGCAAAAAACATGAGAAGCTAGAAAATAGTGCAACAACAAGATCTCACAGTGGTGGTGAAAAAACACCCCACCTTCTTTGAGAATGAATTTCCCTACCAAAATGCAACAAGTCCTAGAGTTGATGACCCAAGGTCCTACAGCTACTCCATGTTTGCTAGCAATTACTTGCTCCCATTTGAAGAAGTACTACACATTGACAGGGAAGACAATGCAGAAGAACTTCCATCTCAGGGCAGCAAACCAGGGAGGGAACAGGAGGAAGAAGAGAACAACCCCAATGCTACTGGTCAAACCCCAGCGCTTGAGCCTGTCTGTTTCACTGTAGTGAAGGGTCCAAGGCACCCAACGCTCATTCAAAGTGACATCCTAGAGGAAAATATCAGAAACTTCAGGAGAACGCAGGTGCCAGTTGCCCACATCAAAACAAGTGCAAAGGAACCCAGGTCTCACCAAGAGTCCATGGCCTGCAACAAATGGGGAAATTGATGGAGGCAGAAGGCAAAGAGGTGCTCAATATGATTAAGCACAAGGCGTGGGCTGAAAGCGCTCAAAGGCAAGAAGACAGACCAATCCCTTCCACATGGGCCCACAGGAAGAAACTGGGACCCAACAACCAAGTAATAGAATACAAAGCTAGGATCTGCTCTCAAGGCTTCAGACAAGCACTTGGCCTTAACTTCCAAGACAAATACACTCCAACAGGAAGGCCCAAGTCACTGAGACTACTCGTAGCCTTTGCTGCTGCAAGAGGCTGGAGCATACACCAACTAGACTTCAAAAGTGCCTTCCTCACATGCAACCTTGATGAGACAGTAACTCTCCTTCCGCCTCCAGGTCACAGGTCCAACTATGGCACCATTTTGGAAATAAGAAGTCTTGATTTGTATTAATGATTCTCTTCATTTCAATCCTTATGTTGAAACTTGTAGTAGTATAACCTAAAGACATGAAACAGTATCAATAGACTCAATTGTGAGTGAGAGTTAAAATAAATGAGAGCTATATCAAACATGAAGATAGGAATGTTACCTGAATCCTGCACACTACATACTAGCTTTGTTGCTGAATTGCAGGCAGGAGTTTGTGTAGTCCTGAGAATAAGACTGAGATGAAAGAAAGGTGAGAATAAATAGGAAGAGAGAGATGACAGAAACAGCAAGACAATAGGTGAGAAGCAAGCAAGACAGTGGAAACTTTAATGACTATATATATATATATGAGTTGTCATGGAGTTATCCTAACTCCTCTTGAGTCTTGTACTGGCTCCTCCTGGATTATCCAATCTTCACCAAGGGTGGTTTGTAAGTGTTCTGGTATCCTAGGTGGGACGTATATGGGTTGCGCGGTTATGGTGAGGATGGATTGGAGTTGAGGGATGGTTGGAGTGAGAGGACTGGAGGGGATGGTTTGAGTGCAATGGATGGATAGGGATCAGGATGGAGATGATGAACAGGAAAAGAAACATAAGGGGAAGGAACGCTCCAAGGGAAATTTATCTTCCTTGGGCAGGAGTTGACCTTGTGTGCAAGGTAGAATTAAGCGCTACGCATAGCCGCAGTAACTTGGGCTTGCAGTCAGTAGCAAGTTGGGTAGCTCAAGGAATCTCTACATCACACTCCTCCTAGATTCCCAGTTCAGGTGTAGTTGGACCCTTGCCTGTATGACCTTCACGTATCCAAGAGGTTTGGTTAGGATTTCCGCAATCATTTCGTCTGAGGGTGTGTCTTCAATTGATACCAGTGATTTGGATACCAGATCTTGGACGTACTGGAAGCTTATCTCAATGTGTTGTGATTTTGGATTAAGTTGAGCCTCTTTGCTTATAAAATTTGTTCCTTTTTTTTTTTTCTAAATCATGGGCTTTAGGATTGATATGCCAAGGCCAATGACAAGGGTTGACAGCCATCTTAGTTTCTTTGCGCAGTGATTAATCATGATAAACCCCCCTTTGCTGGTGGATTGGGAAACCATGGTTTTTTTTTTGTTGTACAACTGATGGGATTGCCGTAGAGGGTAATGATGTATCCGGTACTCAACTTTTGAGTGGTTGTTGAGTGGCTATAGTTAGTGTCTGCCCACCCGCATAGTTGATTTCCCGGATTGGAGGATTTCGTGAACAGCAGAACTACGCACTTTGTTCCTTGGAGGTACCAAAACATGTGATTTATCATTTTCCAGTGAGCTTGTGTGGGCTTGTTTGCAAACTGGGATAGTAAGCCCACCGTGAACTGTATGTTGGGTCTGGTATGGATAGCTATATGGATTAGGGTGCCTAGGGCCTTCTGCACGGTTTTTACGTCAAATTTGGGCAATTCCTGAATGACCACCTTGTGTACTTTCATGGGGGCTGGAACTTTAACTGCATTGAGGTTTTTGAATCCAAAATCACACAGTGCCTTTTTTATGAAATTGCTTTGATGAAGCTTTAGCAATCCTGTCTCTATTCCATGTGAGTGTATAGCCAAGGTGATGAGAGTGCCATTGCTGAATCTTGATCTTGTAGTGTCCCCCCAGAAGTTTCAGGAGTAATTCAATCTCACTTCTGTCACTTCCCATGATCAGGCTATTGTCCACATGAATGTGTAGCTGGATAGACTTAGATTTGTTTACAAATATGGATTCATCCCCCACCAATGGTACCTGTCCAAGCGTTCTGAGGGTCTTTACCAGGTGAGATCTCCAACATCATGGAGCATGCTTTGTCCCATAGAGCGACCTGTTCAACCTCCAGACCCAGTCTTCCTTGCTGGTGTGGAAATCAGAAGAGAAATTCTCCTTTAATGTTTCCCAAGTTTGTATTTTATTGATCCCTTGCATCTGTAAACCCTGAGTGCAACTTTTCACCCTACAACTGAGAGATAGAGAATAAGAGTGATTTGTGTAAAGAGCCTTCCAACCTGATGTGATGATCTGATGATCTCCCCCCCATGCCATCTGGGTTGAGGGTGCGGTTTAAGTAGCCTTCCCCTCAACACTAACCTAAGTACAAGCCCTAAGTACAGAACCCTATCCCAAATTCTATCCTTCCATACCCATCCCATGATCCATATCCCATATCCCTTACCCCATATCCCATCTTTATTTCCTGCCTGCCATTACGTCCACCCGGTTTGTCTTTCTCATGACGCTTCACTTGTGCCACGCCCAACTGAGAGCCCCCCAGGCATGTCTGCATCCGCCCAATGCGCCATCCCAGATATCCAAGGTACATCCGCGCAATCCTCCCAATCTTCCCCACTTCTCCAGATGCCAAGCCTGATTTCACTGCTTCTGAGCCCACAGCATGGCTTGCTGCGGCAAAGCCACACCCATTGCTGAGTGCACAGCGCGCAGCCCATTCCAACTTGTGTCTATAAAAGACCGCCACATCCTCCCCAACTTGAGTTCTGTCCCCAGAGATCCACCACTATCTCACCTACCCACCAGTTATCCCATCACCTCACTGCACCACTACACCAGACCAAGGAAACACCCACCACATCCTATTTCCCAACATGTCCTGCAAATTCTGCAGTTGGAACAGTCTCACCTTCCACATCCTTCTGGGTTGGCGCGCCTGCTCTTCATGCCAAGCCAGCCACCGTTGCTTCTCCTTATCCAATGGTATGCCCTGCAACTGTCCTCAAGGTTGTCTGCGCAAGAGGACCCGACTTAAGTTGTTTGTGGTCTCAAGCAACAAGGAAATCTCAACCAATGAACAGACCCCGCCTGGCTCACCACGCAACCAACCACAATGCACTCCTTCACACCCTCCTTCATGCAAAAGCCATGACTTGGGCTGGACCGCGGCAGCGCAAGGATTTCCCCAATTTTGCAGCTTATCAGAACACCGCTCTTGAGTGGGCCGCACGGGTATGGATGAACAAACCAGAAACGGACCCGCGGATCTTCAACAAACCGCGCCTCCTCCAATGCCACCGCATCCTCCCACTACTCTGAAACCTGCTCCTCTGAAACCTACTCCACTGCTGCCATCTCCATCACCAGCTCCCAGTTTGTCACTGGAACCAATGCGCGCACCAACTCTTGTGGTCATTGAGTTGTTGCTGGAACCCGCGGCGGCTCCTACTTGCAAGAAAATCCTGTCACCCGCTCCTGCCATAAATCCTCTGGTTGCCACTCCAAAGATTCCAGAGATCCCTCTTATTCTGGAACTTCCACTTGCAAGGTTTTGCACAATGGTGAACAACAAGGACAAACTAATCCAACGCTTCCTACCGGTGCCCCAAGCTCATACTACCGGTGCGCTGTAGTAAACCAAAACCTAACCTATAGCCATCAGACTTGCTTTTCTCATATAAGGAAAGCTCCAATCCTCAAATTAACCTTGAAAATGGATTCTACACCAAAAATAAACTATAGTAACCCAGCCAAAGTACCCCCTATCTCTCATGGATTAGAAGATACAGCCCAATCAGGTGGCACAGCTCAGTGAAAGAAATATATGGACATACTTTGGAAGACTTCAAGTACATACCGCATACATTAAACCCATACACCACCCAAACTCCTCAAAAGCCTATACAGAATTAATATATGCAAGAAACTGCATGCAGCACCAAACAAATCACCTCATCTGTACAAAGCAATATATGCAAGCAGGCACATGCAGTACTGAAGCAATTAATACAGCACCAAAAAAAAACCTCATCTGTATACACAGCAATATATGCAAGCAGGCTCATGCAGTACAGAAGCAATTTATACAGCACCAAACAAATCACCACACCTGTATACACAGCAATGCATGCAAGAAACTGCATGCAGAGGCTGTACAGCATCTTACAGGACATCATACAGAAGCAATATTTTCAGGGTACTGCCTGCAAAACCAGACAAACCACCCACAACCACAAGTCAGCCACCAGGTGGAATCCCCCCTGATGTCTATTAATAGAGGGCCTCTCTCCAGCCATTTCCCCCACATCGCCCCAGGCACCCAGCCTGGGGTGCCCACCCTTATAAAGGGTATTGACCACTTATATAAAATATTAAACCCTTATAAAAGGTATTAAACCTTATAAAAGATATCAAACCCTTATAAAAAAAATATTAAAACCTCATCATCAACTACCTTGATCATCATCAATCATCACCATCATTGTCAACCATCACCAAGCATCATTGTCATCATCCATCATCATCATCATTGATCATAATCCATCATCACCATCATCCATCATCATCACCATCCATCATCATGATCATCAGCATCACTCATCATCATCATCATCATCATCATCATCCATAATCATCCATCATCATCCATCATCATCCATCATCATCCATCATCATCCATCATCATCATCAACCATCATCATCCATCTACCTCATCCATCATCAATCATCATCATCACCTACCTCAACCATCATCAACCATCATCATTTTTGGAATAATCCCAGCCCGGACTGACAGGGACCTATACTTTTCTCAGACTGTGAAGTGGAACGCCAGCTACAGTGTCAATACTTCAAATATGAAGTTTGACTCCAAGCCAGCCTGTCTTCCTATGTTCCGGTGTAAGACTCCAAACGGTGCAAGTCTGTGGCAGTTCTGTGGAGGGGAAAGGTTCTGTTTAGGCTGCCCTCCTGAGTGTTACAAAAATATTTAAATGTAACCAAGATCAAGGTCCAGAACCTGGTAAATGAGGAATCAAGGAGTTGAGGATAAAGATGACAATAGTTTGGTAGCAATGGAACAGCACTATCTGAGGCAAGATTATGCAGGGAAAAACTTGAACAAAAGAAGTTAAAGTCTCCTTAGAGTTCAAGGAAAAAAAGCTGTTGTATGGAAACAACACCCACAAGCTAATAAATCTGGTTGTCAGAAGAAGATTGGGGATGATCAACTCAAAACCAAGCAACCTCCAGGTTCTCAATGAACCTGCCCAACTCTCTGCAATCAAGCGCTTGAAGGGTACCAGATAACTGAGGGTGGCTGTACAAGACAAAGCACAATGTTTTAAGAAGCTCTAAAGCAAACAGTAACTGATTTGAAGCAAGGATAACCTCAACACTTCTCAAGAGACTCAGGAGTAGGCTTGCAGAATGCAACTCCAAAGAAAATAAAGGGAGGTATAACACTCCAGGTCTTAAGATTAATAAGACCTCTTCAATCAATCGTGATTGGCTCCAGAAAGGTCATCAGGGATCAGGACCAGTATGGTCGGAGAAAGGGATCAAGGAGTGGTATAACACACTCAAAAATTCCAACAGACAGAATTTTTCTTCAACCAGCAAGGCTATTGGTTGGTGATAAGGATCAAGGATCAAGGATTTGAGTATGGAGGCTCAAGGATCAAAGTTTGCGCTGATTTCATGCTTGATGATTCAATGATGGATCCAAAAGGCAGGGGAGAGCCCCTCCTTTTATGGGCAGGAGGACCTGTTAGACTATGTACAACGGATTTTACAAATAGAGCGGAAACAGAAAGAAAATCATGTGGTCACTTGCGTCCGTCCGTGGATGGGCTCGCCCGACAATACCGGAATCACCCACCCCTCCTCCAAAGGCAGACGGGGTGGGAAAGGAAAATGAACTGGACCGCCGCGGATGTCCGCGGGCGGTAGTCAACACTTCTCCACCCTTCATCTGAAGGCGGAAGCGGGTGGGAGAGTCCCAGGAAAGGTGACGGATGAAATTTGTGAGAGCGCGGATGGGCGGATAGGAGATTGGCTTGAGGCAGTTGAGTAAATCCTGACAGGCTTGAGATTCACGACTGATAGATTGAGTGAGATGGGAGATTGACGGATCTGAGGATTGGACAAATGCTTGGGGGTGCGGTCGGGATGGATTCAGTAAGTCATGGATGAGCACCACACGGAGGCGGATAGGAGATTGGGACGCGCAGCAGAAAGGAGATTGGGACGCGCGGCGGACAGGATAAGAGATCGGGACGCGTGGCGGTTGGATAAGAGATTGGGACGCGGGACAATGATAGATGAACGACGCGCAATGATGACAGTGAGCAGCACGCAAAAATGAGAATGCGGACAAGGGACGCGCAACACGCGTGGATGAGGATGCGGATGAACCTGAGGATGAGTTGGAATTGTTTTTTTTTAGATGCCGGACAGTACGTTTGCTCAACAGTTTATGGATCAAGGTCTTAAGGTGGCCAGGGTGTCCAGGATGGGGCACCACACTGGGAGAACTCTCCCGCCTCCAGCTTGCTGATCATCTGTGGAATCTTCTCATCTTTATCTCCACCAATCTTCATTGCTCAAGATCTTCCTTTCATCATTCATCTCTCACTCACAACTCCAAATACAATTCCCATCGCGCCAAGACATCACACAGCTGGTAAATCTAATTCAACACTCCTCAAGCTTTGAGACACTAACTCAATTACTTTACAGAACTACAGTGTGGATTCATCCAGCAGGTCAAGGACTGTCTCTTCAAGACCAACCTCATATGTATGCAGTTCAATTCAGAGTGCTCAGCTCATTGAGCAAATGATCCAGTTCTGATTATTTCCATCAGTTATCATGTTATCCAGCTCGACTGTTTGTCTTCTGAATTGATTGCGGGCTCATTGATTGAAATTAGACATTGACTTTGTTGGTTTCATTTCTTTGATTCTTCTTGTTTACCTCATCTGGACTGTCTAACCAGCTTTGCATTTTTTTGTCATTCATGAAATGTAGTGGTCTTGGTTTAGCACCATAATTTCTTTCATGGTTAAAAGCCAAAGCTCACGACAATGACCAAAAGATTCACACCAGGACCAGGAGGCGACAATGCAATGAGGACCATTATGCTTAAAACCTTGGTTGAATCCACACCTCTACTCAATGAAGACAACTATTTGATCTGGAAAAGCAAAATGGAAAGCCTCTTCGAGATCTGAGGATTTCTACAAATCATGGAAGATCCGGATACAAGCCAACAACTTGATCCAGAGATGAAAAAAGAAATCGCCCCATTCCTTCTGGCAAAACTTGAACCTGCAACGCACACAAATATCATCAAGCCATGAAACTTTCAAAACTCCAAAGAAATCTGGATGGCCACCAAGAACTATTTTGCTTCATCGCAATCTGCCAATAGAGCCAGAGTATTCAATGGATTTCTTTATCTTCCCTTCAGTGAAGATAACATTGAAAGATTTGTCAAGACCGTCAGCTGCATTCCTATGAAAAAAAAGAGCAACGCTCCTGATATCATCAAGTTTATCCTTCTCAACAAAGTCAATTGCCTCCACTATTTTCCTAAAGAATTCTGAAGCAACGGCGGAGGCAAATTCATCAATGAAGACTTAACCAAATTCTTCAAGGAGAAAGGAATTCAAAGAGTAGTTTCCAAGCCATACCATCCACAGCATAACGGAAAGGCAGAACAAGCCAACAGAACCATTGCCAAATCAGTCAGAGCTACGCATTCATCCTTGAGGATCCCCAAAGATTACTGGCACAAAACAATTTGAAGCTGTGCACTTGCTCTCAACCAGATTACAAACGCTGATGGCTTAGCTCCTTGGGAAACTATGCACGGGACCTCCCTGCCAATTGGATATCTCAAACCCATTGGGACCAAACTTATTTACCTTGACCTTGGCAATCACTTGCAACCAAAATTTGACAAGAAAGGAGTCCCTGGTTAACTTCTAGGGTATGCACCCAAACTTATTTCTTATTGAGTACTCACTCCCAGTGGCAAAGTGATAGAAACAAAAAATGTCAAGTTTTTGCCCTCAATCAATTCTGTTCTGGATGATTCCCCAGAACAGTCTCAAATCATACCACATGAACTCCCACTGTCAACAAATCCTACTGAATCTTCCCCCACTGCCAAGGAGTCAGATACCACAAGGATAATCAAAACAGAAAGCTACTTGGAAGAATCAGATGTAAACAGCAACAAAGACAACCTCATTCAAGCTGAACTCAATCCAAGAAGAACTCTGAGAGATTGTTCTGCTATCCAGCCTCCTGATTGGTATGGGTACCACTGCGACTATAACCCATCATCACCTGAGGAGGCGCTCAAGGATTGGATATGGTCAAAATTGCTAGACAAAGAGCTAAGTACCTGCAAAGAATTTAAAGTCTGGGAGGACTATGAAGGACCCAAACCAAAGAAAATCCTCAATGTCACCTATGCCTTCAGGATCAAACAAAACACACATGGAGGCAAACCAGTTCATAAATCACAAGTGTGTGTTCAGGGCTTCAGTCAAAGGTATGGGATCAATTACTTTGACACATACACCCCAACTGGTCAAGCTGAATCACTCCGAGCCATTCTTCTTCTTGCTGTCAAAAAGATCTTCCTATGTTGCAATTCAATGTCAAGGGTGCGTTTTTACATGCTCCACTTGAAAAGGAGGTTTCATCCATCATCCCGTTGGTTCAAAAAGTAAAATGCCAATCCTCAAGATAAATAAGTCACTTTGCGGACTAAAGCAAGCACCAAAAAACTGGTACAAGATGCTTCAAAATTGGATTCAACTCCAAGGGTTCACCCCTTCCAATGCGGACCCATGTCTTTACATTGGTAAAGATGGACAATCAGCACTTTTTGTGCATGTGTATGATCTCCTGGTGGTTGGAGATGTGAATAAATTCAAGGAAGCTTTCCTCAGCAAGTTCAAGAACTCATCATTTCACAAACCCAACACGCTACTTGGAATGAAAGTTGAACAAAAAAAGAATGCAGTTAGACTATCTCTTCCTCTTCAAATTAAAAAAGGGCTGACAGAATTAACTCTCCTGGAGTCTAAGTCAATCTCTAGTACACCTTGCACCCCAGGTATTCATCTCCTACCAGCGACCAAAGAAGAACAAGAAGAATTCAGAAAACTCAATTTCAACTACCAATCTCCAATTGGTAGACTTAACTTCATTGCCGGACTAGCTTGGCCGGACATCAGCTTTGCAGTGTCCTCACTGGCTCAATTCTCAGAGAAGCCTGGTATCAATCACTGGCGCAAAGTACTTAAGGTTTGGGGATATCTAGCAAAAACAAAGGATCAATCTCTCCTTATCTCCAAGAAAAACGACTCACCCAACCTGGTATGCTATAGTGACTCCACCTGGCCTGACAATCCGGTCACAAGAAGGTCTCAATCTGGATTCATCTGTTTCTTTCAAGGCTCACCGTTGTATTGGACAAGTTGCAGACAACGCAACATCACTTATTTGTCAACTGAAGCTGAATGTAATGCTCTAAATGATGGAAAACTCAAATGCAGATGGATCAACCACCTGATCAAAGAACTCTGGAGAAAACCAATTAATTGCAGCATCCACCTCATTGATAACAAGGGGCTCAACGATAAAATTAAAAATTTTGGATGCAATTCCAAAACAAAATTCATTGATCTAAAGACCAAAGGACTGAGAGAAGACATTGAAGCGGCATCAATTGTAATTAAACTAATCCAATCAGAAGAGATGGTTGCTGATTGCTTAACAAAAGCTGCTAATAAAAACTTGGTGATTAGACTGGTACATCATTTCAGTGAATAGTTATCCGAGCATTGAATTAAGGGAGGATGTTGGAATAATCCCAGCCCTGGACTGACACGGACCTATACTTTTCTCAGACTGTGAAGTGGAATGCCAGCTACAGTGTCAATACTTCAAATATGAAGTTTGACTCCAAGCCAGCCGGTCTTCCTATTTTCCGGGAGGACTCTCCCGCCTCCAGCTTGCTGATCATCTGTACCATCTTCTCATCTTCATCTCCACCAATCTTCATTGCTCAAGATCTTCCTTTCATCATTCATCTCTCACTCACAACTCCAAATACAATTCTCATCGCGCTGAGACATCACAAAGCTGGTAAATCTAATTCAACACTCCTCAAGCTTTGAGACACTTACTCAATTACTTTACAGAGCTACAGCGTGGATTCATCCAGCAGGTCAAGGAATGTCTCGACCATCTTTCAAGAACAACCTCATATGTATGCAGTTCAATTCAGAGTGCTCAGCTCATAGATTGAATGATCCAGTTCTGATTATTTCCATCAGTTATCATGTTATCCAGCTTGACTGTTTGTCTTCTGAATTGATTGCGGCCTGATTGATTGAAATTAGCCATTGCCTTTGTTGGTTTCATTTCTTTGATTCTTTTTGTTTACCTCATCTGAACTGTCTAACAATCTTTGCATTTTTTTGTCATTCATGAAATTTAGTGGTCTTGGTTTAGCACCATAATTTCTTTCAATCATCACCTACCTCATCATTCATCATCATCATCAATCATCATCAACCATTCATCATCAGTTGTCAATTTTAGTATCAACCATTTCAACATCATTCAGTCATCACCTATAACATCAAAGGAGTATCAATCAGGAACCAATAAAACAAGATAAAATACATAAAGGATTAAGACTGGATAAAGGATTCTTTGCTTAACCAGCTTCTATCCTCCAAGTCACACATTGGTTCCACCATTTCTGCCTTATCAAGCTTTAAACATTTGATCCTAGGTCTGATGGAGACTACTATAGTAGCAACTCTATCTGAAAATCAGCAACCAATCTCTTTTCTTTTATTGTTGTGATACTACTATAGTACTTAGAGGGGCAGGCAATTCCAAACCACCCTTAGTATTCCTCTATCTTATCAATAGTTGTAGTACTAAATTCCCCCTCAAGTGACTGCCAGAAAGCTATTTGCTAAACTTTACCCAATACCCAAGGAGTCTCCACAAAAAGGAGCAAACTCCTAGTAGAATTAAAAAACCTAGCTGTGGCCGCTTGCGCAGAAGAAGAGGAGGTGATGAGGACTTTTCCAAGTTAGATGGATTGCTCCCCCTCTCCTTTCTTTGCATCTTGTGTCTATTCCCGCGCCCATCTTGAAAAGAAAATAGACTTTTGCCGCACCAAACTAAGTAGACTTTGAGCTTGTGAGAACCTTGAGAGAAATAAGAACCCGCGCCCAAGATCCGCGCTTTGAGAGCAATCCGCTAGAGTGAGAAAAATCTGCGCCAAATGAGAGTATCCGCTGAAGGTACCTGGACAACCCCAGACAAACTGCCTCAAAGTTCCCCGTACCAATCTAAAGAACAGAGAGAGCACAAAGAAACCTGCCGCGCACGCACATCCTTGAGAGAGAGGAAGAGAAAAAATTATTCACCCCAACCCATCTACACCTTCAGTCTATAAGATAACAAAAGAAAACCTGAAAAGAGAGATTTTTTTTTCGATCACCAACCCATTTCCAAGCCCGCGCCTTGCTCTTCAACGCACATCTGTTCTGCGCCACGTGCTTTCCTAGTTCCCTGGATCATCCATTGGAAATTGTTCTTGCGTTTGAATTTCCAGAATGCTGGGCTTTTCCTTGCTGCCACAGACCCAGCTTCGCGCTGTGCCCATACCTAAAAGAAACTAATAACCAAGCCAATCCAGAGAGAAGGAAATAAGAAAACAAAAATTCTGGGGTGTCTATTTGTTCCAGCTGTGAACCTGCTAGAGCACCCCCTCACCAAATCTAATCATATCCCCTATTCACCCATTGTTCCCCGTCCCCAGCGGTCTGAAGTTGTTTAATCCGCCAGAGGCAAACTGCATGCGCAGGCTTGTCCTTGGACAAAGGATCCGCGTTGTCATCCCCCTTGCTATCCAAACCAGCCATCTTTTCAAATGAAGTTGAGCCCTGCGCAAAGAATTGTTTCAGGTGCAAAGCTGCGGCCTTCAGTTTGAGCGGAGTTCCATCCAATTCCTCCAACTCATAACTTCCTCCAGTGACCTTGGACGTTATGCAGAAAGGACCGTTCCATTGATTCACAAAAAGTTTCCCCCATTGAGTTTCCAGGCTCTGGTTGTAAAGCAGAACCAAGTCCCCCTTCCGCAACATATCCCGGAGTTTGTGCGCACAGCGCTTGTCCCAGTAGCGGATGGAATTTGTGCAGGTTGCCTCTAGCCTTCCAGCTGCTTTCTCCAACATCTTGTCTTGTTTCAGGAGCTGCTCAGAAAGGGCCTCGACTAGATCTGCTTCCGTCTTAAACTTCCACCAATCAATACCCAGAACGTTTTCCAGCTCAATGTCAATTGGCATCACGGGTTTCTTCCCAAATAGCAGTTTGTAAGGAAAATAACCCGGTGATCTATTCAACAAAATCCAATCCGCAAAGAGGACTACCGCAAGGGTTTCCTGCCACCGCTTGCCATCATCACTGCACATTTTCACCATCCCGTCCTTGATTCGCTGGTGACCGCGCTCAATCATCCCCGCACCTTCTGGATATTAGTCTTTCACTTGCCCAAACTTTTCTCCGCAACTTTGCACCAACTCCGCCAACCATCCACAGAACTCTGCGCGCCCATTGACCATTACCAAGGAAAGTGATCTGTAACGTGCAAACCAGTCTTCCTCCAGAAACTTCCCAGATTTCTCCAGCAGCCGCGCTTCTACCCATCCCAACAGATAGTCACATGCAAAAAGGAGATACACAAACTTACCTGCCTTGATGTGCACAATGTCCAAGGAAACCGGCCCAAACAAAGCATCCTCTCCAGTGGGAATACCAACTTTGCAAGGCAGTGTTGCGCTCCGCTTCTGACACGCTTTTCACAACCGTACCCACTCCCACACCACGTGTACCACACCCAGCCACCAGAACCTTTCCCTCACCCGCTTCTGCTTTTCAACCTTGCAACAATGGCCAAGATTGTCATGCAGACTCCCCAGGATTACCTCCTGATCCGCCCTCAATGTGCTGACCACAAGTGGTACCGGGCGGCTCCACTGCCACAGCTGTCCTTCTTGCAGGTAGAAATTTCCCGCTCTCCGCCAAATCCATCTAACAATCTTGGCTGGCGTATCATCCAGAAACCAAAGATCCCGCAAATACAAACTGAGGACCGTGTACCTCCTGGACTGTTGGAGTGGAAGTCAAACACCTACTTCCACCACTCCCACCTTAACCATTGGAGCCTCCACATCCAGTGGTTCCGCACCTTTGGAAAAAACATTGAGTGGGTACCAAGACAGGACTTCTGGCATTGTAAAAGCCTTCCCTGGAACATGTACCACCTTGAAAGAAAACAACTGAATGAGCACAACCCACCTGGTCATAGGCGCGGTCAGCAGTGTTGAAAAATTAATCATCTGTGCGAGCGCCCTCACATCCAACAGAAGCAAGAGGTTAATCTCCTATAGCAAATGCTGCAACCTCCCAACAATTTTAGCGACCCTGCAAAGCTCCAACTTTGGCTGCAAATACTGACTCTCTGTTGGCGTAAACGTAATGGACTTGTAAAGAACTGGTTGATCTTTCCCCTCATCCTCCTGTGTCAGCACCGCCCCGGCCTCAAGCTTGCTTGAATCCACGGCCAACTTAATTCCCCCCGCATCATAATCCAAGTCCTGCAGCACAATCTTGCGTCCAACAATCTCCTTGAGTTTTCCAAAGGTGCCTTCACATTTCAAACCCCAGGCCCATTCCGCTCCCTTAGGCGTCAATCCCAGCAAAGGACTAGAAATCTCTGCAAACTGCCCCATGAACATCCACACATAGCTGCACAATCCCAAGAACTGGAGAATGTGTGATACAGTCTTCAGCGTTGGCCACTTGAGGACTTTTTTGCGCTTCTTTTCCCCAATCTGCCTTCCATTGGAAGCCACCACATGCCCTAGAACCTCCAGCACAGGTACGCAGACCCCTAAATTTTTCTCCAACACCATGAGCCCCCCTTCCTCAATCCAGAACAAGATCCATTCCAGCTTTTGCGCAAGTTCCCAGACAAATTGGAAAATTCCCGGAGCTTTGACAAGCATTTCCTCTCTGTCAACCGTCTTTGGGCCTTTGATGCCCGCATTGTCAATGAAAATCTGCACCCCCTCCGGAATATTGTCCTTCAGAATCCAGGTTATCTGTCCTTGGTAAACCGCAACCAAGTTAGTTGCGCCTTGCGGAAGCCACGTCAGTTGCATCCTACCCAACCCAGTTTCAAAGGCAGTAATTGGCCGCAAACTGTGATTGAGTTTGTGCTGATCATATCCGCACATCACATCCACCAACCTGTAGCACGCGGCCCCTGCCATAGATTCCAAAAACTTGTCCACGCGCAGAGGTTTTCCCGCTTATTGGATTGTAATCAAATGAAGCCGCTGCAAATCATGAACAATCCGTAACAAATTCCCATCCTGCTTAACAACCGCATAGATTGGACTTGAGTAACTTGATTTTGATTGCTTGTAAATGCCCATCCCTACACGCTCATGCACCAGCTCCAAAAAGGGCCCCCAAACCGCCCGCAGAATCAGAATTGGCTTGATCTTCCAAGGATCATGCCAAACTGTTGGAATCACATAAGGGTCTCCTATCTTGCTCTTTAACAGTCCCCGCTCTTCAGGTTTCACGCAAGCGCTCTTCCCCGGAGGACAAGTACCAAATTCAGCAAATCCCTTTACTCTGCACTTAACCAACCTGGCAGTCCAAAGTTAAGGGCCGCAACTTGCTCATCTGTAATCTGCTCTGACGGGGTCAACCATCCCAACACCTTCAGCGGAGATTCCCAAGGATCCCTCAAACAAGGGATTGGTCGCATTGGTCCATTCAGATCATGCGGCATTGATTTGTTCTGGGGACGGACCTTCCGTCAAACTGGCTCATACTTCCCAACATTGCACCACACCATCTGCATGCATCCATTTCCATAAGTCCTAGTCAAAACCAAACTGCCGCTTTTTCCTTTTCTCACAAGCGTGGGACAATGATAGTGTTTTTGCAAAGTACCTTCCATCAATGCATACTGAGGAAGGGGACTTACTTCAAGAACCTGCGCGTCCTGCGCTTTTTCCCTACTTCACACCTGCTTGTTGCTAGTTGACCGCCCGCTGTGGTGAACCATTTGGGACACCGTGGGAAAAGAATTCAAAAATTTTTGTTGCGCATTGCGCGTCCCTCATCCACATTGCCATTGTTGCGCCCCGCTCATCATCATCATTGCGTGCCGCTCATCATCATTGTTGCGCGCCGCTCATCATCATTGTCGCGCGCCGCTCATCATCATTGTCGCGCGCCGCTCATCATCATTGTTGCGCGCCGCTCATCCGTCATTGTCGCACGTTGCTCATCCATACCTTACCAAACCCATCCTGACCGCACCTCCAAGCGCTTGTCCAATCCTTGGACCCATCAATCTCCCACCTCACTCAATCTATCAGTTGTCAATCTCAAGCCTGTCAGGATTTACTCAATTGCCTCAAGCCAATCTCCTATCGGCCCATCTCCACTATCACAAACTTCATCATTCACCCTTCCTGGGACTCTCCCACCCTCTTCCGCCTTCGGCCAAGGGGTGGAGAGTGTTTACTACCGCCCGTGGACATCCGCAGCGGTCCAGTTCATTTTCCTTTCCCACCCCGTCCGCCTTTGGACGAGGGGTAAGTGATTCCGGTGTTGTTGCGCCCGCCCATCCATGGGCGGACGCGAGAGATGGTGAAGGGATGAGAAGGATTTCCACCAGCCCGCGTGATCAAATTTTTCTGGTCACCTGATTTTCTTTCTTTTTCCGCTCTATTTGTAGAATCCGTTGTACATAGCCTAACAGGGCCTCCTGCCCATATAAGGAGGGGCTCTCCCCTGCCTTTTGCAGGAGGGAATCAGCCAGCATGGAATAAACATAATCCTATCATCACATCAGATATCTATGAATACCCCTTGATCCATGAGCCTCCATACTCCGACCCTTGATCCTTGATCCTTATGACCAACCTATAGCTTTGCTGGTTGAAGAAGAATTTGTCTAAATCAAATTCTTGAGTGTGTTAAACCAATCCCGAGGCCTTTATCCAACCATACTGGTCCTGATTACCCTTTGATTATCTTTCTGGAACCATTCACGTTTGACTGAAGAGGTTTTATTAAGCTTAAAACCTGGAGTGTTAAACCTCCCTTACCTTCTTTTGAAGTTGAATTCCGCCACGCTACTCTTGAGTCCATTGAGAAGTGTTGGTTTATTCTTGTTTGAATCAGTTATTGTTTTGCTTCTAGAGCTTCTTCAAGCAATTAGCTTTGTCTTGTGCAGCCACCCACAGTTATCTGGTACCCTTCAAGCGCTTCATTGTGGAGAGTTGGGCAGGTTCATTGAGAACCTGGAGGTTGTTTGGGATTGAGTTGATCTTTCCCAAGCTGCTGCTGACAACCAGAGCTATTAGCTTGTGGGCGTTTTCACTTACAATTGCCTTGTCTTATTGAACTCTGAAAAATTCTTGACTCCTTCTATTCAAGTTTTCCCCAACATCATCTTGCCTCAGATAGTGTTGTCTACCAGCTACCAACCGCTACAATCTTTATCCTCTTAATTTTGGTTCCCCGTTTACCAGGTTCTGGACTTTGATCTCATTTAAATTTAAATATTTTTGTAACGCTCAGGAGGGCAGCCTAAAAAAGCACCTATCCCCTCCACAGAACTGCCAATGCCCTGCGCTGTTTGGAGTCTTACACCGCACAAAACCGGAGCTTGCCCTGTGCGGTAACCTTGGCCAACTAGTCAAAATCCACCTCCGGCCTAACTTTTCAAACCAACTCCGCGCCAGGGTTCTCCTCCTCTTCTCTTGCCAAATCCCACGTTGTGGAAACTTTAGAGGTTTTCCCTCAAGAAGTTGTCCCTAGTTATGGATTCGATGGTTCTAGTGTCTGTAAGACTTGAGGATGCTTCCTTTTTTTCCGGAGATGAGAGAATGAGTGAGTGGGGGAGAGCGAGAGAGAGAGAATCCGTGAGACCAAATTATGAATCCCCCCCCTCAGCCCTAACCTAAGTACAAGCACAAAGACAAACTGAAAACCATGAAGAAGAAACCCTAGACCCAGATCCCTAACCCATATCCTAACCCATACCCTTCAGCCCGCCTACCATTACGCACACCCAGTTGTCCTTCCGTGGCGCGGCCCTCCGCCGCGCGTTACCTGAAGTCCGCCGTGCTTGCCCATATCCCCCCAACGCGCCGTCGTGGATTTCCTGTCCCGTGGCCAGCCCGTACTTGCGCGCGGTTTTCCACGCATATAGCCCCGCAATTGCCCCTCTTTTTCCTCCCCAGACTAAACGTCCGAGAACCTGGTTGGCCCGGCTTCATCCCTGGGTCGGATATCCAAGTGGGTTGCGGCCAGCCTCCCCTAGTCAGGCCCAGCCCACAACCACGTGCCGGTCCTGCTGTGCCTACTGCTGAGCTTCGCAGCTGCTGCTGCTGAGACTGCAGCGGCCACTGCTGAGAATGCGCGCACCCCAACTATTGAGCTTGACCCACCAAATGCTGAGTGCGCAGGACGCGACACAGTTCCCAATCCCAGGCTATACAATGACACCACATCCCCCCTGACTTGAGTTCTTTCCCCAGAGGTCCCTTCCCATTGCTACCTTGATTACCTTTGCACGTTCCCCCTCTACCAACCCCACTTAACACACTCCACGGGTTCCTCTCCCCCCGCTCCATTGCCACCATGCTCCCATGCAAGTTCTGCGCCCGGAACGGGCACACCTGTTTGATTGTTCCTGGTTGACGCGCCTGTGTTTCTTGCCGTCGCGGCCACCGTTGCTGCTCACTTAGTGACGGCATGCCCCAAGCTCCCCCCCAATCTGGCTCTTGCCCCAGGCCGCGCAAGAGGGCTTGTCCCGAACCATTCGTAGTTTTGGACAACGATACCATCTCGGAGGACTCGTGGACTCCGCCGTCCTCCACCGAGCAAGGGTTGCGACTTGGCTTCTTCTCTTTGCCGCGCGGGGCCACCACAGAAGGAGGACTTCCCGTCCTTTGATTATTTCCGGAGGGCTATGCAATCCTGGGCGGACCACGTCCAGGTCACGGAAGGCGCAAGGGACCCGCGCCTTGATGAAATTCTCCGGCGTAGCGCTTCTCCGGCTCCGGGTCCTCCTCCTGCACCTGCACCGGCTCCTCCCACTCCGGCTCCACGAGGCACCCCGCCACCGCCCGCGCCACCAGCGGTCTCAGATTAGAGGCCTACGACCCCCGACATCCCTTTGCCTCTGTCACCCGTCATCATCCCATCATTGCCTCCAGCTGAACCAAGCCCCCCTGTTGGTTCCCCAGAGGCCCAGTCTTCACCGGCCGCTCCTCCCCCCAGCCCTCCCGAGATCCAGGAAATCCCAATCGTAATGGCACTCCCGGCGGCCGGATTCAAGGTTCTTGCGGAAAGGTTGACCACGATGCTTTGGGATTATGTTGCGACCCCTGGCGCCCAATCCTCTGAACCCCGGCGCAAGCTCCTGGCGTCTTTCCGGGCCTTACTGGCGTTTTCGAGGGCGGAAATGGAGGAGATGATGAAGATGGCTTAGGCGCATTGCCCCCCCTTCCCCTTCTTACCTTTCTTTTCTTCACAAGTCTTTTGTTTTACCACACTTCCTTTTTCCTAAGAAATACAAGTATCCGCGCAAGGTCTTAACTTCTGAGAAAAAGTGCGCCACCGCGCTTTGTGAGAATGAGCTTGAGATTGAGGTCCGCGTCCGCGCGCTTTGCTTTGTGAGCGACCATAAGTGACCAGCCGTTTCAAAAGGAGCACCTGGACCGCCCCAGACAAACTGCCACACAGTTCCCCGTACCCATACTAAAAAACAAACAAACAGCATGCTGGCAGCGCGCGCACACAACCGGAAGTATAAGGAGAAGCAATGGGAAACAAACATTCTGGGGTGTCTAGTCATTCCGGCTGTGAACCGGATAGAGCACCCCCTTACCAAGCCAAGCTTTTAACCATGTCCATACCATCCATGACCATTGCGCCCGTCTGTGAAGAAAGAAACAGGAGAGAAAGAAACAGAAACAAAGGGAAGAACAGCCCGGATCCAAAGAGCAGAAAGAAATATTCAATCAATTTTTTTTTTTTTTTTGCAGAGCTCTTTGTCCCGCCATCCGTGCGCGGGGCTCGTCCTTGCGTTTGCGGACCCAAAGTCACTCCGGGCCCGCGTACCTGCAATAAATAAACCATAGCCAGTACCAATCAGAAACGAAGTCCAACCCAAAGAATAAGGAAACAAACATTCTGGGGTGTCTAGTTATCCCGGCTGTGAACAGGCTAGAACACCCCCTCACCAAATCAAGCTTCAACCACCTAGCGCCCCCCCCAGCTTGACAGCTGTCCCCAGCAGTCTGCAACCTTTTACTTCTCCAAGGTTGCGCGTCGCGCGCCGGTTCTTCCCCATCCAAACAATCCGCGTTGCCGGCCGACCCCGGGACTTCCTTGCCCTCAAACCCCAAATCATCGCCCAACGTTCTGTTGAAGGAAGTGGAACCACGCGCGAAGAAGTGTTTCACATGCAAAGCCTTAGCCTTTTGCTTAAGTGGTGTCCCATCCAATTCCTCAAGCTGGTAGCTGCTGCCCAAGAACTTAGAGGCCACGCGATATGGCCTGTTCCACCGGTTGGCAAAAAGCCGGCCCCACTGAGATTCCGGACTCTGATTATACAGCAGGACCAGGTCTTCCTTCCGCAGCGGGTCCCGGAGCCAATGGGAACAGCGCTTGTCCCAATAGCGGACGGATGCCATCCGGGTTTTCTTCAACTGATCTGCGGCCTTCACCAAGGTCTCCTCACGCCTAAGGAGTTACTCGGCCCGTGCTTCGACTAGATCCGCGGACATCTTGACCTTCCACCAATCCACGCCCAAGAATGTGTTCAGCTCAATGTCCACCGGAAGCACAGGCCGCTTCCCGTAGAGCAGTTTGTAAGGCAAATACCCCGTTGAGCGCTTCACAGAGATCCAATCGGCAAAAAGAACCGCTGAGAGCGCTTCTTGCCACCTTTTGCCGTCCTCACCGCACATTTTCACCAGGGCATCCTTGATTGGCTGATGCCCCTGCTTGATCATCCCTGCGCCCTCCGGGTATTACTCCGTCACGCGCCGAAACTTTGCTCTACAGCTCTGCACCAGCGTCATTAGGCGTCCTCGGAACTCAGCCCCTCCGTCAACAGTGACCAAGCGAAGCAATCCGTAGCGCGCAAACAAGTCCTCCTCCAGAAACCGAGCCACCTTTTCCGCCAATAACTTTACCAGGGGCCTCGCTTCCACCCACCCGGACAGATTGTTGCACACAACCAGCAAATACGCAAACTTGCCCGCCTTGATGTGGACAACATCTAGCAAAACACGCCCAAACAGCGCGTCTTTGCCTGTGGGGTGGCCGACCTCCTTGGGTAAACTCAAGCTTTGCCGCTGGCAGGCCTTGCAAGACTTCACCCAATTGCGCACCGTGCGTACAGTCCCCAGCCACCAAAACCTTGCTTTCACCCTCCTCCGCGTCTTGACCTTGCCCCGGTGACCAAGTTTGTTGTGCAGACTCCTCAGGATCACTTCTTGGTTGGCCCTAGAAGTTGCGGCAACAAGAGGCACGGGACTGCTCCGCCGCCACAACTGAACGTCCTGTAGGTAGAAGTTCAAGACATTACGCCTCACCCACCGGATGACCACGCCTGCTGTGCCCTCGGGGAACCGGAGATCCTGCAAATAAGAGCACAAGACCCCGTAATGCCCTGACTGACACAACAGAAGACAAATCTCCGCCTCCGCCATTCCTACCCAAACGACTGGAGCTTCCACGTCCAAGGGTTCCGCCCCCTTGTATGGATTGTCCCGCGGGTACCGTGACAGCGCGTCCGGCATTTTGAACGCCTTTCCTGGAATGTGTACCAAGATAAAGGAGAATAACTGGAGAAACACTACGCACATGGTCATGGGCGCGTTTGGAAACGTTGGTGAGTTAATCATTCGCTCCAAGGCCTCCGCGTCAACCAAGAGCTCAAAATGCACACCCCACAAAAGGTGCTGCAACTGCCATACAATCTTGGTGACGCCGCACAGCTCCAGCTTTGGCTGAGAATAGCAACTCTCTGTTGCGGTAAAGGGGACTGACTCGTAGAGAACCGGCCTATATTTCCCTTCCTCCTCCTGTGTCAAGACCCCCCCGGCGCCAAACTCCCTAGAGTCAACCGCCAAGCATATTCCTCCGGCGTTGTAATCAAGATCCCAAAGGACAATTTCGTGCCCCACAATCTCCTTGAGCTTTGCAAATGCCGCATCACATCCTTCGGTCCAATTCCACTCCGCACCCTTCCGCGTCAGCGCCCGCATGGGGCTTGCCACTTCCAAAAACCGCTTGATGAACATGCGGACGTAGCTACACAACCCCAGGAACTGCAAGATATGCAACACCGTCGGGGGAGTCAGCCATTCAAGAACCTTGTTCCGCTTCTTCTCTGCTATCTGCCTACCATCAACAGGCCACAACGTGCCCCAGCACCTCGAGCACCAGAACGCAGACTGCTAACTTTTTCCTGGACACGGTAAGGCTCGCCTCCTCAATTCGGAAGAGGACTTGTTCCAGAGTCTCCGCGTATTCCCAGACAAATTGACGGATTGCGGGTGCATCCTCTAGAACCATGCCTTTGTAGTCCATTCTGGGGCCTTTAATTCCAGCGTTGTTGATGAAGATTTGCACGCCTTCCGGAAGATTGTTGCGTAGTATCCTGGTCATTTGAGCTTGGTATACCGCCACTGAGTTGGTCACACCTTGCGGTAGCCGCGTCAGTTGCATCCTCCCTAGCCCGGTCTCAAAGGCCGTCAGCGGCCGTGAGTCAGGGTGGAGTTCTTTCTGGTCATATCCTCCCATCACATCCACCAGACTGTAGCAAGCGCGCCCGCCATTGACTCCAGAAACTCTTCCACGCTTGGGGGAAGCCCCGCGTTGCAAATAGTGAACGAATTGAGCCTCTGAAGGTCATGAACAATCCTTAGCAATTTCCCATCCTGTTTGACAACCACAAAGATAGGGCTTGAGTAGCTTGACGTGGACTGCTCATGAAGCCCCGTCCTCACGCGCTCCCATACCAGCTCCAGAAAGGGTTCCCAAACGGTACAGGGGATTGGAATTGGCTTGATTTGCCACGGTTCGTGAGGGACGGTGGGAATAACATAAGGGTTCCCAATCTCGCCTCTCAACAACCCGCGCTCGTCCGGTCCAAAAGCAAGTGCCTTCTCCCTCAACACCAACACCAACACCAGAAGATCCCTTTCCTCCGCACTCAACCATCACGCCGGTCCGAAATTAAGGGCGCCCACCCGTTTGTCCGTGATTTGCGCCAACCGCGTTACCAATTCATTATTCCTAAGGGGCGTCTCCCATGGGTCTCTGGACCACGCGATTGTTCGTAAGGGTCCGTTGAGCCCCTGGGGCATTGCCTCATTCGGCGGCCGTACTTTTTGCGCCACCGGTTTGTACTTGCCCGCGTTTCACCACGCCATCCAGACCCGGCTGTCGCTGTCGTAAGTCCTAGTAATAACCAAACCGGGGCTGTCGCCTTTGCTCACAACTGTGGCACAATGATAGGGTTTTTGAAGGGTAGAACCTTCCGGCGATGCACACTGAGGAATAGAACTTACTTCTGGCGCCTGCGCCCTATGCGCGCCCCCCTCCACTTGCTCCTTACCAGTCGGCCGCCTGTGCTGAGCCGGAGCTTGCTCTGCGCCGTTACCGCGGCCGACTAGGGAAAATCCTCCGCAGGGCAACCCTTACGGTCAGCCCCCACATTGGACTCCTCATTGCCGCCAGCCACCGGGCCCTGCACCCACCTCCCTCTCCCTTGATTGCAGATTGTCGTCTCAAACCGCGCCCCAAGTGAATCTTTGATGGTCAGTGCCTCCGTTCCTTCCTTGGCGTTGAAGGCCATTTGAGCTTGGAACCCAAACATAAACGGTTGACCTAGTATCAATTCACCGCATTCCACTGAGAGAAATGACAGGGGCTTACAAACCTTTGCAACTTCAACCTCCTCCGCCTCGACTACTCCATCCACGTGGCATTTGCTGCCATTTAACGCCCAAAGGCCCATTGCGCACTTCCTCTGCACCAGGCCAAGCTCTTCCGCCAACCTTGACGGAAGCAAGTTGACCATTGAACCTCTATCTACCATTTCCCACACCTTCTGCCCCACAATGGTCATTGTGACATAAGCAAGCGGGACTGATACCAACTTTGACTGGCACGGCTCAAGATCCGTTTCCTTCTTTGCCACATTAAATTGCTGAACCGTTGTTGGTACCCGGCCCTGACTGCAATCTTTCAAGGCCTGGACCATCTTGTTGACAACCGTGGGGGATACTGCCGCTAGCTCTATTAGGGTCAGGGGTATCGGTGAGTTGTTCCCCATCACCCTTTGGACGATGTCCGCGGCCTGCTCTTTCCCCGCAGGATTAGAGGACAGCCTGTCTGGCGCCAGCACGTGCGTGACTGGCTTTGGGGCCGTTGGTCCCTCATCAACATCCATTGCGATCCACTCGTTTGTTTCCAATGCCCTGACTTTTGCCTCCACTCTTGGCGCTACCCAGGTTCCGGGCGCAGTAATGATCCCGAGCAAAAACCGGACGTTCTCGGCCTTAGCCTTTGCTCTTTCCCGCACTTGCACCATTGGCGGCGGCTTTTCCTTGGTCAAGTCCACCAATTCGCCTGTTGGGAATATGTACGTCATCCCGGATGCACAAACAAGCCCTTTGTCCATGTCCTGAGTGAGGTTCTTGCAAACCAACTTCCAGTGCCCTCTCTCCCCGCAATATGAACACCGCGGCGACCCAAACAACCCGGATGGTCCGCTGGGGGGCTGGAACCCTTCTGCCATGTGAGGTGGTACCCCGCGCAGTTGAGAAGGAGCCGTTGGAGGCGGTGTGGCTGTTGGAGCCGCGGGAGCCGGTGTCCGGTTGAGGAAAACCCTTATGTCCCACAGAATCTCTGTCTTATCTCCAACTGATGGTCCTGGAGACTGTTGGGAAATTCCAGCATGAGAGGGCATTGGCGGCCGCGCGGCCAAGGTTTGGTTGGGGACCGGCGCCAAGATTGTGACCAATTTCTTGGAGGAAGGTGGGTACGTTTGTGCCGTATCCGCAATGAGCTCGTCCAAATTGATTTTGCTCTCCACAGCCTGACAGATAACCAAAAGATTGGGAAGAATTGCAATGCTCCTGTCCAGCAACCTCTTAACCAGACAGTGTTCATACAGGTATTGCTGCACTCTGGAACGGAGCTGAGGCGCAAGACCCCCCAGAAACGCCCCCTTCATGGCACCCTTCTGGCCCGCAACGACCTTGTTCTTTGCCAAGTAGCCGTAGATTTGCTCAAAATTTGACATATATTCCACTAGTCCCTTGCGCGATTGAACCCCCCATTTTTGCTTGCTTCCTCCGCGGCTCAATCAAAATTGCTTTCTTGGAACCTGGATTTGCGCTTTCCCCACCTTGCCAACATCTTGCTTTTCAACTTCCCCCAGTCCTGCCTCTTGTAACCAACCATTTCTTCCACGTCCTGCAGCTTCTCCTTGGTAATGAACAGCACAATAGTCCAAACCTTATCCGCACCCAACGCGCCCTCCAAATCCATGATCCCTTTGAATCTAGAAAGAAACCGCTCCATGTCCGAGGTACTAAACCAAAGATGAGGGAAGTCCCTTGGCCTCAACCAAACACGGCAAGGCGCCTTCCCCGCCATGTCCAACGACCCTTCCAAGGGAGGAGCAAAACCGCCATCTCTGGGAGCATGGGCAGATGGCGGCGGAGGGGGTTGAGTAGCAGAAAGGGGAGTTGAACGTAGAGGATATGGAGGGGGAACATTGGATCCCAGAGCGTTTTTCAGCAGCATCCTGCGTTATCTTCAAGAGACTGAGAATGGATTGAGTTCCCGGCCAGACCCCCAGATGTGGAAACTTTAGAGGTTTTCCCTCACAAAGTTGTCCCTAGTTATGAAGTCAATGGTTCTAGCGTCTGTAAGACTCAAGGATGCTTTCTTTTTTTCCGGAGATGAGAGAAAGAGTGAGTGGGGGAGAGCAAGAGAGAGAGAATCTGTGAGACCAAAATATGAATCCCCCCCCTCAGCCCTAACCTAAGTACAAGCACAAAGACAAACTGACAACCATGAAGAAGAAACCCTAGACCCAGAACCCTAACCCATACCCTAGCCCATATCCTAACCCATACCCTTCAGCCCACCTGCCATTACGCAAACCCGGTTGTCCTTCCGTGGCGCGGCCCTCCGCCGCGCGTTACCTGAAGTCGGCCGTGCTTGCCTGTATCCGCCCAACGCGCCGTCGTGGATTTCCCATCCCATGGCCGGCCTGCGCTTGTGCGCGGTTGTCCACGCATATAGCCCTGCAATTGCCCCGCTTTTTCCTCCCCTGACTAACCGTCCAAGAACCTGGTTGGCCCGGCGCCATCCCTGGGTTGGATATCCAAGCGGGTTGCGGCCCGCCTCCCCTATTCAGGCCCGGCCCACAACCGCGTGCGGTTCCTGCTGCACCTACTTCTAAGCTTTGCAGCTGCTGCTGCTGAGCCCGCAGCGGCCACTGCTGATAACGCGCGCACCCCGACTACTGAGCCTGACCCACCAAATGCTGAGCGCGCAGGCCGCGACGCAGTTCCCAATTGGAGGATATATAATGACACCACAACGTCCACTTCCCCAACCCTTGATAGCAGATTGAGGTTTTGAATTGCCCTCCAGACAAATATTCCACCGTCAATGCTTCCATCCCTGCCTCTGGATCAAGCATCATTTGAGCTTGGAACCCAAACATGAATGGCTTCCCTAAAATAGCCTCCCTGAAATCAACCAATAGAAAAGAAAGTGGTTTATGGTCCCTTGCAACCTCAACCTCTTCCTCCTCCACAACCCCATCCACGCAACATGCCCCACCATTAAGTGCCCAAAGCCCCATTGTGCATTTCTGCCAAACTAATCCCAATTCATCAACCAATCTAGACAGAAGGAGGTTCACCATGGAACCTCTATCCACCAGCACCCATAAATTCCTTCCAGAAATCCTCCTTGTAACTCAAGAAAGCAGATTTGGAACTGATTTCATCCCTGCTAGTTTGTGCTCCACATCATTCCAAGCCTCCTTCACCTGCTGCACCATTGGAGGAATCATACTGTTTCCGCAATCCTTCAGCACTTGAATCATCTCATCCACAACCACCGGCAACACCGCCACCAACTCCTTTAAGGTCAAGGGAATAGTTGTTTCATTCCCCATCACTCTGCGCACAATCTCCACTGCCTTCTTCTTCCCTACCGGATTCACCAGCCGCCCTTTTCGTTTGCGGAACGGGCGCAACTGTCTTAGGAGCTACCAGGGGTACCCGCTCTTTGGCATCCACATCCATCCTTTCCACTGCCGCCGGCTCCTCCATTGCTAGTACCCTCACTTCTGCTTCCACGCGCGGTGGTTGAAATACCCTGGGACCAGTGAAAATCCCAAGCAAAGCTTGAGCAGTTACCCCCTATTCCTGACCTCACATGTGCACTTGCTCCATGATGGTTGGATTTCCAGTTTCAGTGGAGATCTGCTTTCCTGTTGGAAACATGAGTCCCATTCCCACCGGTCAAACCAATCCCACCTAGAGATACCTTGTCATGTTATTGCACCCCAACCACCAATGCCTGTTGTCCCCGCAGTAATTGAATAAACGCGGCGCGGGAGTATTCAACAAGGAAGCGGTCCCACAATGTGAGGAGGCCAAGCGCACGGCGCTGAAAACATTTGACTCAGGAAGATCTGTAAATCCTTCATAAATCCCGTCATCTTGCTAATATCCAGGCTGGTTTTTGGTGGTGTTGCCGGAGCGTGTTCCATATTCAAAGGGCCTGCAACTCAAGCCTGCGTTAGCGCTGCCGGAGCGTGAGAAGTGGACTTCTTCAACCCCATAGGGAAGGACCTTGCCGTGTACTCCATTGGTTCCTCCAAGTCCAACTTGCTCTCCACTGCCTGACAGATGATCAGGATGTCTGGAAGAAGTTCAATACTCCAATCTAACAACCTTGTTACCAAGTTGTTGTTGTGCAAGTGCCACTGAACCCGGGCGTGGAGTTGGGGACCAAGTCCACCCAAAAACACCCTCTTCATTGCGCCCGTCTGCCCTGCTATCACCTTGTTCTTTGCCAGGTAGCAGTAGATCCAGTGAAACATTGCTACATACTCCCCCAATTGCACCTGCGTCCAAACTCCACCATTTGCACTCACTTCCTCCGCAACTTGCTCAAAGTCACTTTCCCAAAACCAAGGTTTGCGCCTTCCCCACCACACCAAGATTTCTGCATTCAGTTTGGGTGAATTGAGTTCCTCATATCCTTCCATCTCTTCCACATCCCAAAGTTTCTCTTTGTCCTTAATGAAAAGGACAACAAGAAAAGCCTTATCCTAACCTGTCGCGCCTTCTGTGTTGGCAACTCCTTTGTATTGCGCATGGAATCACTCAACTTCCTCAGTGTTGAACCAAATTTGTGGATAGTCCCGCGGCCTGATGCAAGCGGGCTTGTGATTGGCGCCGTTGTGGGAGCAAGGGACACTGTATCCTGCCCCTGATGGAGGTTTCTTCCAAGAAACCAGAGGAGGAGGAGGAAGAGGAGTAGGGGTAACATTAGACAACCCTAAAGCAGTCAATGGGAGGTACTGGGACATCAGGCTTTTTAGTTTCCAGAGACAAGTAAAAAAAGTTTAGTTCCCGGACAGACCCCCAGATGTTGAAATCAGAAGTGGACTTCTCCTTTAATGGTTCCCAAGTTCAGAAATTATTGATCCCTTGCATCTTTAAACCCTGAGTGCAACTTTTCACCCTACAACTGTGAGATAGAGAATAAGAGAGATTTGTGTAAAGAGCCCTCCAACCTGATGTGATGATCCAATGATCTCCCCCCCATGCCATCAGGGTTTAGGGTGCGGTTTAAGTAGCCTTCCACTCAACCCAAACCTAAGTAAAACCACAAGTAAACAAGAATAATGAAGTACAACCCCTAAGTACAGAACCCTAGCCCAAACTCTATCCTTCCATCCTCATCCCATGATCCATATCCCATATCCCTTACCCCATATCCCATCTGTATTTCTAGCCTGCCATTACATCCACCCAGTTTTTTCTTCCCATGACGCGGCCCTTGCGCAAACTCTCAAATTGGAGCCCCTGGCGCATGTCTGCATCAGCCCAACGCGCCATTCCAGATATCCAAGGTACATCTGCGCATCTTGCAAGGCGCTATCCGCGCAATCCGTCCAATCTGATCCAATCCGCCCCAAGTCTCCAGATTCCAAGCCCAATTTGACTGCTGCTGAGCCCGCAGCACAGATTTCTGCAGCAAAGATGCACTCATTGCTGAGGGCGCAGTGGGAAGCCCATTCCAACTAGCGTCTATAAAAGACTGCCACACTGGTTACCTCAAAGCTGGAAACTTGAGCCACATGGATGACCATGTCAATGTCCCCATACAGGAATGCCGTCTCAATGTCAAAATGAATGATGTGCCCATCATTTTGTACCACTTCCAACAGTAGAGCCGGTAAGAATTTTCTGTGCCGCACCAAAAAGCAAGTATCAATGTAGTGGCAGAAATACTCTTGGTGGTTACCAAAGCACATCCATCTGGACTTTTACCCAGTAACTTCCCCAAAATTGTTCTTTTTTTTGTACCAGCCGCCACATACCACCAATCACTTTGTCCTTGTCAGGAAGCAGAACCAGGGTACCTGTTTCATGCATGAGAAGTGATTTTTTCTCCGCTGTCATTGAATTGATCCACTTTGGATGCTTTCTATTGTTGGAAATCACCTCTGATATTTACGCGCGGGTGCCTTTGCACTGATGCAGAAACTCCAGATCCAGATATTGCCAAGTCCCAACAAGGGAAACACTGAGGAGACCCCCGGACTGTATTTGTTCCTGCTACTCACTCTAAACCTCATATCATCCTACCTCACTCCGAATCCAGAAAGCTTGACCATCTCTCTCTTCAAGATCATTGCAACCTAGTCTGCAATCATCTCAAGCTGGTAATGCAGAAAACTAATTCAACACTCCAATCTGACACATACTGATTGACCAATCTCCACTCTCCAGGTCTACCCACCTTGATCAGACAGTCTCAGGATTGATTCCTCAGCCTCTTAGACCACTCTAACCAGGACGCCAATCTCAGGTTCTGACTTTGATTTCCTTTTCATCAAACCATGATTTTCAATGTTTATTAATGTGGGAACCACTACTTCATAGTGTGTGTAAATGTGTCTCAAGAAAATTAGTTGAATATTCTGTGTGGAGCTATTGAGCTTATATCTCTAAGCCTTCCTGTTGGTATAATTTTTTCTTTCCTCCTTTTCTTCCCAAGACTGTTTGTTCCATTCACTCATCTCAACTTATCTTTGAAATCAGATAGTGGTCCTGGTCCACTGGGTTGTTAAACTCTTTCACGGTTAAAAGCCTTTCCTCAATATAACTGGCGCAATGGAACCCACACCAGGACCAGGGGGGGATAGCTCCATGAGGGCAACAATGATCAAAACTCTAATTGAATCAACCCCGCTGTCAAAAGAAGACAACTATTCCATCAGGAAAGTCAAGATGGAGAGTCTTTTTGATCTAAGGGGAATTCTTCAAATCATGGAGGATCCAGATGATTTCTCTCAACTAGACACAGAAATCAATTGCAACATGGCTCCATTCATTCTTGCAAAACTAGAGCCGTCCACTCACTCCAACATTTTCAACTTGGCCAAAGTTTGTAATGCTTAAAGCATTTTGCATGCTGCAAAAGGCCACTTTGCCTTGTTTCAATCAGAAAAGAGAGCAAGGTTCTTCAACGCCTTTCTGTACCTTCCCTTCAGCAAAGAAAACATAGAGAAATTTTTCACAAACATTCAAGTACATCTGAACAAATTGAGCAAGGGCCTAATCAACTTACCTTCTGACATCTTAGCCTATCTCATTCTATTTGAATTCATCCCCTAATCTGCAAACCATTGCTTCACAGATAAACCATGGAGAAAGGGGTATCAACATTGATCTAGTCCTGAACCACCTCATACAGTTCAAGAACAAAAATATTGCCAAAGTGAACAATTCCGCCTCAGCTTTGCAAGCAGACATTGGTCTCTACAAAGATTATCCAATTTTTGGTGACCAATCCGGGAAACCTCACAGATTATGGAAATTTTAAAAATTTTTTAAATCCCCTTATCCATCAATACATCTGCAAAAAAAACTGACTTTTCCCTGTTCCTGAATGACCCTCCGCAAAGGTCCAGTCTCTCAAGATTTCCTTTGGCCTAAAGGTTCAGTGCCTCCTTGGCATGCGCAAGTTTTCAGACGCCATATTCAATCCTCCCCCTTTGCGCTTTGATCATCTTTTGCCAAAAACGCAGGCAAAGGCCCGCTTGGCTTGATCTCTCCATCTATCACACCGGGGACGGAAATTGCACCTGACTGGCCCCATCCAGATAATTCAAAGATGATTGGACCATCCCCTCCTCCAATCATAATCACCATCTACCTCTCAAAGACTCCCCCCTCAGCCAAGTGGCAAAGCTACTCCAGCATCCCCCCACCGGCCCCGTCAAATTCAAATTGGGTGCTAGCTTCATCAAGGCTTGGACCACCCATCCCATCCCATCCTGACCTTCCTCCATGACCCATTGAGGGAGTGATTGATAAAGCTTCTATTGCAGATCAAGCTATGGAATCTTTATCATCACAAAAGGATTGCCAGTTGTTTCATTCCATTCTTGCAACAATGATTGGCTAGCTTACCAGCTTGGCTGCGCTCAAGTCATCCCTTTGAACTCACTCCATCCTCAAACTCTTCCCCCACTTGTGACCATTGTCCCTTTGACAATGTGACCAATCACTCTGGGTACATCAAAGCCTGTCATCCTCTCATCCACTCACCATCCTCTTTGCCATTGACCAATGAACAGCCCCCATCAACTCTGATCACCTGTGTGAGATTGTTCACGGCAACAATCAGAATCACCTGACCCCATTGGTCATTCCCATGACCAATCTCACCCCCATCCTCACCGTTGGAACTCTTGCACCAAAAATGACCAATTCTGCCTTGGCCAACGGCCTCAATCCTCCCAACTTGATCCTGCCACCCCTCCAACTGATCCCCATCACCTGCTTGCTTCACTGCTGTAAGACTCCTAATGGTGCAAGGCCATGGCAGTTCTGTGGAGGGGAAAGGTGCTGTTTAGGCTTCCCTCCTGAGTGTTAAAAAAATATTTAGATGTAACAAAGATCAAGTTCCAGAACCTGGTAAATGAGGAATCAAGGAGTAGAGGATAAAGATGATAATAGTTTGGTAGCAATGGAACAGCACTATCTGAGACAAGATTATGCAGGGAAAAACTTGAACAAAAGAAGTTAAAGTCTGCTTAGAGTTCAAGGAACAAAAGCTGTTGTATGTAAACAACACGCACAAGCTAATAACTCTGGTTGTCAGCAGAAGATTGGGAATGATCAACTCAAACCCAACCAACCTCCAGGTCCTCAATCAACCTGCCCAACTCTCCGCAATCAAGCGCTTGAAGGGTACCAGATAACTGAGGGTGGCTGTACAAGACAAATCACAATGTTAAGAAGCTCTAAAATCAAAAGTAACTGATTTGAAGCAAGGATAACCTCAACACTTCTCAAGGGACTCAAGAGTAGGCTGGCAGAATGCAACTCCAAAGAAAATAAAGGGAGGTATAAAACTCCAGGTCTTAAGCTTAATAAAACCTCTTCAATCAATTGTGATTGGCTACAGAAAGATGATCAGGGATCAGGACCAGTATGGTCAGAGAAAGGGATCAAGGAGTGGTATAACACACTCAAAAATTCCAACAAACAGAATTTTTCCTCAACCAGCAAGGCTATTGGTTGGTGATAAGGATCAGGCCACAGAGGGGCAAAGACTCAGGGTCAAAAATGGATCAGGGGGCAATCAGAGATATACCCAGGATAAGGATCAGGATTCAATTCCAGGATAATGGGGGGAGACATAAGCACACACACCCCTAGATGATTTCCTATGATGATGATATCAGAAAAAGCAGGGGAGAGCCCCTCCTTTTATGGACTAGAGGCCTGTAGACTATTTACAAGAGAGATTTACAAATGGGAGCGGATTTTTTTTTTTTTTTTTTTTTTTTTTTTTTTTTTAAGGATCAGTGTCATGAGAAAACAAAAGAAAAAGAAAGAAACAAACAAGCACTCAGAAAAAAAAACCAAAGAGCCAAATCAAGACCCTGGCCCATGCCAAATGATGGGAACGGGCAAGCGAGTAGCTAGTGGGACGCCCGCGGGCATCCTTATGGGCCCGGGCAACTGCCGAGACCGCGGATGACCGCCGGAAGGTGTCTGATGGTCACTGGCAGTAGAAGAGACCCGCGCAGGCAACGGACAAGCCGCGCGGGAGACCGGTGAGCTAGAGGTGGAAAGGATCAATGGACGGCCGCTTGAGACAGCCAAATGAGGTAGACGGCCGGTTGAGACGGCCAAATTATTGGTTGTCGGTCGTCGTCGCGGGAGGGTGATCTGGGATGACTGATGGATGGGATTGTGAACTGTGGGAGAGGGAGAGTCTAGTGAAGGCACCGGTGGGAGAGGTCCATTTCTTGGGGCTCCTCTTGAGGGACTTGCCTGCCCTGGTCCGGCTTGAGCGGGCGCTGAGACAGGATGGAAGGTTGGAGGTGGAGGCCCAGCAGAGGCAGGATAGAAGGAATTGGCAGGTAGTTAGAGTATTTGCTCAGAGAGGAGTGGCTTGAAGAATCCGTAGCAATTGGCAATCTGTAAGATTTGGATCTCTTGACGCAAGAGTTATTTGACGCAATTCAATTTAGCCAAGAAGGCAAGAGCAGATAGTCAACGATGTTCACGGGTCCTTTTGGTACCTTCTGAGAAACCATCACCAGGTATGCCGACCTTGTTGAGATAGGTGTAGACTTGATGGACATGTTGAGCAGAGGCCAGATTGATTTGAGCCAATTGAGGGTCAGCACTCAGGTCAAGCTTGAATGCCATGGGAGTTGAGTTGAGCAGAAGTGTGGGAAGAATCAAATTGATAGTAATCACAGATCATCAAATGGACCAGAGGGGAGAGTACCAAAGTTGTTGCAACAAGTTCATCAGAAGAAGGAGAGGGGTGGAGTAAGACCCAAGCTCATGAGGATGAAGGAGAGAGGAGAGAGAGGAAGAAGAGGGAGGGGGTGGCAAGAGTGGAGAGATGCTGGGTGAAGACAGGAAATGAGGATGGTCAAGGAGGCGGTTTGGCTGATCAAGACCATCTTGAGCAAGGTTTTCAATCAAGATGAAGGTGAAGTCTGTTGATATTTATATAAGATTTATTGGCCAGGGTGTCCAGGATGGGGCACCACACTGCTTGCACCCAAGCGTGATTCCCTTCCCTCAACCATCGGAGGTCTCTGCCCATGCGCAATCATCTGTGGGTCAGCGGTTGCCCGGGCCCTTCAGCCTGTCCGCGGGGCTTCTCACCTGCTACTCTTCTGCCCACGCCAATCATTGGCACAGGCCGGTGTCTTCCCATTCCTGTTCATTCATGATATAAATTCTTCTTTTTTTTGAGTTGTTTGTTTGTTTCTTTTTTTTCTTTTGCTTTCTCATCCCTTGAAAAAAAAAAGAAAAAAAAGAAATCCGCACTACTTTTTAAAAAACTCTTGCAAATAGTCTACAGACCTCTTTTCTACAAAAGGAGGGGCTCCCCCTGCCGTTTTCTAATCATCCATGGGAGTTTGTGCGTACGTCCCCCCCATTATTGTAGTAATTTGATCCTGATCCTCATCCTGGGTATATCTATGATTTTCCCCTTGATTTTTTGAGCCTCAATACTCAAATTTTTGATCTTTCCATCTGTGACCCTGTTCCTTACCACCAAACATAGCCTTTCTGGTTGGAGAGAATTCTGTCTGTTGGAATTCTTGAGTGTGTTATACCACTCCTTGATCCCTTTCTCTGACCATACTGGTCTTGATCCTTCCTGATCATCTTTCTGGAGCCAATCACAATTGATTGAAGAGGTCTTATTAAGCTTAAAACCTGGAGTGTTATACCTCTCTTTACTTTTTTTCAAAAAAATTTGAATTCCTCCATGCTAATCTTGAGTCCCTTGAGAAGTGTTGTTATTTTTGTTTGAATCTGTTATTTTTTTGCTTCTAGAGCTTCATAAACAAATTGCTTTTGTTTTTCTCAGCCACCCACAGTTATCTGGTACCCTTCAAGCGCTTGATTGCGGAGAGTTGGGCAGTTTCATTGAGAACCAGGAGGTTGGTTGGGATTTAGTTGATCTTTCCTAATCTTCTGCTGATGACCAGAGTTATTAGCTTGTGGGTGTTGTTACTTACAGCTTTCTTGTTCCATTGAACTCTGAACAAAACTTTGACTTATTTAGTTCAAGTCTTTCCCTGCACCATCTTGCCTTAGATAGTCTTGTTTCCATTGCTACCGACTATTCCCAAACTCATCCCTTACATTGATTCCTTATTTAAAAGTTCCTGGACCTTGATTCTGAACTCTTAGGAGAGCAGCCTAAACAGCACCTTTCCCCTCCTCAGAACTTCCTGCGGCTTAGCACCATTTGGAGTCTTAAATTTGGCCCCCCGGGCCGGGACCAAACCAGCAACCTTGGGATTTACAATCCCAACATCAATGTTTAGAATCAAACTTTGAAATCCAATCTTTTTCTTTTTTTCCATTCTCCCTCTCTCTCAGATCTGATCCGTGGAGGTAACTTATCCTAGTATTAATTCCTTCTAATTTTTGCACCATCCAGGCAAGGTACTTGTCGTTTTTCATGAAACCCCATGCTTGCCACACTTGTGAGCCACTTTGGAAATATGCTCTTTGGATCATCTAGGAATTCCTTTATTCAAAATGGCATCTACTGGTACCCCAACGACCTCTGCTTGACCAAAGATGGTCAAGATCAAACCTCAGAACAAGAACTTAGGGTTCAATGGGGTAAATGTCAAACAGTTTTTGGACTCCTACAAAATGGCTGCCAAGGTGGATGGGGCAAGAAAATACAATATGGCCTATCAGTTACAATTCTTTATCTCCTCTTATGAAGTTATGGAAGTAATCAAGTTTTTCAAAGGATTTGAATCCCATGACTGGATGCTTCTGAGGGAAGCAATGTTGGCATATTGGGGTAAAATAAATGTAGCTTGGTTTACTTTGCAGGACCCAGATGCTCTTGTCTCTCAATAGATCTCAAATGGTGGTGTCTCTTCAGCCTCTTACTACCAAAATTTTAGGAAGTCTTGGGATCCTATCCAAAACAATCACATCAATTCAGTGGACAAAGTTTGAGCACAATTCTTCCAATTTTTATTGTTGGCTGTGCAGGAAAGGATTAAAGACAAATTGGTAAAATATGTATCTATGATCACCACCAGGGATAATTGATTCAAGCTCCCTGTTTTTCTTATCCTCAGGAGTTCTGTGGATGAATTTATGAAATTTCAAACTGCTTTAACTTTTGAAAAACCTAGAACCACTGAACCAGTCCATTCTCCTTCTTTTAAAGAATCCAACAATATTATGAATAAGATGATGGCAGATAAAAGACCTAAAGCAGATCCTAATTTTACTCAAGAACCTACTACTCTAGACAAAATCACCAAGATACTTCAAGATTTTGAGAAAAAAATAGATCAGAATATTTCTTCCCTTGCTACTCCTAAACCCTTTACTTCTGTCCCTCAATCTACCCTGGTCTGTTACTACTGTCATAAGGAAGGCCATGGAACTGGACAATGCTTGGAACTCCAGATAGATATAAAGGCAAGGTTGTTGGAGCAGTGTCACGCTTTGCACTTAAGGATTATTGTCTTCACCACTTTGACATATCCTCTCCTCAGTACCATCTACCTCAGTCTAAAAGCGTGAGACAAATAAAAGCACAACATCAATGGTGCAATCTGCTATTTCCTCTGGCTTGCGCTGACCTTCCAATCTTGGCAACCAACTCAGTATATACTTGCAAACTTTGCAGTTAACTCCATACCGGTTGACCATCCATTATGAGATCCAATCTCCTTCCCTGGCCAATCAACAGCCTTGGACTTCCATCTTTGGTCATGCATTGTTTGTTAGTTCGCATCTACATCTAACCAAGCCATTGCTACTGTATAGTTTGCAATTGGACTAGTCCCTACCCTGCATACACTATTACCTCTCATTTGCATTACCTTCAACGTCACTCGCTCTTATCCCAATTTGTCATGCAAATGTACGCTCAGATTCTATTGTCTTGCACTTACTCTAAGACCTCGTATCTATACCACTGCTTCATTTCCTATTCCGTTCCTGTCATTCATTGCCTCACCGCTTCACCTGTAGTTAGCTCATCATCAGGTTGTATCTAGTCACTTTGGATTACCTTATAAGGGCTATCCCCTTGCCTGATGATTGTCTCCTCAGTTACTTAATTTCATACGTTCTCGCATTTTGCTGCAACCTAGTTATCACATTGGACTCAGGTTGAGTTTCCTTCTTTGGAACATTTTCCATTCATCTGGCCGTTTGTTGAGTGGCATAACCAAGTTTGCACTTCGCAACTGGTTCTTGCTATTTGCACTTGCCCTTGCACTTGGTATTCCTTTGCGCTCACAATCATCTAAGAATTGCCCTATAGTACGTGGGGTGGTCGTGTGACAGTAAATTAACTAACTCAACTCATCTATTGTAGCCCGCCAACCTATAGTAGAATTCTTCTTTCTTGATGTCACGTACTTGCTCAACCGGGAACGCTTCCCTTGCCCCTTACAATGATGAGATTCATTGGGTAGGGAAAACCAGTGCTCCTCGGGCCCAACAACCCTTAGATCCAGTTCCTCCTTCCAAATCACCATCTGTGGAACCTCTAGATGATCATCGGGCTCCTCCACGGGATGCTCCAACGGACCCTCTCGCTTAATTTGCAGACTCCAACCATTCTTCCGATGAAACCTTGACTCGTGGTAGACCAGGGGTTTGCACTACTGCTCTCAAGCCCAATGCTCCAACCCTGCTTTTGACATTGATCCAGGCCCTCACTCATGGTGCCCAGCGATCTAGTCCAAGCACTCCTAGTTTTTGCACTCCAGGCATGAAACAACCTGATCACTTTACAGGAGAACACCCTCATAAGCTTAGATCCTACCTACAGTCTTGTAAAATCAGCTTTTCAAACGACTCCAAAAATTTCCCTTCCGATAGACATAAAGTTATGTATGCTTTGTCCTTCTTAGGAGGTAGAGCCTTGCAGTGGTTCAAACCGTACCTCAAACTTTTATCCAACAACAGTCCCACTTGTATTCTCAACAACTGGGATAATTTTGAGCAACAATTGTCCACCCTGTTTGGCAATCCCAATCAAGTTTGAAACGCCAAATACAAACTTAATAGTTTAGTTATGAAAGAGAATAGTAGAGCTTCTGTTTATATTTCTCAGTTTCAAAACTTGCAGTCTTGCATCCAGTGGAACAAGGCTGCTCTTCTATTTCATTTCCGAAAGGGTTTACCGGCACGCTTAATTGAATAGCTTGCAGTTGGGGGTCATAAGACAACCTCGCTTCAGCAGCTAATTGATTGAGTGATTGAGCTTGATAATGGCTATCATGACAAGAATCACTCTTGGCAAAACGACCATGGATCATCCACCTTGGCTCCAAAGGTGGACGACTCCTCAAAGCAAAACACGAGGAACCCAAAACCATCTAAACCGACCCCAACTTTGAACTCCAACTCAAAAGGGAAAGCCGTTGCCAAAACTCCGAAGTTCCTGGACAAGGAAACCGGGATGCTTCGAAGTGAGGAATGATTGCAAAGGGAAAAGAACGGGCTTTGTATGTATTGTGGAGGAAAACATGATGTTGACAGCTGTGCAAAGCAATTAGGGCGTGAAGCGGCTAAGCAGTCAAAAAATTAGCTTGTAGTTTTTCTGATACTCACAAGGAAAACTACACATTATCTAAATCACCGCGTTTAAATCTTTGCACTTGCGAGTCACTAGGTGCTCCGAGTTCAAGATTTCTCCTATTCCATTCCGACAACACTTCTTATCAAGTATTACTCGATTCCGGCGCTAATGTTTCCTTCATCAGTGAATCTTTTGCCACTTCCAAAAATCTTACGCGTTCCAAGATAGATAAATTTCCCATCTATCTAGTAAGTAGTGCGACTGAACCGTCTTATTGGGTTTCCCAAAAGGCAAAATGGACCTTTGCATTTTCCAATTTCCCCAGCTTCAAATGGGATTTATTTGTCTTGGCTATACCCAGAATGGATGATACCATTCTAGGCCATGATTTCCTAGTTTACTGGAATCCGGATGTGAATTGGCAAGAAGGAGTAATTAACCTTTGAACCTTGCACCCCCAGAACGCTAACCTTTCTGTCAATCAGGAATTAAACAGACTACCTGAAACTGTCATTGAGTTGGATGACAATTTTCCGCCAGGAGATTTGCAATATCCTGACCTTCATTCTCAAATCCCCTCTTCAGATTTAGGAGTTATCGCTTACCTATCCAGCTTACCTCTTTCCTGTTCCTTCAAAGAGCAACAGACACCAACCAAACGGTGTATTTTTAGCTCTCTAATCCTCTTGCACCATGCAAGCACCTCAAACCCGGTGCTTGGAGATGACAAGATTGAAGATTTAGAAATCATTCAACAGTCTTTACCTTTGGTTTATCATGACTTTTCTGACATCTTTTCAGCTGCAAAAGCAGATAAACTGCCTCCATCCCGTCCTTATGATCATAAGATCAAACTTACTGGCCCACCTCCGGCACCAGGACCAGTTTACTCTCTCTCAACGCAAGAATCAATTGTGCTTCAAGACTACATTGCGGAAAATGAAGCAAAAGGATTTCTTTGACCAAGCAATTCAAACACCGGTTCCCCTGTCCTATTTGTACCAAAAAAAGACGGCGGACTTTGCCTTTGTGTTGACTACAGGAAACTGAACCAGGTAACCCGGAAGAATGCCTATCCAGTACCGCCTATGTCACATCTCCTTACCCTCTTCCATGGAGCTACTCATTTCTTGAAGTTAGACCTTTGAGGTGCCTATAACCTAATTTGCATTAAGGAAGGTCATGATTATTTAACTGCGATGCAAACCCGGTTTGGCAGCTATGAGTATACCGTCATGCCTTTTGGCCTCTGCAACGCTCCTTCCACTTTTCAACATTTTGTCAACAACATTTTCTCCAATCTTGTAGGTAAATACCTCGTGGTATATCTCTATGATATACTAGTCTACTCAAGAAACCTTGAAGATCAAATTGCACATGTGCAAGAGGTGCTACAGCAACTTTGCAAGAATGACCTGTTTGCAAAAGCCTCTAAGTTCAAATTCCATTCCTCTTCCCTTCATTTTCTAGGTGTTGTAGTCTTGCAGCAAGGACTATCAATTGACCCAGCCAAGAGCGCACGCATATTGGACTGGCCCCCACCTTCTTCCGTTAAATCTCTTCAAGTTTTCCTTGGTTTCAATAATTTCTATAGAATTTTTATTGCGCGTTATGCCAAAAAAACCGTGAATCTTACTAATCTTCTTCAAAAAGACAATCCTTTTATTTTTACGACAACCTGCTTTGGAGTTTTAAGCTCTGAAGAAAGCGTTCACCACTGCTCCAATACTTGCTCACTTTAACAAGCTAGCTTGCACTATTGTTGAAACAGACGCAAGCAGCTATGCAATTTCAGGAGTCATCTCTCAGTTTTCTCCTTCCACTTCTCTCTTTCACCCCGTAGCTTTCAAGTCTCGCAAGTTGCTCGCTGCAGAGCTTAACTATGAGATTCATGACAAGGAACTTCTTGCAATCTTTTACTGCTTGAAGAAATGGCATTCATACCTTTTGAGTCTTAGGGAATCCTTTGAGGTTTTAACTGATCATAATTCTTTGAAGTATTTCATGAGCTCAAAAGTCCTCACACGTAGACAGGAGCGATGGGCCAAATACCTCTCAGAGTTCCACTTTACAATCACTTACCGTCCTGGGAAACAAGCGGTAGTTCCCGATGCTTTATCACGTCGGGACAACGTTTACCCAGAGGGGGGAGCACCTTTGCCAAAAAAAACCCTGAAAATGTTAGGACACTCTTCTCAACCCAATCTGCCCAACTGATTTTGATCTTTGCTCGCTTACAAGATTTGGCTTCTGAACTACAACAAGCTCAACTCAACAACCCCAAGTGCATCAAACTTTGCAAAAGTGCGAACTTATTAGATATTAGTTACAGTATAGATGATAATGACTTTTTAGTTAATGATAATTGTATAGTAGTACCAGATAATTCTTGCATTAAGTTAGATATCTTCAAGTCACGGCATGATTCAACGCTTGCTGGTCATTATGGGCAGGATAAAACCTACCAATTGATTGCACAAGACTTCTACTGGCCTGGTATGACCAAAGAAGTAAAAGACTATGTTAGCGCGTGCTATGACTGCAATCGTAACAAGTCCTCAAAACACTGGAAGTATGGGCTGCTCCAGCCACTTCCAATTCCGCCTTGTCCTTGGAACTTGCTTTCTATGGATTTCATCTCTCAATTACCTTCTTCAAGTGGATATGATGCTATTCTAGTAATAGTAGATCGCTTCTTGAAGATGGCTTCATTTTTACGCAGTAATGTGACGGCCTCTTCAGAAGACTTGGCTAACTTGTTCATAGAATATGTATTTTTGAAACATGGTCTTCCTGATAATATAGTTAGTGATTGTGGATCTCTGTTTGTCTCAAGCTTCTGGACTTGCTATGCCAACATTTGAAGATCACTCGCAATTTATCAACGGCTTACCACCCGGAAACGGATGGGCAAACCAAGCGAGTTAATCAGATCCTCAAACAATATCTTTGAATGTATGTTGCCTATCAACAAGACTACTGGTCGCAATGGATCCCACTAGCCAAATTTGCCTACAACAACTCCACTCATTCCTCCACCAAACAGTTGCCCTTCCAAACTCTTTATGGTAGAAACCCAACTTTCTCTTCCCTTCACGTAGCACCTTCTCAACCTGCTACCAATTACCTTGAACAAATTCAATCCCTTCAATCGCAACTTCAAACCAACCTCAAAGAAGCAAACCAGCGCTATAAGGAGCAAGCAGACCAATCTTGCACTTTGGCTACAACCTTTGCAGTAGGAGATCAAGTATGGCTCGATGCTCGCAACATTTGCAGTACTTGCCCAACTCGCAAACTCTCCAAAAGAAAGCTTGTCCCCTTTAAAGTAGAATCAGTCATCTCCCCTAACGCCTTTAAACTTACTTTACCTGTGAAATGGCAAGGTATCCACCCGGTCTTTCATGTGTCTCTCCTAGAGCCATCTCAATTCCAATACCCGGGCAAGACTCATCCCCCTCCTGAACCGGTCACTGTCCTTGATCATCAAGAGCGGGAAGTAAGCCATATTCTGGATTCCAGGTTACGCAAAGGAAAACTTCAATACCTTGTTGAATGGTCTGGCTTCCAGTCTGACAAAGATTGCACCTTGTGGGAACCAGCCCATCAACTTTGCAATTCACCCAATCTGATTCGAGAATTCCATGCGAGCTACCCTCGCAAACCTCGGCAATAATGATTCTATCCCATCCAATTCAATTCCATTCCATTCCACATTTTGTTCCATCCAATTCATTCCATTCCACTCCACATTTCATCCCATCCAATCCGATTTCATTTCATTCCACATTTATCTTACTCAATCCATCCCATTAAAACTGATCTTATTTCACTATCATTTCATCAGTTAATTCCTCCATCTCACTGTGTTATTCTTTTCTCATTTTCCCTTCATTTCCACTTATTATTAAAAAAAAAATAATAATAATAAAATTTTTTAATAAAAAAAAAATAATAATATACATTAAATTACAAGGTTTCTTGTAACTCTTTTTCTGCATCCTCCCAATGTGCCTTCAATTCCGCAACCATGGAACAAAAGGTATCCAGGTCTTCATCATTAATCAATGCAGACATTCTTCAAAGTAGCAGTACCTCCGTTACGATGTGCCTCTTGAAGATCTCCTCGCACCTCGCAACCCAAGCTTGCTTCGGCCGCGCATTCCATCCGCCTTCCTTTAAGAGCTCTTCATACGCTCTCTTCCTTTGGCCACCCGATGTGCCTTCTCCAATATTTTCCGTCAGGCGCCTTGCATCCGTTTTGACCGGTGTAAGACTCCAAACGGTGCTAGGCCGTGGCAGTTCTGCGGAGGGGAAAGGTGCTGTTTAGGCTGCCATCCTGAGTGTTACAAAAATATTTAAATGTAACCAAGATCAAGGTCCAGAACCTGGTAAATGAGGAATCAAGGAGTAGAGGATAAGGATGATAATAGTTCGGTAGCAATGGAACAGCACTATCTGAGACAAGATTATGCAGGGAAAAACTTGAACAAAAGAAGTTAAAGTCCCTTAGAGTTCAAAGAACAAAAGCTGTTGTATGTAAACAACACCCACACGCTAATAACTCTGGTCGTCAGCAGAAGATTTGGGATGATCAACTCAAACCCAAGCAACCTCCAGGTTCTCAATGAACCTGCCCAACTCTCCGCAATCAAGCACTTGAAGGGTACTAGATAACTGTGGGTGGCTGTACAGGACAAAGCACAATGTTTAAGAAGCTCTAAAGCAAACAGTAACTGATTTGAAGCAAGGATAACCTCAAAACTTCTCAAGGGACTCAAGAGTAGGCTGGCAGAATGCAACTCCAAAGAAGCTAAGGGGAGGTATAACAATCCAGGTCTTAAGCTTAATAAGACCTCTTCAATCAATCGTGATTGGCTCCAGAAAGGTGATCAGGGATCAGGACCAGTATGGTCAGAGAAAGGGATCAAGGAGTGGTATGACACACTCAAAAATTCCAACAGACAGAATTTTTCTTCAACCAGCAAGGCTATTGGTTGGTGATAAGGATCAGGAATCAAATGTTGAGTATGGAGGCTCAAGGATAAAAGGTGTTCTGATTTCATTATGGATCGTTCCATGTTCTGATAATTTCCGATGATGATCAAAAAGGCAGGGGAGAGCCCCTCCTTATATGGGCAGGAGGCCCTCTTAGCCTATATACAAGGGATTCTACAAATAGAGCGGAAAAGGGAAGGCAACCATGTGGTTGATAAATTTAGGTTGGTTAACCAAGACCAAGCTTAAAATTTCAATCAAGAGAGAAAACAGTAAGTGATTTGAGATCAGACCAAAGATAAAGAGGAAACAACATAAGCAGAATAGAAAACCAACAGGGTAGTGACTGGCTGATAGTTATGCGTCAGAGTAAATGAACAATGAAAAGAACATTGAATGAGACTTGACAGTCTGTAGTTAGAGCAGATGTTAGTTGTTGATGGACTGATATAGGATTGAGTGGAATTGATGTACCACTAGCTAGAACGACAGACAACGAAGCCGGTATTGGATGATGTTGGATGTCGAAGCGCCTTGAACAACCTGAAAGAAGATTGGATAAGTGAACTGAATGAGGAGTTGAAACTCAATAATTCTCACTTGATTCGGACTGGCTGCTTGATGACAAACAATTGATTATTGATGGCTTTGAGTTGTCAGAGTGCGTCTTCTGCTTGAAGTAGATGTTTTTATTAGGATTGTATGATTGATTTGATCCCAAGTTGAAGTTGGAAGACCGCAGAGTTGAATTGAAGATTTTTTTGAGTATGAAGTGTCCTCAGTCGGTATTATAGAGCACCGCCGAGGCAAGAATTGGAAATAGAAATGATATGAAAAGAAAGAAAGTTAAAAAGGAAAACAATGGTTAGGATCTTATCAGGAAACAACAGATGGAAGAATAAAACACAATATGAACATCACACACATGATTGAAAGTACGCAACAATAAAGCAGCAATAATGAATGGTTTTTAAGACCAGCTGAAACAGCCAAATGGCTTATAGAGATACTGATCAAGCATGAATGCACAGGTAAGTCAGTAATAATTCTAACACCCCTCCGCAACTCCGAAATCAGTGGTATAAAGAACTGAATGAATTTACAAGTCTGGAGTTTGATGTCTTGTTAGCTGCTTTAGTTAAAGTGTCCGCGGTCATTGACAGAGACGGTATGAGTTTGACATCAATAGTTCCCAGCTTGAAATAATCTCGCAGGCTTTTAGTCTTGATATCAATGTGCTTGACTTTGGAATTTGAACCAAATTTCTTAATCTTGTTGTCAAGTCCTTTGTTGTCAATGAGATGCACAGGACACGAGAATTTGGTTCAATATATATCCTCGATGAGTTGAGACAGCCACCGAGCTTCTAGGTGGCAGCTGGATAGGGCTACGCATTTGGATTCAGTGGACAAATGAGTGATACATTGCTGTCTTCTGCTAGTCTAGTAGAGTGGACTCCCTTTGAAGAAACAAATAAATCCGCTTTGTGAGATTTGGGTTTCCGGGTCGTCAGCCCACGTGGCATTGCTGAAGCAAACCAAACGATCTGAAATTGATCTTGGGCCTAAAGTGAGTGACAGATCCTTCGTGCCAGTGAGGTATTGCCACACATGGATGACTTCTTGCCAGTGACTAAGTCCGGGTCTTTCACAATGCTTAGCCAAGCTGGACAAGGCAAAACTGATGTCAGGTCAAGCTAGGCCTGCAATGAAGTTGAGTCGTCCAATGGGTGAGCAATAATTGACGTTTAGGGCAAGAAACTTTTCATGATTGTCTTGATCAGCAGTATTGAGGTGGAGTCCAGGAGTCAAAGGTGTTGATACAGACTTTCAGTCGGAAAATCCCATTTCCTCAAGGCCTTTTTCAATGTGTGAGGGCAGAGATAGATGAAACAGGCCATTGCTGGTGGAGACCTTCATTCCTAGCAGTGTGTCGGGATTGTGTGCGGAGGAATTTTTGAATCGCTTTAGGAACTTGTATTTAAAGGTGCTTACATTACCGGCAACCAGGAGATTTTCCACGTGGAAGAATACAACCGTAATGTTGTTGTCGCCAATATATAGACACGGATCTCCGACTGATTCTTGGAACCCTTGATTTTTTATCCATTCGCTCAACATTTGATACCAATTTCGAGGCGCTTGTTTGAGCCCATATAGAGATTTCTTAAGGCGGAGATATTTTGACTTTCTATTGCACCCATAGGGAGTTTTAATAAACACCTGTTTGTTGAGTTTGGAGTGCAAGAATGCTCCTTTGACATCAAGCTGGAGTACCTCTAGTTGTTTGTCCGCGGCATAGGTGAGGACTCCCCTGAGTGATGCGACTTTCCCTGTGGGAGCATATGTCTCAAGGTAGTCGAGACCGTATCTCTGACTGAAGCCTTGGACGCAGAGACGAGTTTTGAAGGAGACCAGTTCACCGTCCGCATTCTGCTTAATTGTGAAGACGGGCGTAGTGTTGAGAGGGTTTGTAACCATGCTTTCATCGGCATCTTCCCAAACTTCCTGTTCTTCTATGGTGTCAAACTCCTTCATGGCAGAGTCGCGCCAATGAGGAAGAGTCATGCCTTCTTTGAGTGATTTGGGGATTTTCTTGGCTAGATATCCGTATTGATCAGGCTTGTTCAGAGTGTCTCGGTTGCGTAAGTTGGGTCTGAGATTATTTTTGACTGCCTGATTTGTGTCTGATTCTGAATCTGACTCTTCTTTCACTGAGGGAGAGGAGTCAGTTTTGACAAGTTCTCCTGCAGAAGTAGTAGGATGAATGGGTAAAGAGGTTGGTCGCCACGTTGTTACAGGATCGGAGCTGTTGTCTTCCAGTGAGACAGCAGTGGGTTTTTGGTTATTGAAGATCACGTGTTTGGTGTCAATGACTTTTCCAGTGGAGTTAATTACTTGCACGAGAGTAGTGTGGGGTTGAACCCGATCAGGACTCCAGGAGCACCTTTTTCGTCAAGTTTGGATTTGATGGCAATATCGTTGAGGCAATAGGTTAGCAACAATCCTACTGGCTTGATGTACCCTTCAGGAAGCTCCTTTTTATGCATGAGCATCCAAGGAGAAATACCACCTTTTTCCTTAGGAATCTGATTCAGCATCAGACAGCAGCTCTTGACCACTTTGTTCCAGCACAATTTGGGTAGATTCAAGTCGGAGATAGTGGCTCTGGTCGATTCCATTATGGTCCAATTTGCTCGCTCTACTTGACCGTTGTGTTGTGAGTGGTAAGGCTCTGTGATGATTTGATTGATGTGGTGAAGTTTGCAGAAGTTGTGTAATTTAGTGTTGACAAATTCTCCGCCGCCATCCGAGCATAGGTCTTTGGGATAATTGTTTGTCTTTCTGCGGTGATTTTTGATGACAAAAATCAGTACGTCCGTTGTCTTGTCCTTAGATCTGAGAGGGAAGCAGGCTGTGTAGCCGGAATGGGAGTTGATCAAGTTGAGTATGTATTTGAACCCTCCTTTGGATATTGGATTGATTGGACCGATCAAGTCCACGTGAAGCTTTTAAAAGCATTTTGACGCAACCTCTTGTTGGTGTTTGAAAGGTTTGCAAGTGATCTTTGCCTTATCGCAGCTTAGACATTCAAAGGAGTCTTTTTGGGTGCTCGGAATAGGTTGATTGAGGTACTTTTCCATTTGCTTGATACTCGCATGTCCAAGAGAGCGGTGTATGGAGAGCAGTTCAGCATTTGAATAGTAGGTTTCTTCGGTGTCCGGAGTCATATCAATCAGGAAAAGGTTGTTGATGATTCTTCCGGACAATAGCGTCTGGCCTCCAACGACCAGTTTGAACAAGCATGGGGAAACGTTGCAATTCACTTTGAGTTGAGCTCCTTGGCTTGCCAATGCTCCAAAAGAGATGAGATTGACGGTGGAGTCAGGGACCCAGGTTGCTTTACTGAGTATTAGATTTGCTTCTTTTGTTCTCAGAGCTACCTTTCCATTCCCCTTGATCAAAATGGCCGCGTCTTTCTTTCTGGTTTGGATCTTTTCAATTCCGTCGCTTTTGGTTAGAGACAAGAAGAGTTGATTGTTGGTTATCATATGAACAGAGCATCCAGAGTCCAGGATGAACCGATGCGATCCAGTGTTCTCCGGAGTGTTAGTGTTCAATCCGCAAAAGAAGGAATAGAAGTGTGCTTCCTTTTCTGTTCGAGTCTTAAATTTCTTACCGCGGTTGTGGAGGTTGGGCGGTTTGAGCTCTGGGAATTCAAACCAGCAGGAAGCGGCTGGATGAGTAGTAACAGCTGGATTATGCTTCCCGTTCTCGCACCTGGGACCTTGGTACAAGGCTACGTTCATGGGTTCAGTTTGATCACCTTTGGCTATGGATTTGTTCTTGTGTTGGATGAGGTGGTTGAGGACTACATTGATTTTCATTTTCGTTGTTGAATGCATGATCTGCAATTTCATGTTTTGCATCATGGTTGTTGAGGGAAATTTGAATAATACCAGATAAGCAATGATGTCTGAGGGTAAATTGATTCCAACTTTGATTAATTTCTTCAAGTAGACTTTGATAGTGGTCACGAAAGCTTCTATATTGGAGTCCATACCCAGATGCAGGAAAGCATTGAAAACCCTTGCTCTATTGGCCGATTGCGAGGAAGAAAAATGAGTCTGAGTCGCCATCCATATGAGCTTGGCGTCATCTTCATTGACTTAATCAATAACGTTGTTTTAGGTGTTTGAGTCGAGTTTGGCCATGATGTGTGCCACAAACTCCTGATTGAGTTCAACATCCAATAGGTTTTTCTCATCGGGATCATTCATTATGTTGAATATGCCGCGTAATTTGAACAATTTTTCGAACTTTTTTCTCCACATGCTGTAGTTATCAGCCGTCAATAACAGTATGGATTCTATGAGCAATTTGATTGCAAGTGATCTGTAGTTGGTGTCCCCCCCTGGTCCTGGCGTTGACAATGGTCCTGGTAAGTTCATCGCGATTGAGAGAGGCTTTTAACCGTGATAAATTTAGGTTGTTTAACCAAGACCAAGCTTAAAATTTCAATCAAGAGAGAAAACAGTAAGTGATTTGAGATCAGACCAAAGATAAAGAGGAAACAACATAAGCAGAATAGAAAACCAGCAGGGTAGTGAATGGCTGATAGTTATGAGTCAGAGTAAAGGAACAATTAAAAGAACATTGAATGAGACTTGACAGTCTGTAGTTAGAGCAGATGTTAGTTGTTGATGGGCTGATATAGGATTGAGTGGAATTGATGTACCACTAGCTAGAACAACAGACAACAAAGCCGGTATTGGATGATGTTGGATGTTGAAGCGCCTTGAACGACCTGAAAGAAGATTGGATAAGTGAACTGAATGAGGAGTTGAAACTCAATAATTCTCACTTGATTCGGACTGGCTGCTTGATGACGAACAATTGATTATTGATGGCTTTGCGTTGTCAGAGTGCGTCTTCTGCTTGAAGTAGATGTTTTTATTAGGATCGTATGATTGATTTGATCCCAAGTTGAAGTTGGAAGACCGCAGAGTTGAATTGAAGATTGTTTTGAATATGAAGTGTCCTCAGTCGGTATTATAGAGCACCGCCAAGGCAAGAATTGGAAATAGAAATGATATGAAAAGAAAGAAAGTTAAAAAGGAAAACAATGGTTAGGATCTTATCAGGAAACAATAGATGGAAGAATAAAACACAATATGAACATCACACACATGATTGAAAGTACGCAACAATAAAGCAGCAATAATGAATGGTTTGTAAGACCAGCTGAAACAGCCAAATGGCTTATAGAGATACTGATCAAGCATGAATGCACAGGTAAGTCATTGATAATTCTAACAGTGGTAACTCGCGTCCGTCTGTGGATGGGCGCGCATAAAAATACCAGAGTCACCCACCCCTTGTCCAAAGGTGGAAGCAGGTGGGAGAGAGAAATGAACCAAACCGCCGCGGATGTCCGCGGGCGGTTGTTGGCACTCTTCCGAAGGCGGAAGCGGGTGGGAGAGTCCCAGGAAAGGTGACGGATGAAGTCCATGAGAGCGCGGATGGGCGGATAGGAGATTGGTTTGGGAAAGTTGAGTAAATCCTGACGGCCTTGAGATCCACAACTGATAGATCCAGTGCAATGGGAGGTTTGACGGATCCAAGGATTTTCCAAATGAACAAAGATGAGGACGTGCTATGACAATGGCGGAGATGACAAGCAACACGGATAAAGGACGCGCGACGCGTGCGGATGAAAGGAGCGCGGCGCGGTGCGCGCGCGCGCGGGTAAAGGACAGTTCGGATGAGCCTGAGGATAAGTTGTTCAGCCAGACGGTATTTTTGCGCAACATTTTATGGATTGAGGTCTTAAGGCAGCCAGGGTGTCCAGGATGGGGCACCACATCTCTTCCCAAATTACAGACTGTCCCTAGTCTGCTCCTGAGTTTGATGCCATAGAAAAAAGAAAGGAAAGAAAGATGATTGAAACCAAAGAATGGCCATTTTGATCCCGAGAGTGGTTGAGAAAAAATTTGTCAATCCAACCAAAAATCCTAGAAGTGGCTGAGATAAAATGAAGGAGGCGTCCCAAGTGCTCACACGCGTGGCATTAAGTAGAGTTTTCACAAAACAACAAGGATCTTGCCCAGATGGTGCACAAATTGGGAGGACTTACTTCCGGACCAAGTTGCCTCCACAAGAGTGAAATTTCTTGACCTGATAAGCAGAGAACCTTCTGGCCATCTGAGTACCATCCAGCTCCTCCAAAAGATATGATCCACCTCTAACTTGACGGACTACTTGGTAAGGACCATTCCAGCGGTTAGAGAAAAGCTTTCCCCACTGAGTTTCCAAGGAACAATTATAAGCCAATACCATGTCACCAGGGTTTAAAGGGTCCCTGATTCGATTCCGGTGTTTTTCTTCCCAATACTGAACTGATTTTGCTCGTGATTCCATCATCTTCTGATAAGCTTTGATACGAATATCTTCACTCTGCTCCAGTTGCTTTGATCTGGCAACTAATAGGTCAGTAGTTGAGGAAACTTGTTCCCAGGGGATGCCCAAGAAAGACTCCATCTCAAGATCAAGAGGAAGAACAGCCCACTGACCAAAGACGATTTCATAAGGAGAATAACCAGTGGTTTGCTTGGTGGAAATTCAATCAGAGAAGAGAACCAAGGGTAGAAACTTTTGACAATTCTTGCCACTTTCACCAGCCAATTTGACAAGAGCAGCCTTCAAAGGAGCATGGCCTCTTTCCACCATGCCTTTTCCTTCAATATAATAGGGAGTAGTAACTCTATGTTGTCCAGGGAGCAATTGGATCATTTCAGCAAGTTTTCCACCAAATTCTGAGCCACCATCCGTAGAATAAGATTGGGCCAAGCCATAACTCATTGTCCAAGTCTCATGAAGGAAAGCTGCTACTGATTCAGAGCTGAGGTTCTTAAGAAACTTTTCTTCAACCCATCCAGAAAAATCATCTCTAGCCACAATGAGGTACTTAGCTCCACCAGCCTTAATGTGAACAACATCCATAGCAATCCTCCCAAAGACAGTGGATTCTCCAGTGGGGTAACAAATTTTGGCCGGGCGCCTAAGATCACGTTTCTGGCACACTTCACAACTTCTACACCATTGAGAGACAGATTTCTTCAGGGATGGCCACCAGAATCGTTCAGATATTTGTTGATAAGTTTTGGTTTCCCCACAATGACCAAGGCCTTCATGGAGATTTTCCAGGATCAAATCTTGCTTGGAAGGGATAGTGACCACAACAAGTGCACAAGGATTTGACCTTTTCATAAGCCTAGAACCTTGGACAAAGAAGTTGGAGGACTTCCCTTTGAGGGACCGAAATTCTTTGGAAGAGAGATCAGGGGGTCTTTGGAGAGTTGAAAGGTACTTCTCCAACTTAAGCCAGAAACCTTGCTGGAAACCAGAGCAATTTTTGGAGGAGAAGGCAAAGACAGGGCGGACCAAGGGTTCTTCCTCATCAAAATAAATTCCAACCTCTGATTGATTGTCTCCAATAGGTCTTCAAGATAAACCATCAGGCATGGTGAAAGATTTTCCAGGCCTGTGCACAATATCAAAAGAGAACAACTGGACGAAAGCCACCCAACGAGTCATGGGAGCATTTGGGAGGCTGGGGGCGTTGATCATTTCAATAATAGATTGCGCATTGACTTGTAACTCAAAGTGTTGACCCCAAAGGACAGTCTGAAGCTTCTTCAACATTTGGGCCACACCGCAAAGTTCCAGTTTTGGCTGCGAGTACCTGGATTCCACATCTGAAAAAAGAAGAGATTCATACAGAGCAGGACAATCCAAACCATTTTCATCTTCCTAGGTAAGAACAGGCCCACCAGATTGATAACTCGAGTCCACTGCCAACTTGATCTTGCCGGCTCTGTGTCCATAAGTGATCTTTTTCAAAACAATTTCTTTCCCAACAATTGTTTTGAGCAACTGAAATGATTGTTTGCAGTCTTGGGTCCAAATCCATTCAGCATCATTCCTGGTTAAGCGACGCAAGGGAATACAGATTTTGGATAATGAGGGAATGAAGATCCTGACATAAGTTACAACACCTAGGAAACCTCTAACTTCCGTTGGATTTATTGGGGTAGGCCAGGAGATGATTTTGTTGACTTTAGAGGGTGCCATCCTTCTTCTGTTCTTGCAGACTATATGACCAACAATTTCCAAGGCAGGGACACAGGCGGCAAGTTTTGATCCAGAGACAGTAAGGCCAGATTCCTCGATTTGAAAAAAAATTCTCTCCAAAACAGTAGCATACTCCCAGACAAATTGTTGGATTCCTGAGTGCCAAGGTAAGAGCTCATTATCATAGTCAGAAACTGGACCTTTAATTCCACCATCATCAATAAAGATACCCGCATGATCCGGGATTTTGTCCTGGAGGATCCACATCATCTGAGCCTGATAGACTGCAACCAAGTTGGTGAAACCTTGAGGCAATTGATTCAACTGAAATTGACCAAAGGGATTATCGAAAGTAGTGAGGGGACAAGAAATAGGATGCAAGGATTTTTTGTCATAGCCACCCATAATGTCACCTAGACCATAGCAAGCTCTCCCAGAGAAGGATTCAACAAATTCTTCAGTGGCAGGTGGCATGCCAGAGTCTTTAATAGTAACTTTATTAAGAGGTTGGAGATCATGAACTATTCTAAGTTTACCATTACTCTTTAGAACACAGAAAACAGGACTGGAATAGCTAGAAGTTGATTGTTTGTATAAACCGGTTTGGACTCGTTCGCGGATCAACTTGATGAATTCGTCAACTTTAGCAGCAGGGATTGGGATCTTTTTCTTTTGCCAAGGGTCATGTTCAACTACCAGGATGATGTAAGGGAGACCATAGGATTCTTTCAAGAGACCTCTCTCTTTGTCACAGAATGCAATTGATTTTTCCCTTAGAGACAAGATATTTTTGATCAAATTTAACTCATCAGGAAGAAGCCATCCATCTGGACCGAAATTTACCACTTTCAGACGTTCTTCAGTGACCTGACCAGAGGGAATAAATGGACCAGTGAGGGATTTGGATAGACCACAGTAAGGATTGCGGGATAGCAGAGGACGCATAAGAGGAGGGTTGAGATTGAGAGGCATTGGTTGGTTGACTAGCTGGACCTTCTTTGCAACTGGTTTGTACTTGGTGGCAAAGGAGAGGAATCCCTGCTTCCTCCAAGCATTGACAAGTGAAACCTGACTACAAAAACTGAGGCCGTGTTCCAACATCTTCCAAGTCCAATGTTCTGCTGCGTCCTTGAAAGGTGCCTTCTCCATAAAAGAGGATCCAAAAGATAACACATTGCTCACATGTGTGTCACAGGGTAGAGTTTCAAAAATAACAGTAGTAGAAGCCCTTGGTGGTGCACAATTGGGAGGACTTACTTCTACCTCAAATTGCCTCCACCTAAGATTAAACTCCTTCATACCAAAGCCACCAAGAAAAGAATTGAGATCAAGATCTAGTTTAGACTCATTGCGGAGATTTGAAACCAGAATAGAAGATGAGTGATCAGGCTGAAAAGAAAAAGGAAAGGAAGATAGAACAGATCCAGACAGAGAAGAAATATTTTTGGATTTTTCGAATTTTCCATATGTTTGGGTTTTGATCTTATTTGGATGAGAAGAAAGTGATGAGGAAAAAGAAAGATGGGCCTCTGAGGTGGGAGTTGGTCCATGAGTTGAAATCTGAGGCTGAGGAGAACTACAACTATCAGTAGGGCCAACTATTCTGCTAAAAAATTAGGATGAAAGGAATGAGAGTTTTCTTTCTGCTTTCCTTTCAGGACAGATTTGGGAGGGTGACCAGGGAAGTCTCTTTCCCAACGACCAGAATCCAAAGAACAAAGGGGGACTTCAATCTTTCTGCCATCAGCATCAGGGAGGAGAATTCTCTCCCCAACTTGATCAGAAAACATCAGGGTAGCACCAAAGTCCATTAAGAAAGGCCTTCCCAAGATCATGGGACCATCCAGACGAGTGATCCAGAAGTGACAGGTGCCAACAATATTTTGACCAATTTGAACAGGAATATCCTCAGCAATACCAACCAGTTCACATGAATGATTCCCAATTCCATAGACCGCAGAGTTGAAACTGACCCTTGGGCTAAGTTTAAGCTTGAAGGCCACGGAGTCCGAAATCAAGTTGAGCTGAGAACCCAAATCCACAAGGAGAGAAACCGTTTTAGTTGAATCACCAAGACAACATGGAAGAAAACCAAGAGGACAGGAATACAGGTTGGTATCTGAAGAGGGATCTGTTCCACCAGAATCCTCTATCAGAGTACCAGAGGAGACCTTTAATTCATCCGGACCAATCTCCACAAGTCAACAAGAAACCCATTTCTTCATTCCTTCTGCAACAGATGGAGAAATCGACAGGAGTTCAGCCACAGACAGATTGGGGATTTTAAGATCAGAAATTTTCTTTAATACTCCTTCCACAGCATTAGGGTAGTCCTTGGAGATGCCCCTCTCAAATCAAACTTTGGGCTGGGTGGAGGGAGGAAGATCAGGTGTAATAGGTGATGGAAGAGGATCTGAGAGTTGGACAGGTTGAAGAGGGGGAGGATCAGTGTTGTCTTGGAACCTTTCCATAAGTGGTTCCCTTTCTACTGCCATGTCTTCCACATCAGAGGAAGGCGGCTCAGGTGAAGATTGGCGCTTAATGGGTTTTCGCAGAATGGAGGATGGAACAGGAGGAGACTTATGAGGTTTTGGTTCCTCATGGAGTTTCCCAGCTGGATCGGATTGATAGGTGCCAGGGAAGCTGGAAGAAGTGATAGCTGGAGGATACCAAGGTTGCAGGGTTCCAAATGATGATCAAAAATCCACAGAGACCAAGGATGCCTTCTTAGGGGTTGGTGGTTGGTATGAGGCCACCACATGACGGATCGGTCAAGACAAATCAAAAGGGATCAAAGCAACATTAGGAAGGAAAAAATTATTTCCCTTCTGCTCTATTAACTTCTCCTCCTTGTCCTTCTGGAGTTCAGGACATCTACCAGTACCATGGCCTTCCCTATGGCAATAATAACAAACTATAGTAGACTTAGGAACAGAATTAGCAGGTTTAGGAGTGGCTAAACAGGATATTTTCTCATCTATTTTATTCTCAAATGCCTGAAGTAATTTAGTGATCTCATCTATAGTAGGTGTCTCCCGGTGAGTCTGAGGATTGGGTTTAGGTCTGCAATTGGCTTCCATCTTATTCATGATTTTGTTAGAAGCTTGAAAAGAGGGGGCAAGGACTGGTTCAGTGATTTTAGGTTTTTCAAAGGTGAGAGCTGTTTGACCTTTCATAACTTTATCCACAGTATTCCTAAGAACCATGATAGCAGGGAGCTTGAATTTATTGTCTCTTGTTGTGATCATGGATCCAGATTTCACCAATTCATCCTTAATTCTTTCCTGCACTCCTGGAGAGAAAGACTGAAAAAATCACACTCAAATTTTGTCCAACGTATCAATGTGATTGTTCCTGATAAGATAGGACTGGATAGGGTCCCAAGATTTTCTGAAAGTCTGATAGTCAGAGGCTGAGGAGATACCACCATTGGAGATCCATTGAGAAACCAGGGCATCCAAGTCTTGCAAAGTAAATCTGGCTACATCTATTTTTCCCCAATAGGCTAACATAGCCTCCTTCAGGAGCCGCCAGTTGCAAGTTTCAAATACCTCAAACAATTCAATAACCTCCATAACTTTGTCAGAAGAGATAAAAAACCGTAACTGATAAGCCATATCATATTCACTGGCACCATCTACTTCCGCAGCCATCTCATAGGAGTCCAGGAATCGTTCAACATTGGTCCCATTGAAGCCTAAATTTTTGTTCTGAGGTTTCATTTTGACCATCTTGGCCCAAAAAGATAAAGAGGATCCAGCAGATTCCATGTTGAAGGGTTCCTAAGAGATCCAAATGGACAGAGTTCCAAGGTGGCTCACAAGTGTGGCAAGAGTAGAGTTTTCACAAAATGACAAGGATCTTGCCCAGATGGTGCACAAATTGGGAGGACTTACTTCTAGACCAAGCTGCCTCCACGGATCAGAAAAAGAAGGAACAAAAAAGAAAAGAAAAAAAATTGGATTGGATTTCGGAGTTGATTCCTCAAGTTGGGACTGTAAATCCCAAGGTTGCTGGTTCAATCCCGGCCCGGGAGACCAAATGTAAGACTCCAAAAGGTGCTAGGCCGTGGCAGTTCTGCGGAGGGGAAAGGTGCTGTTTAGGCTGCCCTCCTGAGTGTTACAAAAATATTTAAATGTAACCAAGATCAAGGTCCAGAACCTGGTAAATGAGGAATCAAGGAGTAGAGGATAAGGATGATAATAGTTTGGTAGCAATGGAACAGCACTATCTGAGACAAGATTATGCAGGGAAAAACTTGAACAAAAGAAGTTAAAGTCCCTTAGAGTTCAAAGAACAAAAGCTGTTGTATGTAAACAACGCCCACACGCTAATAACTCTGGTTGTCAGCAGAAGATTGGGGATGATCAACTCAAACCAAAGAAACCTCCAGATTCTCAATGAACCTTCCCAACTCTCCGCAATCAAGCGCTTGAAGGGTACCAGATAACTGTGGGTGGCTGTACAGGACAAAGCACAATGTTTAAGAAGCTCTAAAGCAAACAGTAACTGATTTGAAGCAAGGATAACCTCAACACTTCTCAAGGGACTCAAGAGTAGGCTGGCAGAATGCAACTCCAAAGAAGCTAAGGGGAGGTATAACACTCCAGGTCTTAAGCTTAATAAGACCTCTTCAATCAATTGTTATTGGCTCCAGAAAGGTGATCAGGGATCAGGACCAGTATGGTCAGAGAAAGGGATCAAGGAGTGGTATGACACACTCAAAAATTCCAACAGACAGAATTTTTCTTCAACCAGCAAGGCTATTGGTTGGTGATAAGGATCAGGGATCAAGGGTTGAGTATGGAGGCTCAAGGATCAAAGGTGTGCCGATTTCATTCTGGATCGTTCCATGTTCTGATGATTTCCGATGATGATCAAAAAGGCAGGGGAGAGCCCCTCCTTATATGGGCAGGAGGCCCTGTCAGCCTATATACAACGGATTCTACAAATAGAGCGGAAAAGGGAAGGCAACCATGTGGTCACTCATGTCCGTCTGGGGATGGGCGCGTGTAACAATACCAGAGTCACCCACCCCTTGTCCAATGGCGGAAGCGGGTTGGAGAGAGAAATGAACCAAACCGCCGCGGATGTCCGCGGGCGGTTGTTGGCACTCTTCCAAAGGCAGAAGCGGGTGGGAGAGTCCCAGGAAAGGTGACGGATGAAGTCCATGAGAGCGCGGATGGGCGGATAGTAGATTGGTTTGGGAAAGTTGAGTAAATCCTGATGGCCTTGAGATCCACGACTGATAGATCAAGTGCGATGGGAGGTTTGACGGATCCAAGGATTTGCCAAATAAACAAAGATGAGGATGTGCTATGACAATGGCGGAGATGACAAGCAACACGGATAAAGGACGCGCGACGCGTGAGGATGAAAGTAGCGCGGCGCGGCGCGCGCGCGCACGGGTAAAGGACAGTTTGGATGAGCCTGAGGATAAGACGTTCAGCCGGACGGTACGTTTGCGCAACAGTTTATGGATTGAGGTCTTAAGGCTAAAGAGTTGAATATTTTGATTCCTGAACCAACAGACTAAGCGCGATTGAATGAACAAGATCCTTAGGAAGGAAACAAGGAATGAAAAGGAGAATGAAGAAAATAAAGAATGATTCTCACTCTAGGCGGGCACAAAAGGATTGGGCGCTCATGTTGGTAACAAAAGAAAATAAAAGAAAAGAAAATAAAAGAAAGAACTGGATCTGACATGTGTCGGAGATAAGTACATGAGTGAGATTCAAAGCCAGTGTAAGGATCAGCAGAGAGACAACCTCACATATGAACACTAAAGAAAGGAAATCCCTGTATGTTGAGTGGTGAGTGTTTGTTTGACAAAGTGATGATGTTGAGGAGGTTATTGTATTGAGCTTATTGAGGAGAAGAGAATGATGAGTTTTGACGGAGGTGAGTATTGATGACAAGATGGGGTGAGGGTTTGACTAAGTGGGTGAAGCGGTGAGCGAGGCGGAAGCTGAGATGGATGGTGGAAGCAAGCGTGGAAGTGGGTGAGATGGATAGCAGAAGCAATGACGGAAGTGGGTGAAGGAGGCGGAAGCAATGACGGAAGTGGGTGAAGGATGCGGAAGCAATGAAGAGAAGGAGGCGGAAGCAAAGAGGAGAGTGGGTGGAGGAAGCGGAAGGGAAAATGATGAGGTCTGTGGTTGAGGTGGTAAGATTCAAGAAGCAAGGTGATAATAGAGGAGATGGGATGCGCGCGCTTATGCGCGCCGTTGCGCGGATGATTATTGCAGGTGAGCAGGTGACATTGCGCGGATGAGATGAACTGAGACATGTGCGAATTGGGTGCACGGAAGAGGATCGTGGTTAGAGATTAATTTTAATGGGATTTCATTTCATTTCAACACGCCGCCGTGTTCAGATGAGAGGTTGAAGAATAGTTGAGGTGAGCGTTTTTATGGAGGGTCTTATGGCCGACTTTGTCAGTGGGTCTGCTAGCATAGATTCGGAAGGGAAAAGGTTGGTAATCAGAAGTTTGGCTTCCTTTTGTTCTCTAAGCCATTTGATTTGAATATCTACATGCTTGAGGGCGTTGTGATGAGATTCAAAATTGATCAGATCATTCAAGGCTTTGTTGTCAATGTATGATCCGTGAGTGAGGGATATGTTTGTATTTATTTCTTTTATTAGATTTAAGATCCAAATCTTCTCTTGAGTCGCCAGAACTAATGATTTGAGCTCTCCTTCTGTGGAGGACAACAAGACGGTAGGTTGCAATTTGCTGTGCCACAAGACGGCGCAGCCATAGAGCAGAACTAAGTAACCAGTGTGGCTCCTTCGTGAAATGGGATTGTTGCCGCCATCGGAATTGCTCCAAGTCTCAAGATCAAGATTGAAAGAGTTGTTCTTGAGGCCAAGGGCCAGATCACAAGTGGTTTTTACGTATCGCCAAGCGTGTTTTGATTCCGTCCAATGGGAGAGACCAGGCTTTGCATTGAATTGAGAAAGAGAGGAGAAAGTGTAGGAAAGATTGGGTCGAGTTTGAGTTGGAAGTTGAGGAACCCGGTTGATGAGCAATAGTTGATGTTGAGATCGGAGAAGGCAGCAGCGTCAGAATTGGTCGCAGGATGGAGTACTAATCCAGGGGTCAGTGGAGTATTAATTGGTTGGGATTCCAGTAGTCCAAGCTTGGTCAGTGCTGAGTTAATGTGGTCGGGTTGGTGCAGACAGGGTCCGTGTGATGATTTGACAATGTAGTTGCCAAGGATCTTGGAAAGGGGGCCTTTGTGGGAAATGGAGAATTTGGCCTTTACTTGCTTTCGGAATTCCTGAGATTCGCCAATGATGACCAAGTCGTCAACATAGCAAAAAATAAAAATTTGAGCAGATTGGTTTATGAATAAGCAGGGATTGGCGGAGGAGGTGGTGAAATTTTGGTCAAGAATCCAGCTTTTGAGTGTGTCAAACCAGCTTTTAGGAGCCTGTTTCAGTCCGTACAAGGCCTTGTTCAATTTGAGATAAGGGAAAGTTGTGTCATATCCGGGAGGAGTTTTGATGGAAATGTCTTCATCAAGCTTGGCATGTAGGAATGCTGACTTGATGTCCATTTGAACGATTGGCAGTTTGTGATGGAAGGCTTAAACCAGAAGAGTTCGGAGCGTGGTAATCTGACCGGTAGGTGCGTAGGTTTCGCCATAGTCTATGAATTCTTGCTGTCAAAAACCTTGCACACACAACCTGGCCTTGAAGATGATGCCATTGTTGTCAGGATTGGTTTTGAGTTGATAAACCCACAGGGTCAACAGAGCTTTCTTTCCTTCTGGATGCAAGTGACAGCCAGTCCAAACTCCCATAGATTTGATTCCATCAAGCTCAGACTTCATTCCCTTGGACCAATTATGAAAGTCCGGTGAACGCTTTGCCTCTTCGTAGTTTTGAGGGATGGTTCTGGAGAGAAATCCATAGCGTTGAGGCTTTTGAAGGGATGAGCAATCTCTGAGAGTTTGGGATGGAGGAGGAGCGAGTTGGTTGACTAAGTTCTCATCATTGGAACCGTCGGTGGCAGATTTATTGGATGGAAGCGATTCTTCAGAAGTGTTGGAGTCGGAATTAGGCTTGGAGGATTGAGTTGATTCAGGAGGAGTTGGATCAGTTGAGTTAGGAGGGGGATGAATGGTCTTTTCATGATGGATTGAGGATAGCGTGTCCAATAGGTCGGAATTGGCGTGGAGAAGAGTTTCAAAGGGAGATTCGAGTGAAGGAGAAGATTCAGTTAGTTTTATGTTTTCAAAAATTTTAACATGTTTCGAGCAAACAGTCTTGCCAAGCTCTGGAATATAAACTCGGTAGGAGTTAAACTGTAGGTCATGACCTACAAGAATTCCTTCCCAGACTTTCTTTTCAAATTTTCCAAGATTGTGGCGGAGATTCAGGACTATGGTTTTGGATCCCAAGGTTTGAATTAGGTTGAGTTTGGGTCGATGACCAGTCCACATCTCTGAGGCGCTCAATTTTGACTCTTTGGCTGGCAACAGATTCAGAATCTCGCAACATCCAATTAAAACTTGATCCCAAAGTTCCATCGGGATGGCCATGTTGATGATGGTGGTTCTGGCCGCTTCAACAATGGTTTGGTTTCCTCGCTCGGCAATGGGGTTGTGTTGTGGAGTGTAAGGTTCAGATGTGGTGTGTATAATGCCAGAATCAGTAAGAAAGCTGGAGAGTTTGGAGTTAACAAATTCTCCACCGTTGTCGGAGTGAAGAGATTTGAGTTGATATCCAAATTGATTAGAGTGAGTCTTGATGAATTTGATTAACTCATTGGTCACATCCGATTTGAGTCTGATGGGGAGACAGGTTTTAAAGCGGGAGAATTTATCAGTGAGCAGCAAGAAATATTTGTTGCCAGTATTGGAGATGGGATTTATTGGTCCGCAGACATCGGCGTGAAGACAAACAAAAGGTTTTGAGCAGTTGGAGATATGGCTTTTGAAGGATGAGCAATGAATCTTTCCCAAGGCGCATGATTTGCATGAGAGTTCTTTCCATCTCAATTTTGGAAAATCTTTCAAAAGTAGCTTAGTTTGATCAAGGTGAGGATGTCCAAAGCGTTTGTGGAGGGTCGTGAGGGTGAGAAAGACATGAGACAATTCAGACTGAGGAAGAGCGAGATCTCTGATTACCAAGAGATTTTCTTCAATGGAGCCGGTAAGGATCGATTGATGCTTGAACTTTACAACAAAGTTATGCTGACCGGATAAGTGGAGCAAGCAGCCTTTGTTCAAGAGTTGGCCCAAGGACACCAGATTTACCGCTAGCTGAGGAACGTACAGGGATTGGCTAAGTAAGACGTTACAATTTTCAGACAAGAGCTTTGCGGTGCCAATACCTTCAGCGTTAAGAGAGGTATTTTCCTTCCCAGTCTGGATGTTGGTGTGGTCTTCAGTAAGGTCATCAAAAAAATCGGGGGAGTTGAACATTGATTGGGATGCTCCAGAATTGAGGATGATTGAGTGTTTGGTGAGCAGTTTGGAATTCAACATAGCAAAGTTGTAAGAAGTACAGGATAGATTGGAAGAGGCTGATTTGTTCTTGTTGTGTTTTGAGTTGTTGTTGTTGTTGTTCGGTCAAAGGTGCGGATACAGCCACCAGCACAAGTTCTTGGGATGAGCGGATTGTGGGTTATGCCAGGTGGCTCTGCACTTGACTAACTCTTGTTTGACTCCAGTATTCAGCATTGCCGATGCTTAAGTACCAGCTGCAATCTTGTTCTTGATTTGATTCAGATGACAAAGAACTAAGTCACCGTCAATTTTAGATTCGCCAAGAGATTGAGTTATGGTTGTCTTGAGATGTTCTAGTGGTGGTGGAAACTTGTACAGGATTAGATATGCAACTATGTCTTTGTCCATTCAAATTCCGATTTCTGAAATTTGAATTAGACAGGATTTCACATTGGTTATGAACTTATCAACGTGTTTCGGGTCAAATTGAAGGTTGAGGAAATTAAAGAATACTCGAGAGCGGTTCGCGGTCTGGGAGGAAGCATAAAATTCATTTATTGATTTCCAGAGTTCAATTCCGTTTGTGAGATGATGATCCTTGACGCAGTTGATATACATCCTGTTGTTAAGCTTAGCTAGAATATATCCTACCAGTTCAAGGTTAACGTCTGGAGGGAATTTCTCAGGTTCAGGTGATTGAAGCCATTGTGCGACTCCCTTCAAGGCAAAGATGGTCATAAGTTTAGAGCGCCACAGCGAGAAAATGGATTTGGTTAGGGTGGGAATGGAATCCGTGAGTGTCTTCAGGAGGGAGGAATTGAGATCTTTTGGTCCAGGTGATTGAGACATGGTTGGTTTGACTTGTTGGTGTGTTTGTTGCTATTTGGCTTTTAACCGTAAAGAGTTGAATATTTTGATTCCTGAACCAACAGACTAAGCGCAATTGAATGAACAAGAGCCTTAGGAAGGAAACAAGGAATGAAAAGGAGAATAAAGAAAATAAAGAATGATTCTCACTCTAGGCGGGCACAAAAGGATTGGGCGCTCAGGTTGGTAACAAAAGAAAATAAAATAAAAGAAAATAAAAGAAAGAACTGGATCTGACATGTGTCGGAGATAAGTACGTGAGTGATATTTGAAGCCAGTGTAAGGATCAGCATAGAGACAACCTCACATATGAACACTAAAGAAAGGAAATCCCTCAATTTTGAGTGGTGAGTGTTGGTTTGACAAAGTGATGAGGTTGAGGAGGTTATTGTATTGAGCTTATTGAGGAGAAGAGAATGATGAGTTTTGACGGAGGTGAGTATTGATGACAAGATGGGGTGAGGGTTTGACTAAGTGGGTGAAGCGGTGAGCAAGGCGGAAGCTGAGATGGATGGTGGAAGCAAGCGTGGAAGTGGGTGAGATGGATAGCGGAAGCAATGATGGAAGTGGGTGAAGGAGGCAGAAGCAATGACGGAAGTGGGTGAAGGAGGCGGAAGCAATGAAGAGAAGGAGGCGGAAGCAAATAGGAGAGTGGGTGGAGGAAGCGGAAGGGAAAATGATGAGGTCTGTGGTTGAGGTGGTAAGAGTCGAGAAGCAAGGTGAGAATAGAGGAGATAGGATGCACGCGCTTATGCGGGCCGTTGCACGGATGATTATTGCAGGTGAGCGGGTGCCATTGCGCAGATGAGATGAACTGAGACATGTGCGCATTGGGTGCACGGAAGAGGATCGTGGTTAGAGATTAATTTTAATGGGATTTCATTTCATTTCAACAAAGGCGGCCAGGGTGTCCAGGATGGGGCACCACACCGGCAATACGACTTGCACCGGATCCGCTTTGCCTTGGCCCTCCATTCCTTCCGTCCCAGCCAATTCCTCCCTTCCATCTCCTTCATTTCCTTCTTCCAATTCACCCGCTTCCTCTTCGTTCTCTCCACTTCTGTTTCCTCCATTTTCCTCTTCTTGTTCCGCTGTGTTTTCTTCCTCCCTTGCTTCATCGGTGATAACTCCTACCAATTCTGCACCGGATACCTCGCCTCGCACCTCGGCATTCATCTGGGTCCCCGGGTTTTCAGTCAATGGTCCCCAGTAAGGTGGTGGTGGTGGTGGTCTATTAGTAGTATATCTTTGAAAACAAGGCAACACTAGAAAACAAGCAAATAATTAGTTACTATTTCAAGTTCATTAGTTATTCCTGATTAGTACTCACCAGGAACTCGCGTCCCCAAGTATTCGATCTCCGGCAATGGTGGTATTTTGTAATTGACCCTTGGCGCGGACCTACAACTTTGCATCTCCCTCGATGATTCTGAAGGACCCTCAACGGTTGACTCAACACTTATAGGGAAGTTACACGCCACCTTGCAAAGTTGACATTGCTTGCACTTGCCTCGGAGACCTCGGATGGAAGTACTGGGAATACAATGCTTGTTGCGGCGAATACAGTTTTCGCAACGGCGGGATGACGATGTAAGACTCCAAACGGTGCTAAGCCGTGGCAGTTCTGTGGAGGGGAAAGGTGCTGTTTAGGCTGCCCTCCTAGGAGTTACAATAATATTTAAATGTAACCGGAATCAAGGTCCAGAACCTTATGGATGAGAAATCAAACTAAGAGAAGAGGATAAGAGTTGTCGGTAGCAATGGAAACAACACTATCTGAGACAAGATGGTGCAGGGAAAGACTTTAACAAATAAGTCAAGGTTTGTTCAGAGTTCAATAGAACAAGGCAGTTGTAAGTAACAACGCCCACAAGCTAATAACTCTGGTCGTCAGCAGCTGATTAGGAAAGATCAACTCAATCCCAACCAACCTCCAGGTTCTCAATGAACCTGCCCAACTCTCCGCAATCAAGCGCTTGAAGGGTACAAGATAACTGTGGGAGGCTGAACAAAACAAAAGCAATTTGTTTATGAAGCTCTAGAAGCAAATCAACAACAAATTTGAGCAAGAATATCCCAACACTTCTCAAGGAACTCAAGAATAGCGTGGCGAAATTCAACCTCAAAGAAGAAGGGAGGTATAACACTCCAGGTTTTAAGCTTAATAAAACCTCTTCAATCAAACGTGATTGGCTCCAGAAAGATGATCAAGGAGAGATCAAGACCAGTATGGTCGGAAAAAGGGATCAGAGTGGTATAACACACTTCAAGAATTCAGGTAGACAGGAATTCTTCTTCAACCAGCAAGGCTATTGGTTGGTGATAAGGATCAAGGCCACAAAGGACTGAGTTTGAGTATGGAGGCTCAAAGGATCAAGGGGCAATCATAGATATACCCGGATAATTTGCTCAGATAAGTGGGGAAGGATGCCCACGGATAAATTGTTTATGATGATAGAATGATGGGATTTTCTGATGCTCCAATGATGGGATGCTGGAATGATGGAATGCTAGGATGCTCCGATGATGGGGTCCTGATATGCTGGGCCAAAAGGCAGGGGAGAGCCCCTCCTTATATGGGCAGGAGGCCCTGTTAGACTATATACAACGGATTCTACAAATAGAGCGGAAAAGGGAAGGCAACCATGTGGTCACTCGCATTGGTCAAGGATCTGCCAAATGCTTGCGGGTGCGGTCGGGATGGATTCAGTAGATCATGGATGAGCGCCGCGCAACGGTAGCAATGAGGAGATTGGGAGGCGCAACGACAAAGACGAAGACACGCAACAACAAAGATGAGGATGTGCTATAACAACGGCGGAGATGACAAGCAACACGGATAAAGGACGCGCGACGCGCGCGGATGAAAGGAGCGCGGCGCGGCGCGCGACGCGGATAATGGAAGCGCAGCGCGCGCGGCGCGGCGCGCGTGCGCGGGTAAATAATGGTTTGGATAAGCCTGAGGATAAGTTGTTTGGCCGGGCGGTACGTTTGCGCAACAGTTTATGGATTGAGGTCTTAAGGCAGCCAGGGTGTCCAGGATGGGACACCACAACGATGACAACATTTTACAAATATTACAAAAATTTATTGGGTAATGAATTAAGTAAAGTATAAGGGTATACAGTGATGATTAAACGACTTGAGATCAATGGGAAAATTTACCTGAAAGCTCGCAGGAGCTCGCGTCTTTATACCTGGGCAACTGTCACGCTTTGCACTTAAGGATTATTGTCTTCACCACTTTGACATATCCTCTCCTCAGTACCATCTACCTCAGTCTAAAAGCGTGACACAAATAAAAGCACAACATCAATGGTGCAATCCGCTATTTCCTCTGGCTCGCGCTGACCTTCCAATCTTGGGGACCAAATCAGTAAATACTTGCAAACTTCGCAGTTAACTCCATACCGGTTGACCATCCATTATGAGATCCAATCTCCTTCCCTGGCCAATCAACAGCCTTGGACTTCCATCTTTGGTCATGCATTGTTTTTTAGTTCGCATCTACATCTAACCAAGCCATCACTACTGTATAGTTTGCAATTGTACTAGTCCCTACCCTGCATACACTATTACCTCTCATTTTCATTACCTTCAACGTCACTTGCTCTTATCCCAATTTGTCATGAAAATGTAGGCTCAGATTCTATTGTCTTGCACTTACGCTAAGACCTCGGATCTATACCACTGCTTCATATCCTATTCCGTTCCTGTCATTCATTGCCTCACCGCTTCACCTGTAGTTAGCTCATCATCAGGTTGTATCTAGTCACTTCGGATTACCTTATAAGGGCTATCCCCTTACCCAATGATTGTCTCCTCAGTTAGTTAATTTCATACGTTCTCGCATTTTGCTGCAACCTAGTTATCACATCAGACTCAGGTTGAGTTTCCTTCTTTGGAACATTTTCCATTCATCTTGCCGTTTGTTGAGTGGCATAACCAAGTTTGCACTTTGCAACTGGTTCTCACTATTTGCACTTGCCCTTGCACTTGGTATTCCTTTGCGCTCACAATCATCTAATAATTGCCCTACAGTACGTGGGGTGGTTGTGTGACAAGCAGAAGGGGAACAATTTCTTCCTTCCTAATGGCGCTCTGATCCCTTTTGATTCATCTTGCCCAATTTTTCATTTGGTGGCCTATTATCAGCCTCCACCTCCAATGAAAGCATCCCTTGCTTCCTTTGATTTACTATCTTCCTGTGGTACTCTTCAACCTTGGTACCCTCCAGCTATCCCTTCCTCCAGTCTTGCTTGGACTACTTATCAATCTGATCCAGCCAGGAAACAACATGAGGAACCTAAACCTCACAAAGCCCCTTCCTTGCCAACTTCAATTCTTCAAAAACCAGTCAAACGTCAATCCTCACCTGAGCCTCCTTCCTCTGATGTAGAAGACATGGAGGTGGAAAAGGAGACACTCATGGAAAGGTTTCCAGATCACTCAGATCCCCCTCCTTCATCCAAGTCACCTCAACCTTCTGATCCCATCTTAGTTCCTGCTTCACCTAAACTTCCTCCCTCCACCCAGCCCAAAGTTTGATTTGAAAGGGGAATCTCAAAGGATCACCCCAATTCAGTGGAAGGAGTATTAAAGAAAATTTCTGATCTCAAAATTCCTGGTCTATCTGTGGCTGAACTCCTTTCAATCTCTCCATCTGTTTCTGAAGGAATGAAGAAATGGGTCTCTTGTTGATGTGCGGAGATTGGTCCCAAAGAACTAAAGGTCTCATCTGGTACTTTGATGGAGGACTCTGGGGGAACTAGTCCTTCTTCAGATTCCATCCTTTACTCCTGTCCTCTTGGTTTCCTCCCCTATTATCTTGGTGACTCAACTAAAACTTTTTCTCCTCTTGTGGACTATGGATCTCAGCTCAACTTAATTTTGGATGCCATGTCCTGTAAAGTCAAACTCAGTCCTAGGTTCAGCTTCAATTCTGGAGTCTATGGGATAGGTAATACATCTTGTGAATTGGTTGGTATTGCAGAAGATTTTCCTGTCAGGATTGGTCAAAATATTGTTGGAACCTGTCATTTTTGGATCACTTGTTTGGAAGGACCTATGATCTTGGGACAGCCTTTCTTGATGGATTTTGATGCTACTCTGATGTTTTCTGATCAATTTGGGGAAAAAATTCTTCTCCCTGACGCTGATGGTGGAAATATTGAAGTTCCTCTCTGTTCTTTTGATTCTGGCCATTGGGAAAGAGATTTTCCTGGTCATTCTTCTAAATCATCTTTAAAGGGGAAGAAGAAGGATAATTGCAATTCCTCTCATTTTTTATGGGAATAGTTGATCCTACTAATAGTTGTAGTTCTTTTCAGCCTCAGACTTCAACTCAAGGGTCAACTCTCATCCCTCAGGCTTATTTTCTGTTCTTTTCATCTTTTTCATCTAAACTAGAAAATATCAAAAATCAAAAATATGTCAAAATGGAAAAATCCAAAAATATTTCTTTTCCTTCTTTCTCTGGATTGTTTGTGTATTCTTTTCCTTGTACTCTTAGGTCTGATCAAGCTTCCCTCAGTTCTGGTTTGAATCTCCATAATGATTTTAAACTAGATCCTGATCTTGATTCTATTCTTGATGGTTTTGGTATGGAGGAATATGGGCTTCAGTGGAGGAAATTTGGGGTACAAGTAACTCCTCCCAATTGTGCACTGCCAGGGCAACCTTCTACCATCATTTTCAAAACCCTATCTTGTGGCACACATGTGAGCAACGTATTATCTCCCGGTTCTCCCTTTATGGAAAAGGCACCCTTTGAGGATATTGCAGAACATTGGACGTGGAAAATGTCCGAACTTGGACTCAGTTTTTGTAATCAAGTCTCACTGGTCAACTCTTGGAGGAAGAAAGAACTTCTCTTGTTTGCCACCAAGTACAAACCAGTTTCCAAGAAGGTCCAACCAGCCAACCAGCCCATGCCTCTCAACCTCAATCCTCCTCTTATGCATCCTCCCTTATCTTGTGATCCTTACTGTGGTCTTCCTCAATCTATTACTGGTCCCTTTGTGCCCAATGGTTGAGTCACTGAAGAACATCTGAAGGTGGCCAACTTTGGTCCAGATGGATGGCTTCTTCCTGATGAATTAAATTTGATCAAAAATTTCTTATCTCTAAGGGAAAAATCTATTGCTTTCTGTGAAGAAGAGAGAGGTCTCTTGAAATAATCCTATGTCCTCCCTTATATCATCCCTGTAGTTGAACATGATCCTTGGAAAAAGAAGAAGATCCCTATCCCTGCTGCTAAAGTTGATGAATTTATCAAGTTGGTCCGTGAACAAGTTTGTACTGTCCTATATCAGCAGTAAACCTCTATTTATTCCAGCCCTGTCTTCTGTGACCTCAAGAGTAATGGTAAACTTAAAATGGTTCATTAACTCCAACCTCTTAATAAAGCTACTATTAAAGACTCTGGTATTCCTCCTGCTACTGAAGAATTTTTCAAATCTTTCTCTGGGAGAGCTTTCTATGGTCTAGGGGAAATTATGGGTGGCTATGAAAAACAATTCTTACAACTTATTTCTTGCCCTCTCACTACCTTTGATACCCCTCTTGGTTGATTTCAACTTACTTGGTTGCCTCAAGGTGCCACCAATTTGGTTGCAGTCTATGAGGCTCAGATGATGTTGATCCTCCAGGATGAAATTCCTGATTATGCTGGTATCTTTATTGACGATGGTGGAATTAAAGTACCAGTTTCTGACTATGATAATGACCTCTTACCTTGGCATTCAGGAATTTGTTGTTTTATCTGGGAATATGCTACTACTTTGGAAAGTATTCTGTTTCAAATCAAGGAATATGGCCTTACTTTCTCTGAATCCAAACTGGCTGCTTGTGTCCCTGCTCTGGAAATTGTTGGTCATGTGGTCTGGAAGGAAGGAAGAAGGACGGCGCCAGCAAAAGTCAAGAAGATCATCTCTTGGCCTACTCCAATCAATTCCACTGAAGTTAGGGGCTTCCTAGGTGTTGTCACTTATGTTAGAATCTTTATCCCATCCTTATCCAAAATATGTGAACCCTTACGTTGTCTAACCAGGAAAGATGCTGAATGGATTTAGACACAAGATTGTGAACATGCTTTTCAGTTGCTCAAAATGATGGTTGGAAAATACATAGTCTTGAAAAAGATGGCTTATGGACCTGGAGCTGCCAAGATCAAGTTGGCTGTTGATTCTAGTTATCCATTTTTTGGGGCTGTTCTTACCCAGGAAGATGAAAATGGTTGGGACCGTCCTGCTCCTTATGAATCTTTGCTATTTTCAGATGTAGAGTCTAGGTACTCTCACCCCAAACTGGAACTTTTTGGTTTGTCTCAAATGATCAAGAAACTTCAAAAAGTTCTCTGTGGCCACCATTTCAAACTACAAGTTGATGCTTGATCCATAATTGAAATGATGAATGCTCCCAGCCTCCCCAACGCTCCTATGACTTGTTGGGTGGCCTTTATCCAGCTTTTTTTGTTTTATATTGTTCACAGGCCTGTGAAATCTTTCACTATGCCTGACTGTTTATCTTGACAACCTCTTGGAGACAATGAATCTGATGTTGGAACAGATTTTGATGAAGAAGAACCTTTAATCCAACCTGTCTTCTCATTCTTTTCTCAAGATTATTCTGGCTTTCAACAAGGTTTCTGGCTTGAACTAGAGAAGTACCTTTTCATTCTTCAAAAACCTCCTGATCTCTCTGCTAAAGAATTTCAATCTCTTAAAAGAAAGTCCTCTAATTTCTTTTTCCAAAGCTCCAGGCTTATGAAAAGAGGAAAGCCTTGTCCTCTTATTGTTTTTACTATTCCTTCTAAACAAGATTCTATCCTTGAAAGTCTCCATGAAATCCTTGGTTATTGTGGGGAAACCAAAACTTATTGACAATTATCCAAACAATTCTGGTGGCTACTCTGAAGAAATCCATCCCTCAATGGTGCAAGATTTGTGAATTTTGTCAAAAATGTGATCTTAGGCGTCCAGCAGAAATTTGTTATTGCACTGGGGAGTCCACTGTCTTTGGAAGGATTGCTATTGATGTGGTTCATATTAAGGCAGGTGGTGCTAAGTACCTCATTGTGGCTAGAGATGATTTTTCTGGATGGGTTGAAGAAAAATTTCTTCAGAATCTTAGCTTGGAATCAGTGGCAGCTTTCCTCTATGAGAACTGGACAATGTGTTATGGCCTGGCTCAATCTTACTCTACTGATGGTGGCTCCAAATTAGGTGGCAAACTTTCTGAAATGATGAAATCTCTTCCTGGACAACATAGATTTACTACTCCTTATTATCCTGAAGGGCAAGGCATGGTGGAACAAGGCCATGCTCCTTTGAAGGCTGCACTTGTTAAGATTTCTGGTGAAAGTGGCAAGAATTGTTGCAAATTCCTTCCTCTTGTTCTCTTCTCTGATCGGATCTCAACCAAAAGGATTACTGGTTACTCACCTTATGAAATCATCTTTGGCCAAAGAGCAGTTCTCCCTTTGGATCTGGAAATGGAATCTTTCTTGGGTATCCCTTGGGACAAGGTTTCCTCAACTACTGATCTATTATTTGCTAGATCCAAGCAACTTGAGCAAAGTGAAGATATTTGTGATGAAGTTTATCAGAAGATGATGGATTCCAGAGCAAAATCAGTCCAGTATTGGGAGGAAAAGCACTCCAATCCAATCAGGGACTCCTTGAACCCTGTTGATCTAGTTTTAGCTTATAATTGATCTTTGGAGACCCAGTGGGGCAAGCTTTTCTCAAATTGTTGGAGTGGTCCTTATTGGGGTGTTCTCCAAGTTAGATGTGGATCTTATGTTTTGGAGGAGCTGGATGGTACTCAACTGGCCAGAAGGTTCTCTGCTGATCAATTCAAGAAGTTTCATTGTTGTGGAGGCAACTTATCTCAGAAGTAAGTCCTCCCAATTGTGCACCACCAGGATTATTTTCTGTGTTTTTTGTTGTAAACTCTACTGTATGCCACATACATGAGCACCTGGGACGCCTTCTGTGTTTTTATCTCTGCCGCTTCTAGGGCTCTTTTGGATGGATCAAGATATTTTCCAAATCTTCAATCCCTCTCACGATCAAGAAATGGCCAATTTTCTTTTCAATTTCCTTGCATTTCTACTTCTCTTTATATCTTCAGTTTCAGGATGCAGACTAGGGACAGTCTGTAAGTTGGGAAGAGATGTGGTGACCGATCCGGGACACCTCACGGATTATGGAAATTTTTGAAATTTTTTACATCCCCTTATCCATCAATACATCTGCAATAAAAAAAAAAAATTCCTTGTTCCTGAATAACCCTCTGAAAATGTCCAGTCTCTCAAGATTTCCTTTGGCCTAACAGTTTAGTGCCTCCTTGGAATGTGAAAGTTTCCAGCCCCCATGTTCAATCCTCTCCCTTTGCGCTTTTATCATCTTTTGCCAAACACACAGGCAAAGACACCCTTGGCTCAATCTTGCCATCTCTCACACGGGCGGCGGAAATTGCACCTGACTGGCCCCATCAAGATAATCCAAAGATGATTGGACCATCCCCTCCTCCAATCATCATCACCATCTACCTCTCAACAAATCCCCCTCAGCCAAGTGGCAAAGCTACTCCAGCATCCCTCCACCAGCCCTGTCAAATTCAAATCAGGTGGTAGCTTTGTCAAGGCTTGGACCACCCATTCCATACCATCCTGAGCTTCCTCCATGACCCGTTGAGGGAGTGATTGATAAAGCTGCTATTGGAGATCATGCTATTGAGTATTTATCATCACCAAAGGATCACCAGTCTTTTTTTTCCATTCTTGAAACATTGATTGACTAGCTTACCTGCTTGGCTGCGCTCAAGTCATCCCGTTGAACTCACTCCATCCTCACCCTCTTCCCCCACTTGTGACCATCTTCCCTTTGACAATGTGAGCAATTGCTCTGGGTACATCAAAGCCCGTGATCCTCTCCTCCACTCACCATCCTTGCTTCCATTGACCAATGACCGCAAGTGTTGCTTGCGGTTGTTGGTGAACTCATCACCAGCCCCCATCAACTCTGATCACCTGTGTGAGATTTGTCATGGAAACAATCCGCGTCACCTGACCCCATCAGTAATTCCCATGACCAATCTCACCCCCATCCTTGCCATTGGAACTCTTGCACTGCTAACAACCAATTCTCCCTTGGCTAACCGCCTCAATCCCCCCACCTTGATCCTGCCAGACCAACTGATCCCCATCACCTGCTTGATTCACCACTTGCTCCCAAGCCTGAGTCCCTTCCCTCATCCGTCTGAGGTCTCCGCCCTTGCGCAATCAACCACGGGCCAGCGGTTGCCTGGGACCGTCAGCCTTTCCACAGGGCCTCTCACCTGCTACTCTCCTTCCCGCACTCATCATTGGCACGGGCTGGTTTCTTCCCATTCCTGTTCATTCATAATTTCAATTCTTCTTTTTTTTGAGTGATTTTTTTGTTTCTTTTTTGTTTCTTTTGCTTTCTCATACCTTGAAAAAAAAATCTGCACTCATTTGGAAATATCTCTTGTAATCTCTTGTAAATAGTCTACAGACCTCTTTTCTATAAAAGGAGGGGCTCCCCCCTTCCTTTTTCCAATAATCCAAGGGATTGTATGCATATTTCTCCCCCTGTTATTGTAGTAATTTGATCCTGATCCTCATCCTGGGTATATCTATGATTGCCCCCTTGATACTTTGAGCCCTCATAATCAAATTTTTGATCCGGCCATCTGTGACCCTGTTCCCTATAACCAACCATAGCCTTGCTGGTTGAAGAGAATTCCGTCTGTTGGAATTCTTGAGTGTGTTATAACACTCCTTGATCCCTTTCTCTGACCATACTGTTCTTGATCTTTACTGATCATCTTTCTGGAGCCAATCACAATTTATTGAAGAGGTCTTATTAAGCCTCAAACCTGGGGTGTTATACATCTCTTTACTTTTTTTAAAAAAAGTTGAATTCCGCCAAGCTACTCTTGAGTCCCTTGAGAATTGTTGGGTTATTCTTGTTTGAATCTGCCATTGATTTTCTTCTAGAGATTCATAAACAACTTGATTTTGTTTTGTTCAGCCACCCACAGTTATCTGGTACCCTTCAAGCCCTTGATTGAGGAGAGTCGGGCAGGTTCATTGAGAACCTGGATGTTGGTTGGGATTGAGTTGATCTTTCCTAATCTTCTGCTGATGACCAGAGTTATTAGCTTGTGGTTGTTGTTACTTACAGCTGTCTTGTTCCATTGAACTCTGAACAAAACTTTGACTTATTTTTTTCAAGTCTTTCCCTGCACCATCTCACCTCAGATAGTGTTGTTTCCATTGCTACCCGCTATTCCCAAACTCATCCCTTACATTGATTCCTTATTTACAAGTTCCTGGACCTTCATTCTGGTTACATTTAAATATTATTTTAACTCTTAGGAGGGAAGAATAAACAGCACCTTTCCCCTCTGCAGAAATTCCTGCGGCTTAGCACCATTTGGAGTCTTACAACGTTACACCAATGGCATCCATAACCCATTTTTCAAGAACCACTATTGCAAGAATTGCAGGTTTGAATTCCCAGAGCTTAGACCTAAAGACTTCAAACCCAGAAAAAGCAATGAGAAGAAAAATTAATCTGCCAACTTCTTCTCCTACTTCCACTGCCTCACCAACAGTCAGTTTGACAAAGCCATCCAATTCATCCTCAATTCTGGCTGCTCAATCCAAATGATCAATGACAGAAGCAGGTTCACTCAAATTTCAGACAAGGACAGTTCAGAAATCATAAAAACTGGGAAGCCTCGAGCCGGACTACCAATGATGGGAGGTGGAACTGAAAGCCTAAAATTTGGAAGCTCCTATCTAGAGTTGAAAGAAGCTGCATGGACTCCTGAAGCAAATGTCAATTTCCTGTCAATGGGAGCCTTCCTTAGTCAGGGATCCCTCCTAACAAGCTACCACACCTGTCATCCAATAGAATTTAAGCTCAACAAAGATGGCCAGATGATTCTAAAAGGGCATATTATAAACAACTTTCTCATGATTGACCTTCCCAACAACCATGCCTTAGTTTCATCTTCCAAAATAATTGCTGAACTTCACCTCAAACTAGGACACGCAAGTGTTACCAGAATGGATAAATACCTTGGTTCATCAATCCCTGACAAAGTAAAAAAAACCTTTCAATGTGAAGACTGCAATAGATCCAAGATTACTAGGTCCCAATTCAGAGAATTGTTGACTCAAGCCTCCAAAGATTTCCAGTGTATACGTGTCAATCTCATGGGGCCCATCAACCCAATGTCAAAAGGGGGGTAAAGGTTTGTCCTGACCCTTGTCAACAACTTTAGTGGCTATATAGGTTGCTTTCAACTGCAAACCAAAAACAAGGCGGGCCAAGTTCTGCAATTCATCATCCAGAATGAAAACCATAGATTGGGATATTACCCAAATGAGCTGTATAGAAATGGAGGAGGTGAGTTTATCAACAAAAATCTAACCACCTTTCTAGAGGACAAATCAATAAAATGGGTTGTCGCCAAACCCTACCATCCTCAGAACAATGGACAGGCTGAACAAGCAAACCAAACTATAGCCCAGTCCGTTTGATTGACGCATGCCTCATCAAAAATTCCCCAATCATACTGGCACAAAACAATCAGGAGCTATTGTCTATCTCTCAATCCGATTACCAACGACTTGGGACTAACCCCTTGGGAACACATGCACAGGTCTTGAATTCCAACCAATTATCTCAAACAAATTGGCACAAGTCCAACTTATCTGAACCTTGAGAATCTTAAACCAAATAAATTTGAAGAAAAAGGGGCTTGGGGCAGACTGATTGGATACCAGCCAAAGCTCCTGTCATACAGGGTGCTCACAGAGTCAGGCTCTGTGGTAGAGACCAAGCACGTCAGTTTTGACAAGTTCAGTTCTTTTCCAAAAGATGACTGGCCCAAAGAATCAAAAGACTGGACAACACCAGACCTCACACTTCCATCCTGCACTTCTCAACTTCCCAAAGCAAATCTCAAGCCTGCACGAGTAGATGAATCCTTGTTCAACTCCAAATCCAAATCTCAAGACTCCAGGATCAATGCAGAGACTTACATCAATCAGCTCACAGTCAGTACAGCTCTCACCAGAGTGTTGAGAGACCGCAATCACCTCAAAAAGCCCCAATTCTATGGGTACTCAGCTAGTTTTGGTCCAAAAAATGTATTTGAGGCCATCAAGTCTGAACCCTGGCACAAATTCCTTGATGTGGAACTCAACACCTGCAAGGAACTTGGAGTGCAGGAGGACTACTTTGGAGAAAAGCCCAAAAACATACTTAATGTAACATATGCTTTCAAAATCAAGAAGAACACTCACAGCGGTCCCTAAACCTACAAGACAAGGGTCTGTGTACAGGGATTCAATCAAAGGTACGGGGTGGATTACCTTGAAAACTACGCCCCTGGGGGAAAGGCTGCCTCTCTCAGAGCGGTGCTGCTTTTGGCAGTTGAGAAGGATCTCCCAATCCTCAAATTGGACGTAAAAGGAGCTTTCCTCCATGCTCCCCTTGAAAAAGATGTATACATAGGAAGACCAACTGGCTCAAAGCAAAAAAGAACCATCATCAAGCTTGAAAAATACCTCCACAGCCTCAAGCAGGCTCCTAAGAATTGGAACAAGACCCTAAGCAACGGGATAAAATGTCAAGGCTTCACTCTGTTGGACGTGGATCCCATGTTTGTCTCATTTTCAACATGAACACCAAACAAGGTTTTTTTTTGATTCTTCATTCAAGGAGATATTGTTATGCAGATGGTTTTCCTTCCAATAATTACCCAATGGATGAAACATCTTGCATTTCCTCCCTTCATACACTAAAAAAGGGTTTATAATTTTTCCCTTAGTGCATGAAATGAAATCTCATCAATCCCATTTGAGGTTGGGGAGGTCTTTAAATAGAAGTGGGTTTTTTCAAGGTGGGGGTGAGAAAGCCATTTTTGAATGGTTGGGATTGAGACCAATGAGTATGATATTTATGGTACAGAATAGGAAATCTCTTCAATGAATATGATATTATCTCACATGGTGCCAGAAATGATTTTTCTACCATAGGGAATGATGTAAAATCAATGTGCCGGACAAGGAAGGATGGGATAGCACCCCTTCTGAATGAGTTGGCCAAGCAATTTAATGTTGATAGCTGGATATGCAAAATAAATCCAATTTTGAGTAATTATAGTGGAAAGACTAGATTTAAGCTTTTCTGTGCCAATTCCAAGTGAGGTATGGGAGTTCTGGGATTTCCGGTGTGAATTTTGGAAATTTCAGGAAGTATTTGGGAGAATAACTCCGGATTTTCAAACATGTAATTGAAGCCTCTGGCTTCAGGAGAACTTGGTCTTGATTGAGTGATTAGTAGGTGATTATTGAAAAATTGTAAGAAAGTTGATCAGAGGGGCTTTTTTGGGGATTTGATGATGGTGTATTGGTGTTTGGGACTGTTTTTTTGGTCAGGCCAGAGTTGGGTTGGATATTGAGGTGGAGCCACAAGCATTTTCTCAAACAATGAACATCTTGAGGGTTATTTAAAGTTGGCTTTCACTTAATTCCTTTGTTTTTTTTCAAAAAAGCTGTTGAGATCACCCTAGGGAAAGACAAAAGGTCCACTATCTTTTTCCACGTTGATGACCTATTGATGGTCAGAGATGTTGAGACATTCAAAGCAAGCTTTCTCAAAGAATTTCCCAACTCCTTGGCTCATCTACCAAATACCCTGCTGGGGATGAAGGTTGAATGCAAAAAGGATTCCATTAAGCTCTCTCTCCCCCTTCACATAGAAAGGGTACTTGGGGAGATGAAGATGACTGACTGCGAATTCTCAAATACCCCATGTACTCCTGGGCCTCCAGCTGACGCCTGCAACTGAGGAAGAAGTCAAAGAGCTTAAACAACTGAACGTAAAGTACCAATCTCCAATTGGGAGACTCAATTTCATTGCCCAGCTGGCTTGTCCAGACATAAGCTTTGCTTTTTTGTTGCTTGCACACTTTGCAGAAAAACCCGACATCAAACACTGGAATGAAGCAGTCACAGTGTGGAAATGCCTAGCCAGGACTAAGGAGCAATGCCTTAGAATCTCAAAGAAACACAGCAAAAACATCCTAACAGTCTAAAGCAAATCCACCTGGGCTTAAAATCCTTGCACCAGGAAGTCTCAAACTGGTTTCATTTGCTTTTTCAGAGGAGCCCCCATCTACTGGACCAGTCGCCCTCAGCAAAACATAACTCACTCATCTACCAAAGCAGAGTTGAATGCCCTGATCAAAGGCCAACTGGAGTCAAGATGGATTAACCATATGATAGGCAAGCTATGGAGGATTAAAAAAATTCCCAGCTGTCACCTCATTGGAAACAAGGGACTCCTTGACAAAATTTTTCATTTTGGCTCAAATTCTAAGACAAAATTCATAGACTTAAAGACAAAAAGCTTATGCTCCAATCTCAAGGAGGACCTGATCAAGGTTCAACTTGTGACCTCCAACTTAGTGGTAGCCAAAGCTTTAACAAAGAGTGTCAATTCAGCTTCAATCTTACAACTAGTAAACCTCATTTGTGAGAAGTGAGTTGTTCTTTGCTTTCATTGAATTGATCCACTTTGGACGCTTGCTAGTGTTGGAAATCACCTCTGATATTTATGTGCGCGTGCCTTTGCACTGAGGCAGAAACTCCAGATCCAGATATTGCCAAGTCCCAACAAGGGAAAGACTGAGGAGACCTCCGGACTGTCTTGGTTCCTGCTACTCACTCTAACCCTCATATCATCTTAACTCACTCCAAATCCAGTTAACTCAACCTTCTCTCTCTTCAAGATCATTGCAACCTAGTCTGGAATCATCTCAAGCTGGTAATGCAGAAAACTAATTCAACACTCCAATCTGACACATACTGATCAACCAATCTCCACTCTCCAGGTCTACCCACCTTGACAAGAAGGTCTCAAGATTGATTCCTCAGCCTCTTAGACCACTCTAACCAGTACACCAATCTCAGGTTCCGACTTTGATCTCCTTTTCTTCAAACCATGATTCCCAATGTTTCTTAATGTTGGAACCACTACTTCATAGTGTTTGTAAATTTGTCTCAATCAAAGTAGTTGAATATTATGTGTGGAGCTATTGAGCTTATATCTCTTGGCCTTCCTGTTGGTATAATTTCTTCTTTCCTCAATTTCTTCCCAAGACTGTTTGTTTCATTCACTCATCTAAACTTATCTTTGAAATAAAATAGTGGTCCTAGTCCACTGGGACATTCAATTCTTTCAGCTAGGATCAGACATTGCCTTCTCCACCAACACTATCTTGCTAATGTGAAATTTGTCATTGTCCCCCTCATCTTCAGGCGGAGCGCGCGGAAGCCAAGGGTTTGGTAGTATGGCGATGATGTCAATGTTGGAGGACACATTCTGTAACACTTTAAGTCTTTCTTTATTGCAGCAGTTCAACACAAACAGTAGTAACAGTAAAAGCTGTAATAGCAGAAAGGAGAGATGAGACGAGACCAGAGTAACAGACACAGACAGACAAGGTGGACAGAGTGGGGAGTTATCATTTACCGTGTGTGGGACTCAATCAGATGGGTCAGCGCTTACGATGTAACTTCAGATTGAGTACGTCAAGTATTACAGGAAGCGGTTCTGTGATGGTAGGAAGCAGCGGTCTGAGAATTGAAAAGTAACAAAAACAACAGGCTGGGAAGATGATAGGGGAGGACAAATGGATGAATGAATTAGTTACCTCTGCCCGTCCTCACTCTTGCTCCTCCTGAAGTTCAGGCTGATGCTCGGGCAATTGAGCCGTAGATCCTGCGGTTTGCAATATTCACGTCGGCTACCGTATGAGCGTCCTCTTGGTCGTTCCAGTTTGGAATCCGTCCTGGTGATTTGACTTTGTAAGAGGAGGGACTATGAGAGGCCCATACGCCTCGAGCTAGGGAGCCGCGACTCAGGCCATCTGCGCGTGGTGGAGTTGCTGCAATTGCAACTGGGCGCTCGGGGGAGATCGCTTACAACACATTCTTTGGGGCCTTTTCATAGTAAGTAATGTATGCATACCCCTTTGGTGGGTCTTTGGCCTTTGAGGGGTGTTGTTTGGGAAAAAAATCAATAGGCTTGGAAACGTGAGTAGTTGGAAAGAATTGTCTTGGATTGTTGGCAGGCAAGATGTTGGCTAGTTGTTGATGGTTGTGGCAGGGTCTGGAGATTGGGACATGTATTGAGGTGGTATGGTTGGACCCAATCGATGGCTGTGATGTTAAGGCAGCGTTTGCCGGAAGCAATGCTGGTGTTTTTCACATGGACAGCGCGGAGTCCTAGTTAAACACAACTCAAGTCAGGGTGAAGTCATGACTTACTACTACCTGGCGCTTGTTTGGGTCCAGGAAGCGGCCAGCGTCTGAGTACAGCTTGTAACCCAAGAACAGCAGGGGCTTGGACCTTACCTCAATTTTTGACAAGGGAGGACAGTGCACCTGAAACTTAAGGTCAAACAGAATCAATGTCAGGACATTGCATACCGGTTCAATCAAGGCGTTGACATCAAGTAGCACACTGACAGGCAAATTCCAATCCAGTGCCACCAAGGGTAGGAGGTTGATTAAAATGGTTGAGTACTAAGCCGCTTTGTCCCAATAATTGATTCAAACATTAGACTGTGCCAGGAGACACCTCATCTTGGTGAGGATGGTCTTGTTAAACCATTCCGCAAGTCCATTGGTTTTGGGCAAGTTGGCCAGACCTTGTTCCAGGACAATTACCTGAGCAGAGAGGAAGTTGCCAAGTTTAGCTGAACCAAACTCTCCCCCTCGGTCGCAGTGTAGGAATGCTGGGACTACGTTGAGCTGATTCTTAATCTTGTGAATGTAGCTTACAATCTTCTCTTCAGCGTTAGATTTGTGCTTTATAACATACTTCCGGTTGAAGGGGGAGAAATTGTCTATTATGACCAAGACATAGGACGCAGACTGCTTACAAGGCGGGGTGACTTGCAGTATATCAAGGTGCAGTTGGGCAAAGGGTTTAGTGGAGGCCAGAAGGGTATTGGAGTGGGATTTCAGCTTGATCTTGCATTGCATGCAGATTGCACATCCGGTTGACGAGGGGAATGGAGACGGGTGGGGAATATGGTGAAGATGAAGGAACTTTCTCAGATAATTGTCTGACGGGTGTCCAAGCGTAATGTGCCAATTGACTTTAGTGGCCAAGAGTCTAACCAAGTTGATATCCAAGAGTGGCTTGTGAAAGGAGATGTAAAGGTTGCAAATTATTGGGAACCTATATATTATACAATTGGCCAGTTCAACAAGGAACGTACAATGTTTGTGTACGACCTTAAGCCCGTGATCCTCCAGTTGAGTGGCTGAAACAAGATTTCTGGGAACGTTGGAAGCGTAGAAGACTGGAAATGTTACCATTCCTCCAATGTTGAGTTTCCCAACGTGGGTGACCTTGATGTTGCCACTGTACATGCCAAGTTGCTTTTATACTGGCCAAGGATCCTGTAGCAGGGACAGATTGCACACGGTGGATCTGGAGGCCCCCAAGTCATAAACCAGTTTGCATGTGGAGTCCTTGACATTGAAGCTGGAGTATAGAGTATCCTCAGACATCAAGAACCCGCAGTCCTTTGGGTCGGTGGGTTGTTTGGTGATGATGTTGGCGTCATCAATGGGGTCGTCTGATTGAGAATTGTCGTTGTTTTCTTTTGCAATGTTAACTGAATGAGCCGTTTGGAGTTGTTTAAGTTCCCTATCTATTCATTCAATTTGGGAAGCTATGGACGACAATTGGGTGACAGTCTGAGGGTTCTTGCAAGTGGGAACAGCCAAGCAAGGTTGGAAGGAAGCAGGTTTACTCTCTTTCTCTGGAGGTTTCCTTACATGGTTTTTTTTAGGTCTCTGATAGGTCTTTTGACTGTGCACACTAGGGCTTGATGCGTAGTAGGTGGCCTTGGTAGAGTTGGACTCTCGTTGTGAGTCTTCAAGGAGTACTCTGGTTGACACAGCCTTGAGAAGAAAAGGGCGGATGTTGTAGAGCGTCGAGGTGATGCTGGAGATCAGATCATCCATTCTGAGACTTTTGATATAGAAGATGGCTTCCAGGGTGGAGGACACAGTAATAATTTTGTTTTCACTGGGTTGAGCTTTGATCATGTCGGATAGGTTGATATATGTGTCCTTGAATGCCGAGGTGTAATCTTGTAGGCTTCTTCCTGGCTCATAAGTTAGGTTAACCAGTTGTATCCATGCATCCCCAATGACTATGAGCAAGTTTCCACCGCATTCAGCCGCAGTCAGTTGGTAGGCCTTGCTGAAATTAGATTTGCTGAGTTTTATGCACAAGAGTAATTCCCTGTCCAGTGGGTTTTGTAGTATGCTTAAAGCCAGGGTGTTCTTTTGTCGGTAGGTTTTAGTGCCTAGGTTTTGTTTGATCCATTTTTCATTTAAAATTTCCTTGTGCCCCTTTCCAATGAGTATGTCTTCAAATGCGCTCTTCCATTCATGCCAATTGTGTCTGGTTAGCTTGAAAATTTTTGATTTTGTGGAATAGTTGTTGTCTGAGTTGTCCAATTGTGGTATAGGAATCACCAGGGCCAAATTGGAGTCTCTGGCTGGCCAGTGACTTCATGTCACCATCCAGTCCCATTTTCTGGCCAATTGAATCCCTTTACCGGAAACTTCTCTTCACCAATGAGTATTCTTTATTTCACCTCAGTTTACAACAAAAAGAAAAAATGATTCACATGGTATTCACCATGGTGGAAAATGAATTCCACTTGTAATTCCCCAAGGAAAAAGCCTGAATTCACTTGGACGTTCACATTGATTCAACCAGGAATCACTTGAAATTCCCTATGAAATAAAAATTTCCAATTAAAGATTGTATATCTTGATATCCTGGCTTCAATTTCAGTGATCAATATTTTCCACAATGCAATAACAGCTTCATTCTGATTAATTTCAGTATTCATGAAAAAAAATTATTTTAAAGTTTATTTCATCACTTTTATGTAAAACTACCAAGCCTATATTACAAATTTCATTGGTGTTTTTCCAGTTGTTCATCTTTGTTTCAAATCTGGTTTCATTACTGAAAAATCAGCTCCAAATCACTTTTAGTTTATCCTTGATGACACTTATATGGATAGAAACTAATATTTAAGCTCCAAATTTTCATAGGGGTTTTGTTAAAAACATACTAATTTTATACCACTCAGTAATTTCAATCAGAAAGAATATGAATGATGTATAATCTGAAATGATAAAATATATGAGGTATTATATTTCCAAATCATATTCCCTAGAATTGAATTATCAAGCCAAAATAATGATGGGTGATATTTCTGAATAATGATGAATCTGGTTTTGTGGAAATTCGAGTTTGAAGCTCTGGTTGAAACATTTAAGAGAAAATGAGGAAAGATATTGTGAAACCAAGAGGAGCAGATCAAGGAGTAAGATGGGGGCACTCCAGTTCAGAATGAGGAAGAACTGATGATGAATTTCACTACATCAAACCCTGACTTAAATAGAGTAAGTACAATATGGCCAACTAGTGGTTAAGCAGAAAGAAATAACAATGAATATGTATAATTCAATATTGGACTATAGAGTCCACACAACTTGGAGGACAAAATAGGCAGAATGAGATTAGAGAATATAAAGCTGAGACTAGTATGGTTGCACTCAAGATTTAGGCAACATAAATATCAGACTAAAATTCTAACACACCCCCTTGCCTAAAGCTTGAGGGAAATAAAACAAAATAAAGAGTTGAAGACTTTTGAATACTTGCACATCTATTAAATCCAACACTACTACTTAGAATTAAGAGATTTTTGAACGCTGCAATAAAGGCCTATTCCATTAAAAAGGAAGGAAATCTTGTGATTTTTGAACTACAATTGAGCTTACAATAGAGCCTATTGCATCAAAAAGTAACACAAAAACTCCTATCATAATTTTCAAACCTCAGTTTATTCTGAACAACAACTACTTAAACAGGTTTGCTCACAAAGGAGCAATAGTGACGGAATACTTATAAGGTAGCTACCAGAACTAGGATGGAGTTAGGTCAAATGATGTTAAGGCAAGAACAAGCCAAGTGGAGTTGGTACAGGATGAGCGACAAGGACATGGTAGATAGCAACTTAATTGGCGCGATGGTAGATTTGAGGGCAGCAACAGCGAATTTACAATTGCACAAGAGGAGGCCAACTAACGGTTCAAAGATTGAATTCAAGAGTGCATTGGCAAGGTTGCGGAGTCTGATGAGAGTTGGCCCAGCAAATGGAACAGTCAAAAGACAAGCAACCAAGCCACAGCAAAGATGGCAAAGGTGTTGCGGCGGGCTAAGACAATAAAAAAAATTGCCTGGTGCAAGGTTGAAGCCAAAAATTCAAGATGGAGTGACCAAGATTATGGATGGGAGCAATCAGACTGATTGGTTTGGTTGAGGCAATACATCACAAATTTACCAAGCAGAGGGATGTTAGATGAAGCATTGAGCTAAAACAATCAAAAAATAGTGATAAAGAAAAGACAATCAAATTTGCAGGGAGCTGATGACCAAGAGAGTGGTTGTTAGAAGGAATGAAACTAGGATTGCAAGAACAGGTTGCCAACAAAGATCAAAGGCTAGAAAGAATTTGAGCAAATGCAACAGCAACCCAGAATGGCAAACAAGATAGTAAGACAATTCCAAGGAAGATGGGCACCCAATTTGATGGTACAGAGGCAACCAAATGAGAGAAATCGGCCGGAAACAATCAAAAATTGCAGGAAGAGAGGAGCAAGAAGAGTTTGATTAGAGCAACAGAAATTTCAGGATGGTATGCTCAAAGATAATAGGAAATAGGGATCAAGATTGCAAGTGGAAATTGAAAAATGCAACCAATGGTGGATCAAGAGTGGAAAGGCAAAAGTGAGTGCAATTGAGAAAATTCAATCATGATCACAAGAGGATGATTTCAAGAAAGCAAACAAGAAAGTAAAAATGGTGGATGTTCAGATAATGAAGAATCTGAAAGGAATTTTAGAGGAATGGGTGTAAGAGCAATTAAGCAATTGCAATCAAGATCACAGGAGGAGTGAAGCTGGTTGAGACAGAGGCTAATATACAGCAATTGAGATTGCAAAAAAATTCTGTCAGGAGAAAGCTAGAGAAGGCAATTGAGATTGTATCTTGCTGGCAAGACCAAGAACAGAAAATTGGGATAAGAACTGTATTCCCAAGTAAAAAAAGATAGAGCACAAGGTAAGAATTTGACTGCATGAAGGAGTTGAGGATACCGGTTGGGAGGAAAAAAGGCAAGAAGATTGATCTGAGCGGATGAATTGCGTTTGGAAAGGGCCTTGAGATCATGATGAGGTTGATGGGAGTGGTCAACTTGATTGGTTTCAGGAGGTGAGGAAGGTGCGGGATGTAGTGGGGTAAGATCACTAACAGTCAGGGTGCCAACAACCCAAGCTACATGTTGAACAGAGGTGGGGATCAGTTGAGAGTAATGAAATGCGGTCCTGGATGAAATGGTTGGATGAATGATCTGTTTGAGTAACTTGGCCAATGCAACAACAGTGACAGATGGTTGGGATTGGGTGGTGGATGATTTTGGTACAATGAATTCAAGCTCCCTTGGGCATCTCTCCCAAAGTTAATCTAAGCAAGGTACCCAAGATCTAGCCATGGTTGAATTGTTAAACATGTGGGGATACTCCCCCTCAACAACACAGATGGCGGGGTTTAGGATGAGGTCTGAGTAGGTGATTTGGTATTCAATGGTGATGAGGATGAGCACAAATTTGAACTCCTTCTCCTTTGTCAAAGAGGTGGGGTTGGGATGGATATTTGAGGTTGGTTTACTATTAGGGGGGATGATGGAGGCAAGATCTGAGGGATCAGATTGAAAAGCAATCCATTTGATCTTGGAACAATTGATCCTGATGGCTAGTTCACCAGTCTACTTCTTGTTGATCTGTTTGAAGAGCCTACTTTTTGCCTTGGGAAACTGAAAAACAGAGTCCGGGTCAGAAATCTTGAAAAACTTGGGTTTTTTTTGAGGATGAATTTGAGATTTTCAACCCAAGGTTGGTTGGGATGATAGATGGATCAAATGGAGCAATGAGATGATTGAAGATGGATGGCGGGAAGCTTGAGGGATAGGGGTAAGATTGTAAGTTTGGTGATTGCAATGATGGTGCCTTGAGTCAAATGTCCAAGTTACACGTTGATGAGAGATGGAGAAGGCACAATTCTGAGGGCTGTGGGAGGACATGGTGGTTTGAGGTCCATCGGGTGATCAAGGGCAGAAGGAAATGTTAAAATACGTATTCACTTATGCGTGTGCTACGTATAAGTTCAATACAAACAGGAGGCACATATGGGCCTCTCCGGCCCATTGGACACTCACACAGACCATACGGGCCTGTGTGGATGTCACTGATTTGGGGAAACTGGCCTCAAAACGCGTGAAAAAGGCTCATTGGTACATGGGCCCTAACGGGCCTGGTGGGGGATATGTGGAAATACAGCCAAATGGGCTTGTATGGGCATAATTGGGCCCAAAGTTTATTTTGGACATACTTGCCCAGACAGGCTGGCCTGCCAAAGTGTGTTTGTCTCAGGTTTTGGGCTTGGGCGGCCCATTGGGGCTGCCGCCTGTGTTGCAGCCCGTGCCGCGGCCTGCTGGGGGCCGCTTGTATTCCTTGGTTTGGCCCATGCAAGGCTGTTGCGGCGACCTAGGGATCCCGCGCGGTGCAATGCCGTGCGGGCCCGGCCAGTCGCAAACAATGGCCACCACTGCAGGAGCAAGGGCCAGCGGCCCCGGCTCCCTCCCCCTCCCCTCACTTGCCATTGCAAGGGGGAGGGGGTGGCTGGCTGGGTTGAACCAGCCAGCAACCGACCGCAACAAGGCAGTCAGTCAGGGCAGGGGGGATTTCATCACCCCCTTGCCCAAACAATGACAAGGCTGGCCACAAGGAGAGCAACCGGCGGTGGGGGGAATCTGATCAACCCTCCACCATCAAAGCAATGCAGAGACCAGGGGCACTCTCCCCCCCCTTTACCAAGGGGGAGGAGCAACAGGGCTGAGGGGATTTGACCACCCCCCAGCCCACTTCCATTGACAACGCCCTGGGGGTATCAACTCCCAGGGCCCCTGGTAGGGGGAATTGACCGCCCCCTCCAGGGATTTGAGAGAAAGAGAGGGGGACAGCATGTCTGCTGGTCACACCCCCCCATGTGAGTCTGAGACTGGACCCAGGTATGTCCTGGGGTGAGTTGAAAGATAGTCTGGTTGTAACAGAGAGCAAGATTGCACCAAAGTCCTCCTGTTTGGATGCATGCATTGAAACACTAAAATTTTTGTGCAACTGCCATTCTTTAATCCATTTTGCACCAAAATCCTCCTGTTTCAATGCATTCATCCAAACACTAAAATTTTTTTGCAACTTCCGTGCTTTGATCAAAGTTGCACTGAAATCCTCCTGTTTGTATGCATGCATCCAAACACTAACATTTTTTTGCAACTGCCATTCTTTAATCCATGTGGCACCAAAATCCTCCTGCTTGGACGCATGCATCCAAACACTAACATTTTTGTGCAACTTCTGTGCTTTGATCAAAGTTGCACTAAAATCCTCCTGTTTGGATGAATTCATCCAAACACTAAAATTTTTGTGCAACTTCCATGCTTTTATCCACATGGCACCAAAATCCTCCTGTTTTGATGCATGCATCCAAACACTAAAATTTTTGTGCAACTACCATGCTTTAATCCATGATGCACCAAAATCCTCCTGTTTGGATGCATGCATCCAAACACTAAAATTTTTTTGAAACTTCCATGCCTTGATCAAATTTGCGCTAAAATCCTCCTGTTTGGATGCATGCATCTGAACACTAACATTTTTGTGCAACTTCCATGCTTTAATCTGCATTGCACAAAAATCCTCTGGTTTGGATGCATGCATCTGAACACTAAAATTTTTGTGCAACTTACTTGCTTTGATCCAAGTGGCACTGAAATCCTCCTGTTTGGATTAATGCATCCAAACACTAAAATTTTTATGCAACTACCATGCTTTAATCCACATTGCACCAAAATCCTCCTGTTTGAATGGAAGGCTCAGGTTTGTTCAAAATGAGTTAGGTGTGTTGAAATCAACTTTTCAGAGATTTTAGCAAGTGAGGAGTGTTCAAAATTTCTGGGAAGTTTAGAAATCTAATTTGGTAAGAGTTTACCAGGGTAAGGTGTGTTCAAAATTGGGTAAGCTGTGTTGAAATCCTTTTTGGGGAGAGTGTATCAGGGTGAGGTGTTTTGAGCTCCACTTCAGTGAGAGTGTAGCAGGGTGAGGTCTGTTTGAGATTAGCTCAGGAGTGTTGAAACCCACTCTGATGAGAGTTTAGCAGGGTGAGGAGTGCTGAAAATTGGGTAAAAATTCTTCATATTCTTTTTTGCCAGGGTTGGAAGGGTGAATAGTGTAAAAAATTGGGTGAAAATTGTTCAAATTTAGTCTGGTGAGGGTGTGCAGGGTGAGGAGTGTTGAAGTCCACTTGAGTAAGGGTGTGGCAGGTTGAGGTGTGTTCCAAATCAAGTGAGAAATTTTCAAAAGTTGGTGAGGTGTGTTCAATATTGAGTGTGCTTTTCAAAACATTGGGTGAAGTGTGGTTTAAGTTGTTTACACTTTCTGGTGTTGTGTAATTTAACCTTGGTGCTGGGGCTCAAGTCACCTGGACCACACTTGTGTCCTGTCAGCCCAAATTTTCATGCATGCCTTACTATATGGGAGTGCACATCACTGCACTGGCAATGGTGAAACTAAAACCACATAAGAGTGTAGTACCTCCTCTTCCCACCCTCTCATGTGGATGAAATACACACTATGATGATTCTGTAAAGTAACTTCACTCTTTTTATAAGAAACAAGTTTCTTGTATAAAATAAATGTTGCTTTGTAAGTCTAAAATATTGACAGACAAAGATTATTGGGGAGTTGCTCTGGTCAATATTAGTTGGCATTTGCATGCTGGAGACATTGGTTCACATGCAAAAAGGAGTCCATTAAGGAAACCGTGCATTGTGTGGGCTTTTGTTGTTGATGTTGTTTGTTTTTTTGGGCTGTGGCTGTGCCGTGCTCAATGGGCATTCCTTCCTACATCTGATTTGTAGTTAGATACGCTTAAATCAAAAACTTATGCAGGAAGTAAATGGCATAAATATGTTGCAGGGGGGCATTTTGAGTTGTAAAAATGGTCATTCAAGGCTTTGACTGAAAATCCAAGCATTTAGCCTTTGAACATAGGCCCATATTGGAGTCTTTGTAGTGACAAAAATAGAAGAGTTCTTTTCTGAAATGATTAGTAAAGAGAATTTTCTGGAAAAGACAATCCCACGAGGATGATAGAAATTTGAGAAAATAAAGCCAACAAAAAAAAGCATGTGGATTGAAGAATGCATGTAAAATAAAGGCAACTAAGGCAGCTCCTCAGGTGAGTATTTATAAAGAATACCACAAACCCTGAAAGGAAAAGGCTATTTAAAATAGATGATTGTTGTGGGTTAAACATTTCAGCACCCTTCATGCAGAAAATTGATTGATATGAATTAAATGGAACAAAAAATCCCCATCTAGGATAGGAGAATGAGGAAGAATAGGATTTATCTTAGAAAGGAAAATGTACCACCACATGCTTTGACAGTTGTTGAAGATTTTGTTGAAATGGTAGTTGGTGCTCCAAACTGCATTGGAGCCTTTCCTTTATTTCCTGATGGAAGTCTCAAACTGGCTTTCTTGTTTTATCCTAGTATGATTCTTCTTCCCATTACTGGTAGTGAGTGCCACCTTGTTTTTGTGTCAATCCTCCATGTGAAAAATTTAGTGATTTATCTATTTGTATTTTGCACTTTATGGCAGAAATATCCATGTTTTTCACATGAAATAAATCTTTTGAGAATGAAACAAAATCCTTTTCATGTAAAACCCCATCCATAAAACATTTTAAAATTTTTGAGTGACCTATGAATTTATCTGAAACAATTCCCTTGAGAAATTATATGAGAGGGATCTGGGAATTGAAAACACTCCTGGACCATTCAAACTCCTGAAGTTGGTAGAGAATAAGCCAAGGGATGGAAGTCTATGATTTTCATGTACTTAATTAAGGTTTTTTTACCACGTAGGAAACCCATTTTTCCAGCCCTGAGATGGCTTGAATAGCTCTAAGGAATAGCTTGAAGAGATAAACCTTGACTCATCTGTGATGGCCCATTTTTTACCTACAAGAAAATTGGGGCTTATGCCCCAGGTGTGTAACAAAAAAAACAAGTGAACTGTGAGTTTATTTGAAGTGGTTCCCTTGTGAACTTGTAGTTAAACCTGGGGAAAATTGTGTAAAAGCATTGTTAATTTTATTTTGCTAGAAATTCTAGGCAGTGTAACAACCATCTCAGAGCAGAAAATCATTTGATATTTTGCTATAACCTGCTTTATTTTTTTCTCTGATTATTTATATGTATTTTTTTGGGATAAATTTAGCAAAAGTTTCATTTGTCACAGGGAGGGTTTTTATTTTTTCATGTATGAATACTCACATTTGTTATGGACTCTTTGTGGCCTGCAATCTTGGCCTGGGAAAAAAATTCCAATGGTTTATAGAGGATATGGAGCTTTGTGAAATTATGATTTTCAATCTGTGAAAAGTGAGAATGGCAAAAACTGAAAAAAAATTACAATCATTTCAAGTTTTCCAACCAAAAATCTTCCTTCACAAATCAATTTCCCTGTGAAACAATCAACATGTTTCACAAAATTTTTTTTTCCAGAAATAGTTCTTTTTTTATCTTGGTGTGAATCCCATAATTAAAAGTTCATCATTTGGGAAATACAGGTGACTTTCAATTTTCAAAAATGTGAAATCAAAGTGATTCTCATTTTCAGCAGAAGTGAAATTTTCCAGACTTTCATTTTCCCTAAAGTTGAAACCCACAAGAACTATTGTGTACAGCATTGTGAAAAATTGAATAGATCATTGTGATTTGATGGTGAACTTTTTGATACTTAATGGGGACAATGGTGGCCACAAAAGTGACTTCATGTCACTCGTCAGCCAGAGACCCCAATTTGGCCCTGGTGAATAGGATGTCTGTTGACCATATCTGGGGAGTGCCTAGGTGAAATTGATTGCTGTTATCTACTCCAGAGTTAATAGGATCAAGAGTAGACTCTTCCTACCATGATAAATATTCACAATTCTCTTTATTTCAATCCTTATATTAACTCTTGTAGTAGTATAAACTATAGACATGAAATGGTAGAAATAGATTCAATTGTGAGTGAGAGTTAAAATAAATGAGAGTTATAGCAAACATGAAGATAGGAATGTTACCTGAATCCTTCACACTAAAGACTAGCTTGGTTGATGAATTGCAGGCAGGAGTTTTTGTAGTACTGAGAATCAGGCTGAGATGCAAGAACGGTGAGAAGAAATAGGAAGAGAGAGATGACAGAAACAGCAAGACAATAGGTGAGAAACAAGCAAGACAGTGGAAACTTTAATAACTATATATATATATATATATGAGCTGTTGCCGAGTTATCCTACCTCCTCTTGAGTCTTGTACTGGCTCCTCCTTGATTCTGAAATCTTCACCAAGGGTGGTTTGTAAGTGCTCTGGGATCCTAGGGAGGACAGATATGAGTTGTGCAGTTACGGTGAGGATGGATTGGAGTTGAGGGATGGTTGGAGTGAGAGGACTGGAGGGGATGGTTTGAGTTCAACGGATGGATAGGGATCAGGATGGAGATGATGAACAGGAAAAGAAGCAGAAGGGGAAGAAAAGCTCCAAGGGACATTTCTCTTCCTTGGGCGGGAGTTGGTTTCAGCCTCCTGGATGCCAAGACCCTTGCTATCCTTTAGCTACCAGAGGTGATAGAATAAATAATAAAAATATTATTCAATAAATGCAGCAAAAATCCATAATATATTTGGACAAAGCTTATTGCAAGGGTAATGGTTTTGGATATGGTTTATTGTTATAAATCAATATGAATAAATTGATTATTAAATATTTTTATAGAGGGGCCACAATTGTATTGGGGATCTTTAACACCTCTCTTCAGGGAATTCAGTATGAAAACACATAGGCCTGGTTACTTTGGGCCCTTTAGTTTAAAGGATATTTTACCCAAAGATAATATGTAGATAAAATACATGGTGGAGTGGCAGGGCCTTGTAACCAAGCTTCCAGAACAGAGAAAGGATAATAATACTCACTGGTATATTATTCAATCCTTTTGGTACCTGTTTGGGACGTGCACTGATGGGTTAAACCTGTATACTGGGGTTATAAGGTTGTTCAGCAGTTTAAATTGATAAAAAGGGTTGGGGACAAATATTATTAATCAGAATAAAGCCATAAATCACTTACTTATCTCTTATCAGCATTTGATTACCTTGGCAAGGTTTCTAGATATAAATATAACTGGGTCTCTGGGTATCAATATCCTCAAAAGAGCTCTTTAGTTATAGCTTTTTGAGTCCCAATATTGTCCTTCTGAGGGATGCAGGGGCTCAAAGAGACAGACACTGAGGCTAGCGGGGTAACCAGTGGTAGCCTGTCACATTTTTATGGTGCTGTAACATGGGTAACATCTAATTCCAAAGGGTATGGGAATTATTCTACTTTATAATTGATGTTTGGACGTGTGAATGAAACTAAGCTGTCCTTTTTATTTTATTATTTAATTAATTATCCTTAGTAAATGTTCCTATTTAATTAATAAATATTTGAATAGACATTCTTACAGATATTCTGATGTCAGGTGAGTTCTCATTATGTATTAAATAATTGGAGTAAATTCATGATATTGATTTTACTCCTTATTTTCAAAATTCATTTGATTTACTAAAATAATTACTTGAAAATGTAAGCCATGGGTATTCATGTGATATTGTTACATCATAAGATTTTTTAGTATGTCACAATAATTTTGATTCTACAAATTCCCATTATAGTATATTAAAGTATTTTAATATATTTTCAGAAGTAGTCATGATCTTATTTTCGACATTTTTGGTACTTTGGATTATATATAATAAAAAATACGTATAAAGGTTATTTAAGTATTTTTATATAATTTTATGTATTTGTAGACTATCTACTATCCACAGGAACATTTATTACATATGTAGAATGTTTGCGTTGTGGTGTCGTATTTATAACCTTGGATTGGGAGCTGCATTGTGGGCTGCGCGCTCAGCAGTTGGGTAGGTTGGGCTCAGCATTTGTGGTGCGCGCAGTCTCAGCAGTGCCTTCTGCGGGCTCAGCGGCAGGGATTGCGGGGCTTGGAACCAGGTGCGTGTTGGGCCTACTCTGGGGGGTGCCGGGCTATGACCCGCCCAGGGAACGCGGACCAAGTGATGGAGCTGGCCCAACCAAGCTTGTGGGGGGGCTAGTCCGGAAGGCAAGGGCGGGGAAATTGGGGATTATACGCCCCAGGGAGGTTTGCCCGGGCCAACTCATGGATTGCGGGATCTGCAGGTGCGCACGGACGGATAAACCCAGGGGGCTCCAAGTAGGGCACGGCGGAGGGCCGCGCCATGAGAAGGACAAACCAGAAGTACGTGATAGCAAAGGGGAGGGTTTTGGAAGGGGTGGGCGGTACGGGGTAGGGTTAGGGTGGAGCTAGGGTTCTGTACTTGGGGTTATATTTTCACCTATCTTGCTGCTTGTGGTTTTACCTAGGTTAGAGTTGAGAGGGAGGAATCAAAAATACCTCACTCTCAACTCCGGGTTGGATCATCATCAGGCTATTGGATTACCAAATTATAGATATATATCACCAGACCGCCAGGGAATGGTATAAGAAGGATTGGAAGGAAGGAATTTATCTGATCATCACTCTCTCTATTCTTAAACTCATCGCATACAATCTCCTTACAGATGCTTAGACCAATAACTTCCAGAACTTGAGGACAACGTTGGGGCTATCACCTCTCTTGTTTCCACATCTGGGGGTCTGGCCGGGAAAAATCTTTTGTCTAGGTCTCTCAAAGCTAGGGGGTGCAATTTTGCCAACAATTACTCCAGGATTGAACTTCCCCCTTTCCTTCCCTCTCCGGTCAGGAGCTGGGGGGCCAACAACTCCACCACCACCAACTACTCGGTCCAGCGGTTTTGCTCCTCCTCAGTCGGAGCCTTTGGAGGCGGCTGAGGCTCCACAACGGGTATGGCTTAGGCCGCAGAAATTCCCTCATCTCCGGTCTGACACCGCGGATATTGGGCGCTTTCTGGCGAGGTTCAAGGATATTGCAGACTCCAAACATGCGACAGGCAAGGATAAAGTCCGAACGGTCATTCTCTTTATCATGGACAAGAATAAACTCTGGCATGTGGAGGATATGTCCGGCTAGGAGGCTTGAGACTGGGAGAGGCTCAAAACAAGATAATGGCGAGTTGGGGAAAGCGTGAGCCCTGCTTCTGGGAGACAGAATTTGAGCAGGCGGCGGGAGAGGCCATTTTGCAAGGTGGGGTGCGGACATGGAGTGATTTGTCCAAATAAAAATCTATTTTTGACCACATCTACAGCTACCTACAGAAGAACCAGGTGGTAGCGGGTCAAACAGGGGCAATGAAACGGGTGTTTCTAGGCAGTCTTGCGCCGCAACTTTGTGCGCGGGTCCAGCGGTATCTATTTGAACATGGGTTGGTATTGCGGTCAGTGGATTGGAGGGTCACACTTCTTCCAAACCTAAGCGTGATCAACCAGGCGGTAGAAAACAAGATTGATGTGGAAGAGCTGATTGAAGATATGGCCAGGTTTTTCCCAAAGGTTTCAAGGCAACTAACGGCCTATTTCACTCCAGCCCCAATGCAGGTACCGCACGCGGGCCCATCAGCAACGGAGCGGCTGGAAGCCCCTTTGCAGTCAATGGAAGTACCAGTCAACAAGGTAATGGATATGCTACGGGACCTACCAATACTTCTGAATCGGATAACAGCCCCACCAACAACTCTGCCTCCTCCTCCTCTGTGCGGAGTGCCACCTCACATGGGGGGGGCTTCCAGCCCAGTAGCGGGCCGTTGAGCGGGTTTTTGGTTTGCATGTGCACCTATTGCGGCGATAAAGGACACTGGAAGTCTGGTTGCGCAGAACTGACCAAGGACATGAACAAGGGGTTGGTCCGCACATCCAGGGCAACTTACATATTCCCAACAGGTGAGCCGGTGGATGTTGGGGCCGGTCAGCCACCTCTGGTGGAGCAGGTTAGGGAGAGAGCCCGGCCTGCAGGGGCCACTTGGGTGTCGCTTGGGATTTTCACTGTGCCCAATATGTGTCAAGCTCCGCATGTGGAGGCGGAGGTTAGGGCATTGGCGGCAAAAGAGCAGATTTTGTCGGAGAAGATGGATGTGGATGTCAGAGAGCGGCCATTGACCCAGGCCCCAAAAACTGGTATGCAAGGGCCGGTAGGCAACATTCCGTTGACTAGTTCCGGAGGAAGGAGGAAGGCCGCCAAAATTGTGCAACGGGTGATGGGGAGCGAGGCACCAATACCCCTCACGCTATGTGAGCTGGCCATGGTCTCCCTGGTGGTTGTTGAGGAAATGGTTCAGGGACTGAGGGAGCACGGGGGTGGCAGGGTTCCGGCAACGGTGCAGCGCGTACACATGGCGGGGGAGGAAAGGGAATGCAAGTTGTGCCAATCCAAAGCCGTGCCTGTGCTGCTTGCCTATTTCCCAATGAAGATCACGGGCAGGAAGGTGTGGGCAATGTTAAATCTGCTTCCGTCAAAATTGGTGGATGAGTTGGGGCTTGTTAGAAGGAAGTGCGCTATGGGACTACGGGCACTCAACAGATGGGAATTTTGTCTGGATGGGGTAGTGGAGGAAGAGGAGATGGAGGTTTCAAAGGTCCGGAAGCCACTTTTGTTTCTCTTGGTTGAGTGCGGCAACATAATTTTGGGTCAACTGTTTATGTTTGGGCTCTGTGTCGAGATGGTGTTTAACACAGAGGAATGGACGGAGGCGCTGACAGTGGAAGATGCATCCTGGGAAAGATTTGAGACAACAATCTGCAACCACAGGAAGAGGAAATGGGTGAGACCAGTGGCAGCTGGCAAATAGGCAGAATCCAACAGGGGGGGCAACCGTGAGGGTTTCCCCGCAGTGGATTTTGCCTAGTTGAATGCGGGTACCGCGCGGGACAGGCTCTGGTTTCGTGCAGGCGGTTGACTAGGAAGGAGCAGGAGGGGGAAGGAAGGGCGCAGAGGGCACAGGCGGCATAAGTAAGTCCTCTTCCTCAGTATGCTTCATTGGAAGGTACTGTGTTTCAAAAAACCTACCATAGTACCACACTTGTGAGCAAAGGCAAGAGTTGCGGGTTGATTATTACCAGGAATCACAAGGACAACGGTGGACGCGTGAGGATGGTTAGGTTCAACGCGGGGCAATACAAGACTGTGGCACAAAAGGTTTGGCCCCGGAACAAGCCAATGCCGCAGGGACTGAACAGGCCTCTAAGGCTGATCTCCTGGTCTTGGGACCCCTCGGTAAGTCCGTTAAAGAAGTCTGGGTGGGTAACAAGGTTGGCGCAGATCACGGATGAGCGGATTGAGGCGCTTAATTTTGGACCGACGGAGTGGTTGAGTGCGGAGGAGAAGGATTTGCTGGCATTGGTGTTGGTGCTCTGGGAAAAAGCCCTTGGCTTTGGGCCTCACAAGCGCTGATTGCTGAGGAACAAGGTTGGAAATCCCTATGTGATCCCCACGGTGCTGCACGAGCCCTGGAAGATCAAGCCAATCCCAATGCCTTGGACGTTGCGGGAACCCTTCTTGGAACTGGTCCGGGAGCGCTTGAGGATGGGGCTGTACAAGCAGTCCACATCAAGCTACTCTAGCCCAATCTTTGCGGTCGTTAAGCAGGACAGAAAGTTGCTTAGGATTGTTCATGACCTGCAGCAGCTTAACTCATTCACCATCCGGGACGCAGGATTGCCGCCGCGTGTGGATGAGTTCCTGGAATTGATTGCAGGGTGCGCATGTTAAGGATTGGTCGATGTAATGGGGGGGTATGATCAGCACAAGCTCCATCCCAACTCGCGTCCGTTGACCGCGTTTGAGACAGGATTGGGGAGGATTCAGCTAATGTGGTTGCCGCAGGGCGCAACAAACTTGGTTGCTTTTTATCAGGCCCAGATGACATGGATTTTGCAGGACAACATTCCGGACAGGGTTCTGATTTTCATTGACAAATTGGGCATCAAGGGACCAAAGACAGATTACGGGGGCACGGTGTTTGAAGAAGCCCCAAATATCCGCTGATTCATCTGGGAGTATGCGCAGATGTTGGAGAGGGTCTTGTTTGGGATTGAGGAAGCAGGGCTTACAGTGTTGGGGAGCAAGTTTGCAGTTTGTGTTCCTGCGCTGGAAGTGCTAGGACATGTGGTGGCTTTTGATGGCCAGAGAATTGCGGAGAAGAAACGGAACAAAGTCCTTGAATGGCCAATCCTGCGGATGCCTTTGCATATCCTCCAATTCCTGGGACTGTGCAGTTACGTTTGCATGTTCATTGAGCAGTTTGCGGAAGTCGCAAGTCTGCTGCGGGAGCTGACACAGAAGGGCGCGGCGTGGGAATGGATGGCAAGGTGTGATGCTTCCTTTGCAAAGCTCAAAGAGACTGTGGGCTGCAACATTGTCCTCCGGGACCTTGACTAAAAGGCGGAAGGGATCTGGTTGGCCGTCAACTCTAGCAAGTTTGGCGCAGGCAGCGTCCTGATGCTGGAAGAGGATGGTAAGGACAGGCCGGTTCTCTACAAGTCTGTGACGTTTACCGCAACAGAGATTTGGTATTTGAAGCCAAAGCTGGAATTATGCGGAGTCACCAAAATCGTGCAGAGGCTTCAGAACCTGCTTTGGAGGGTACACTTTGAGCTGTTGGTCAATGCAGAGGCCCTGGCATGGATGATCAATTCTCCAACGCTTCCAAATGCTCCTATGACTATATGGGTGGTGTTTCTTCAGCTCTTCACTTTTGGCATGGTTCATGTTCCGGGGAAGGCGTTCACAATGCCCAACGCGCTGTTGCAGTATCCGCGGGAGGACCCGTTTGAGGGGGCGGAACCCCTGGACATGGAGTCTCCGGTTATCTGCCTAGGTATGGTGGAGGCAAAGGTCATCCTTCTGCTGCAGCAGTCCGGGCATTATGCAACCTTGTGCTCCTTTTTGCAGGATCTTTTGTTTCCCAAGGGTATGTCAGGGGCAGTGATTCAATGGGTGAAGCAGTGGACAACCAACTTCTACTTGCAGGAAGGGCAGCTGTGGCAGCAGATTACCCCAGTGCCTTTGGTGGTTGCAACATCAAGGAAGTACCAGGAAATGATCCTGAGGTGTTTTCACAACAACCTTGGCCACTGGGGCAAGATCAAAACGCGGAGGCGGGTGAAATCAAGGTTCTGGTGGCCGGGTGTGGTGCATGGGTGCGTGAATGGGTGAAGCCTTGTGAAGCGTGTCAACGGCAGAGCTCTAGGCTTCCCAGGGAGGTGGGTCACCCTACGGGGGAGGACACGTTGTTTGAGCGGGTCTCCCTTGACGTAGTCCACATAAAGGCAGGAAAGTTTGCGTACCTGCTGTTTGCGCAGGACAATCTATTGAATTGGGTTGAGGCTTGTCCTCTGGTGAAGTTTTTGGCGGAGAAGGTTTCTCATTTCCTGAAGGAAGATTGGTTCGCGCGGTACGGTTTGCTTTGCCTGGTCACCTTTGACAGAGGAGCGGGGTTCTGGGGTTGTTTTATGACCCTGGTCCAGAATTGTGGAGCTATGTTTGGGCGGGTCACGGAGTACTATCCGGAGGGCGCTGGGATGATCAAAAGCAGTCATCAGCCTATCAAGGATGCCCTGGTAAAAATGTGTGGTGAGGAGGGCAAGCGGTGGAAGGAGGCCATTCCGGTGGTCCTCTTTGCGTACAGGATCTTGGTCAAACGCTCAAAGGGCTACTGGCCTTACAAACTTCTCTACGGACAGCGTCTGGTGCTTCCAGTGGACATTGAGCTTGAAACCTTCTTGGGAGTGGACTGGTGGAAGTTGAAGACCTCCGCGGAGCTTGTGGAGGCGCGCCCCAAACAGCTTCTCTGACGGGACAAGACCCTGGCAAAGGCCGCGGAAAGGTTGTGGAAGACTAGGACGGCATTGGTCCACTATTGGGACAAGGGTTGTTCCCATTGCGGAAGGGGGACTTGGTCTTGCTGTACAACCGGAGTCTGGAGTCCCAGTGGGGTGAGCGTTTTGCCAACCAATGGAACGGCTCCTTCTGTGTGGCATCCAAGTTTGAGGGCCAAGTTATCAGCTTGAGGAATTGGACGGGGCCCCACTCAAACAGAAGGCCGCGGCTTTGCACGTAAAACGCTTCTTGGGACGCGGATCCACCTCCTTTGATGAGACAGCCGGCAATGGCGCGGACGCTGTGGTGACCAATCCGGGACACCACGAAAAAAAAAAATCGGATTTCAGTTGTACCCCTATGGTTACCTTCATTTCCCCCCATCTCTCAACTCCTCCCTGTCCTAGCGGTCTAGGACAGGCCTCTTGCCTGTCTCTCCGCTTCGCTCCCCTCTTCCTATGTTCAACTCCCATTTGTTGCGCTTGCGGCCCCGACTTTTGGCGACGCAAGCAATCGTCGAACTACTTTCAACGATCCCATCCACCACCAATTCCCTCTCCATCACTCCCGACGACCCTTCCTCAATCTCGATCCCCGGTGCCTCCTTCTCTCAGTCGTTCATCAACCTACTCTGGTCATCGACAATCCCTAACCTATCCTCCTCCGAAAGCTGCGACGAACGGGCCTCATCGATTTTCCCTCAGATCCTCATCATCCTCATCCTCATCCTCCTCCAATTCAATCCTACCGGTTCACAATCATCATCATCCAGTCATCCTCCCCCTTCAAGAACCCAAAAAACTTTTGATTGTCATCAATCCCCCAGGATCGAATTGATCCTCACTCACCACAAAATTAAACGTTGCCCTACATCATCCACCGTCCCCTTCCTATGAAGTATTAGTTGACATCCAAATCAATCCACCTCATGACCATCATGGCCTCACAATCAGAGCCTACGTCTCCCCGGTCATTGGATCAAGCGGGGCGCGCGGGGCGAAGTGGATCGTGTCGATTCCCTCCTCGCTCATCATCCGATCCGACCGACGACCGCGAGCGAGCGCTGGCGGCCGTCGGAACTTTCACCCCGTTGTCGCCGCCGATTGGGCAACGACAACCGTTGTCAACACCCGCGACCGCTGTTGCGGGTTTCCATCTGGTTGCCCGCGGTCATTCTCGACGCGGGAAACATCTCTTTTTCCTCTCATGTATTTTTTTTTTTTTATTATTTTTCATTTTTTATGTTTTCATTTTTTTTTTTCCGCACCTATTTGTAAATCTCTCTTGTACATAGTATACAGGGCCTCATGTCTATAAAAGGAGGGGCTCTCCCCTTCCTTTTGGCCCATCATCAGAGCATCCCAGAACATCAGAGGATCCCATCATCCTATCAGACCATCATCAGTAATCAACTTATCTGTGGGCATCCTTCCCCACCTATCTGAGCCATGTATCCGGGTATATCTATGATTTCCCCTTGATCCTTTGAGCCTCCATACTCAAAATCTGTCCTTTGTGACCTTGATCCTTATCACCAACCAATAGCCTTGCTGGTTGAAGAAGAATTCCTGTTTGCCTGAATTCTTGAGTGTGTTATACCACTCTGATCCCTTTTTCCGACCATACTGGTCTTGATCTCTCCTTGATCATCTTTCTGGAGCCAATCACGTTTGATTGAAGAGGTTTTATTAGGCTTAAAACCTGGAGTGTTATACCTCCCTTCTTCTTTGAGGTTGAATTTTGCCACGCTATTCTTGAGTTCCTTGAGAAGTGTTGGGATATTCTTGCTCAAATTCGTTATTGATTTGCTTCTAGAGCTTCATAAACAAATTGCTTTTGTTTTGTTCAGCCTCCCACATTTATCTGGTACCCTTCAAGCGCTTGATTGCGGAGAGTTGGGCAGGTTCATTGAGAACCTGGAGGTTGGTTGGGATTGAGTTGATCTTTCCTAATCAGCTGCTGACGACCAGAGTCATTAGCTTGTGGGCGTTGTTACTTACAACTTCCTAGTTCTATTGAACTCTGAACAAGCCTTGACTTATTTGTTCAAGTCTTTACCTGCACCATCTTGCCTCAGATAGTGTTGTTTCCACCGCTACCGACAACTCTTATCCTCTTTCCTTATTTTGATTTCTCATCCATAAGGTTCTGGAACTTGATTCCGGTTACATTTAAATATTATTGTAACTCCTAGGAGGGCAGCCTAAACAGCACCTTTCCCCTCCACAGAACTGCCACGGCTTAGCAACGTTTGGAGTCTTACAATGCAGGGGACAGTGCCGGTGGTTCAGGATTGGTAGACGGATCAAGCTCTTTGGCTGAGGAGGAGCCCGTGCGCAATGCGCCGCTTTGAAGGAGCAAGAGGCTACAAATTTCTGGGGACAGCTGTCAAGCTGGGGGGGGACGTGAGTAAGGTTAAATGTTTATTTGGTGAGGGGGTGCTCTAGCCGGTTCACAGCCGGAATATCTAGACACCCCAGAATGTTTGTTTTCTTATTTCTTGAATACATTGCTTTGCGAGTAGGTACTGGTTTTGGTTATGATTGGTTGCAGGGATGCGGGAAAGGCGCAAGCTGGGTCCATAAATGCAAGGACAAGCCCCACGGCTGGGTAATGCAGGACAAGGAGCAGAGGCCCGGTGTTAAAAAAAATTCTTTTTGGGTTTGGTTCTTTTCTCTGTCTTCTCTTTATCAGTTGTCTTCTCCTACAGCGTAATGGGTGCGGATTATGCGTGGGAAACTTACAGTACAGGTCTGATTTGGTGAGGGGTTGTCCTAGCCGGTTCACAGCTGGAACAGCTAGACACCCCAGAATGTTTGTTTCCTCAACTTCCTTTCCTCTCTTGGATGACTGTGTGTGCGCGCTGGTGGAGGGTATTTGTGTTTGTTGCAGGTTGGGTACGGGGAACTGTGTGGCAGTTTGGCTGGGGCGGTACAGGTACCTTCCGGGGAACTTTGTTGGCTCAGGACGCGGGTGCAGATCTCAATCTCACTCTCATTCTCACCAGGACGCAGACGCGGATCTCAATCTCACTCTCACTCTCACTTATGACGCGCAGACATGGAAATCTCTTTAAAACTCGCTTGGCACGCGGGGATGTTTCCACAGGACAACCCCCTGGGAAAAGACAAGCGCGCAGAAGACGTATTTCTCTCAACAAGGGATGCACAGTGTAAGACTCCAAACGGCGCAGGGCTTTGGCAGTTCTGTGGAGGGGATAGGTGCTTTTTAAGGCTGCCCTCCTGATTGTAACAAAAATATTTCAATTTAACCAAGATCAAAGTCCAGAACCTGGTAAACGGGGAACCAAAAGTAAGAGGATAAAGAGTGTAGTGGTTGATAGCTGGGAGAGAACACTATCTGAGGCAAGATGGTGTCGGGGAACACTTGAATAGAAGGAGTCAAGGATTGTTCAGATTTCAACAAGAAAAGGCAATTGTGAGTGACAACACCCACAATCTAATAGCTCTGGTCGTCAGCAGGAGCTTGGGAAAGATAAAATCAATCCCAAACAACCTCCAGGTTCTCAATGAACCTGCCCAACTCTCCGCAATCAAGCGCTTGAAGGGTACCAGATAACTGTGGACTGCTGCACAAGACAAAGCTAATTGTTTGAAGAAGCTCTAGAAGCAACGCAAGAACTGATTCAAACAAGAATAACCCAACACTTCTCAAGGGACTCAAGAATAGCATGGCGGAATTCAACTTCAAAAGAAGGGAAGGGAGGTTTAACACTCCAGGCTTTAAGCTTTAATAAAACCTCTTCAGTCAAACATGACTGGTTCCAGAAAGATAACCACAGGGTGATCAGGACCAGTATGGTCCGATAAAGGGCTCAGGAGTGGTGTAACACACTCAAGAATTTGATTAGACAAATTCTTCTTCAACTGGAAAATCTATTGGTTGGTGATAAGGATCAAGGATCAAGGGTTTGAGTATGGAGGCTCAAGGATCAAGGGTTTGAGTATGGGGGCTCAAGGATCAAGGGGTATTCATAGATATCTGATGTGATGATAGATTTATGCTGATTCCATGCTGGCTGATTCATCCCCCTCCCTCTTCCAAAAGGCAGGGGAAAGCCCCTCCTTATATGGGCAGCAGGCCCTGTTAGACTATGTACAATGGATTTTACAAATAGAGCGGAAAAAGAAAGAAAATCAGGTGATCACTTGCGTCTGTCCTTGGATGGGCGCGCAGGACAATACCGGAATCACCCACCCCTTGTCCGAAGGCGGACGGGGTGGGAAAGGAAAATGAACTGGACCGCCGCGGATTTCTGCGGGCGGTAGTCAACACTCTCCACCCCTCTGCCAGAGGCGGAAGAGGGTGGGAGAGTCCCAGGAAAGGGTGAGGGGTGAAGTTTGTGAGAGCCCGGATGGGCGGATAGGAGATTGGCTTGAGGTGATTGAGTAATTCCTGACAGGCTTGAGATTGGCAACTGATAGATTGAGTGAGGTGGGAGATTGATGGATCCGAGGATTGGACAAGCCCTTGGAGGTGCGGTCAGGATGGGTTTGGTAAGTCATGGATGAGCGCCGTGGGTCAATAACGATGAGGATGAGCAACGCGCAAGGACAAGGATGAGGACGCGGAACGCGCAATGATGATGAGCAACGCGAGATGCGCAAGGACAAGGATGAGCAACGTGTGACGGGCAAGGATAAGGGACGGGCAAGGACAAGGATGAGGACGCGCAAGGATAATTTTTTTGTTTTTTTCAAGGTGTCCCAAATGGTGCACCACATCTCTCCCCAACTTACAGACTGTCCCTAGTCTGCATCATAATTTTGAAAACATGAAAAAGAAAATAATTGGCTGTTTCTTGATCCTCTGAGTAAAAAATGTTGAAAGCCATCTCAATCCATCCCAAAGAGCCTAAATGCGGAGAAAATAAAAGAAAAGGCGTCCCAGGTGCTCAAGTATGTGGCATAAAGTAGAGTTTTTACAGCTAAATGCAGCAGAAGACCCCGGTGGTGCACAATTGGGAGGACTTACTTTGAACCCAAATCGCCCCCACAACAATAAAATCTCTTAACTTGATCAGTAGAGAACCTTCTAGCCAACTGAGTACCATTGAGTTCTTCCAAAACATAAGATCCACCTCTAACTTGACAAACCACTCTATAAGGACCATTCCAACGATTTGAAAAAAGATTTCCCCACTGGGTCTCTAAAGATCAATTATAATCCAATACCAGATCACCAGGTTTTAAAGGATCCCTGATTTGATTTAGATTTTTATCTTCCCAATACTGAACTGATTTTGCTCTTTATTCCATCATCTTCTGATAAGCTTTGTTACAAATATCTTTGCTCTGCTCCAGTTGCTTTGATCTGGAAACTAATAGGTCAGTAGTTGAGGAAACTTGCTCCCAAGAGATACCCAAGAAAGACTCCATTTCAAGATCAAGATGAAGAACAGCCCTCTGACCAAAGATTATTTCATAAGGAGAGTAGCCAGTGGTTTGCTTTGTGGAAATTTTATCAGAGAAGAGGACCAAGGGAAGAAACTTCTGCCAATTCTTGCCACTTTCACCAGCCATTTTAACCAAAGCAGCCTTCAAGGGAGCATGGCCTCTTTCCACCATGCCTTGTCCTTCAGGATAATGGGGAGTAGTAACTTTATGTTGCCCAGGGAGCGATTGGATCATTTCAGCCAGTTTTCCACCAAATTCCAAGCCACCAGCAGTAGAATAAGATAAAGCCAAACCATAACGCATTGTCCAATACTCATTAAGGAAATCTGCAACAGATTCAGAACTAAGGTTCTCAAGGAATTTGGCTTCAACCCATCCAGAAAAATCATCTCTAGACAAAATGAGGTACTTAGCACAACCTGCCTTGATATGAACCACATCCATAGCAACCCTTCCAAAGACAGTGGAATCCCAAGTAGGATAGCAAATTTCAGCTGGAAGCCTAAGATCACGTTTTTGACAAACTTCACAACTCTTGCACCATTGAGAGACAGATTTCTTCAGAGATGGCCACAAGAATTGTTTGGATAATTGTCAATAAGTTTTGGTTTCCCCACGATGACCAAGGCCCTCATGGAGACTTTCAAGGATCAAATCTTGCTAAGCCAGGATAGTAACCACAACAAGTGCACAAGGAGTTCCTCTTTTCATAAGCCTAGAACCTTGGACAAAGAAACTAGAGGAATTTCTTTTAAGGGATCAAAATTCTTTGGCAGAGAGATCCGGGGGTCTTTGGAGAGTTGAAAGGTACTGCTCTAACTTAAGCCAGAAACATTGTTGGAAACCAGAGTAATCTTGGGAGGAGAAAGCAAAAACAGGGTGGACCAAGGGTTCTTCCTGATTGAAATCCATTCCAACATCCAATTCATTGTCTCCAATAGGTCTTCTAGATAAACCATCAGGCATAGTAAATGATTTCCCAGGCATATGGACAATATCAAAAGAGAAAAGCTGGATAAAAGCTACCCAGCGAGTCATTGGAGCATTTGGAAGACTGGGAGCATTGATCATTTCCACAATGGATCAAGCGTCAACTTGCAATTCAAAATTTTGTCCCCAGAGTACTGTTTGGAGTTTTTCAGCATTCTGGCCACACCACAGAGTTCCAGTTTGGGCTGAGAGTATCTAGATTCCAAATCCAAAAAATGGCAAAGATTCATAAAGAACAGAGCGGTCCAAACCATTTTCATCCTCCTGAGTAAGGACAGCCCCAACAGATTGATAACTAGAGTCAACAGCAATTTTATTTTGCCAGCTCCAGGCCCATAAGAGATCTTTTTCAAAACTATGTCATTGCCAACAATAGTTTTGAGCAACTGAAATGATGGTTTGCAATCTTGGGTCCGAATCCATTCAGCTTCCTTTCTGGTTAGACAACGCAAGGGTGCACAGATTTTGGATAGAGAGGGAATGAAGATCCTGACATAAGTTACAATACCTAGAAAACCTCTAACTTCAGTTGGATTTATTGGAGTAGGCCAGGAGATGATTTTGTTGACTTTAGATTGTGCCATCCTTCTTCCTTCCTTGCAGACTATATGAACAACAATTTCCAAGGCAGGGACACAGGCGGCAAGTTTTGATCCAGAGACAGTAAGGCCAGATTCCTTGATTCAAAACAAAATCCTCTCCAAGATAGTAGCATACTCCCAGATAAATTGTCAAATTCCTTTGTGCCAAGGTAAGAGCTCATTATCATAGTCAGAAACTGGACATTTAATTCCACCATCATCAATAAAGATACCCGCATGATCCAGGATTTTGTCTTGGAGAATCCACATCATCTGAGCCTGATAGACTGCAACCGAGTTGGTGGCACCTTGAGGAAATCAAGTCAGTTTAAATTGACCAAGAGGAGTATTGAAAGTAGTGAGCGGCCAAGAAATAGGATGCAAAGATTGTTTGTCGTAACCCCCCATGATGTCTCCTAGACCATAACAGGCTCTCCCAGAGAAGGATTCAACAAATTCTTCAGTGGCAGGCGGAACACCAGAGTCCTTAATAGTAACTTTATTGAGAGGTTGGAGATCATGAACTACTCTAAGTTTACCATTACTCTTTAGAACACAGAAAACAGGGCTAGAGTAACTGGAGGTTGACTGTTCATATAGACCAGTACGGACTTGTTTGCGGACCAACTTGACAAATTTTTTGACTTTTGCAGCATGAATAGGGATCTTTTTCTTTTGCCAAGGATTGTGTTAAACTACAGGGATGATATAAGGGAGACCGTAGGATTCTTTCAAGAGACCTCTCTCTTCTTCACAGAATGAAATAGATTTTTCCCTCAGAGATAAGATATTTTTTATCAAATTTAACTCATCAGGTAAAAGCCATCCATCTAGACCAAAGTTGACCACCTTCAATTGTTCTTCAGTGACACAACCACAATGTACAAAGGGGCCAATAAGGGAGTGAGATAGACCACAATAAGGATCACAAGATAGAGGAGGACACATGAGAGGAGGTTTGAGATTGAGAGGCATGGGTTGGTTGACAGGCTGGACCTTTTTTGCAACTGGCTTATATTTAGTGGCAAAAGAGAGAAGTTCATGTTTCCTTCAGGCATTCACCAGCGAGACCAGAGTAAGACAATTGAGCCCAGATTCCAACATTCTTCAAGTTCAATGTTCCATAAAATTTTCAAAAGGTGCCTTTTCCATAAAAGAGGATCCAAAAAATAACGCTTTTCTCAAATGTGTGGCACAAGGTAGAGTTTTGAAAACTATGGTAGAAGAATTCCCTGATGGTGCACAATTGGGAGGACTTACCTTTACCCCCAAGTGCCTCCACTGGAGCCCATACTCCTCCTTACCAAAACCATTAAGAAAAGAATCCAGATCAGGATCTAGTTTATAATCATTGAGGAGAATCAAAACAGAGCTAGAGGAAGATTGATCAGTGATAAGAGTACAAGGGAAAGAATAAACAACAGGACCAGAGAGAAGAGAAATATTTTTGGAATTTTGTGTTTTAACATGTTTTCAATTTTGTAAATTTTTGAGATCAAAAGAAAAAGAAGAAAGAAATGAAAAGGATGAAAAATATGCCTCAGAGATAAAAGTTGGCCCTGTAGGTGAATTCTGAGGCTTAGAAAAACTACAACTATTAGTATTACCAACTAATCTGCTAAAAAATGAGAGGAATTAGAAGAATCCTTCTGCTTCCCCTTCAGAACCGATTTAGTTGAAAAACCAGGGGAATCTCTTTCCCAACGACCAGAATCCAAAGAATCCCAAGGGGAACTTCAATCTTCCTACCATCAGCATCAGGAAGAAGAATTCTTTGCCCAACTTGATTGGAAAACATCAGGGTGGCTCCAAAGTCTATTAAGAAAGGACAACCCAAAATAATAGGACCTTCCAAACAAGTGATCCAAAAGTGACAGGTTCCAGCAATATTTCGACCAATTCAAACTGGCACATCCTCAGCAATACCCACCAAATCACAAGATTGATTCCTGATGGGATAACGGATAATTTCTTTATGGCAAAAAACTAATAACAAAGAAAAGATTAAAAAAATATGTCAAAGGAATGATTGAGTTATAAAGAGAAGTTCCTGGATCTCTTCGTCTTTCACACTCACCACCAGAACAGAGCCAGAGATTAGATTATAGACCCAGACAGAACAATAAGAAAATGGTATGTATGAGAAAGATCACAAGATAAAAGTCATAGGTGACAGAATGATATGATCCAGTATTCCCCTTGAGAAACGCGTCGGAAAGGAAGTAAAGTGAGTATATAGGACCAGAGAAACAAAATGGACAGAGATGATAGGAAACAAAGAACAGAAAGAGAAGAGGAATGAGGGTGTTCAAGCAGTTAATCATACCAAACTGAATACTGGAGGAGGTTAAGGTACTTTGGTAGGCGGAGTGGCAGTTGAAGTTGAGAGAGTTTGTTGGCCGGGGTAATGAGTTTGAATGTGAGGTCGAGAGAGGTAATGAGAAGGGACGGCAAGAAGAGAAGCGTAGAGTCGGGAGAGAGAGATGGAGGATGAGTACGATGGGTCATTTTAGGAAGGAAGAGTGAGATGATGATGATGGTGGCAAGAGATTCCTGTGACAGTTTGTCGCGGGGAGGCATGTTGCGTGAAGCTCCGTGACTACAACAGGTACACAGATGAAAACTCAACACCCCCCGGAGTTTGGTGGGATTAACTGAAACAGGTCTTCAGGAGTAGATCCAGGGATTTTTGATCGCTTGCTTTGGACAAACAGTCCGCAGACATTTTGGTCGAGGGAACGAGTACAACTTTGATCTCCTGGTTCTTCAGGCTCTCACGTAGGACTTTTGCTTTGATGTCAAGATGTTTTGTCTTGGAGTGTGAACCAAAGTTTTTTAGCTTGTCAAGAAGACCGGAATTGTCTATGTTAAAAATAGAGGGATAGAGCTCAAAATTCCACAGTTCGCTGATAAGATGCTTCATCCAGAGATTTTCCTGATATGCATCCGCAAGAGCATTCATTTCAGATTCTGTGGAGGAAAGAGCAATATTACGTTGCTGACCACTATTCCAGGAAAGAGGACACGACTTCCAGAGACACAGATAACCGGTTTGAGACTTCCTAGAATTGTGGTCGTCTCCCCAGGTGGCGTTGGAGTAGTAAATGATTTCTTTATGGTCGTCTTTGGAGGGTGATAACTTAAGGTTGAGGTGGGAGGTACCATTGAGGTATTTGAAGCAATGAAGGACCTCTTTCCATTGTTGTATGCCCGGGTTGTTATTGAATCAAGAAAGGATAGAAACAGCAGGTGCCAGGTCAGGTCGTGTTTGACAGGCTAGGAAGTTGAGTATGCCAGTAAAGCGCCTGTAATTGACTCCTAGTCTCTTGAACTCGTCTATTTCGTCGGAATTGGGGTTCACGAGACAGATACCAGGTGTTAGGGGAGTTAACACGGATCTCGAGTTGTTGAGGTTCAGCTCCTTGAGTGTTTTATCCACAAGTTTATTTTGGTTAAGTTTGATGGAGACGTCGTCGATAATTATGTCCATCCCAAGAATAGTATCTGGATAGTGGGCGGTAGAATTGGGAAAGCGATTCAGAAAATTTTTTTTGAATAAATCCACGTCTCCGACTACAATCAAGTCATCGACATGGAAGAAGACAAAGGTTTGTGACTCTTTATTCATGAATAAACACGGATCGGAGTCGGAAGGACTGAATTGGATTTCTTTGAGCCATTTAGTAAGTGTTTCGTACCAGTTGATAGGGGATTGTCTCAGACCGTATAGGGATTTTTTAAGTTTTAGGAAGGCGGATTTTCTTGAGGAGTGTCTAGGAGTTTTTATATAGATATTTTCTTTCAACGGTGCATGTAGAAAAGCACCCTTCACATCAAATTGTCTGATTTTTAGGGATTTATCAGCGCACAGGGTCAGAAGAGCTAAGAGGGAAGAAAATCTTCCGGTGGGGGCATAGGTTTCGAAGAAGTCGACGCCATACTTCTGTTGAAAGCCTTGAATGCACAGTCTAGCCTTCTTTCTTTCGGGAGAACTAGAGGTGGCAGGTTTTGTTTTTAGCACGAGCACGGTGTTCAGGTAATTATCGGGAGTGAATGAGCATTCCTCCCACACATCTTGGTTTTCGATGTTATCAAATTCTTCTCTTATGGCGTCGGAGAAGGTATTATCATCCAGAGTGAGGTAAGAATATTTAATAGGTTTGATATTGGAGGATCTTGGTCGGAGGGAGTATGTGTTGGAGGAGGATTTGACGATTGGAGGCTCGTTGTCTTGATCTTCATCTTGTTCATCTGGTTCGTCATTAACATTGTTAGAAGACAGAGCGTCAGAACAAGAGTGGAAGTCAGGATCTATTGATTCCTCCAATTTGTCCGATATCTCTTCCTCGGGAACAGTTTCTGTAGTTTTTGGAAGGTCAGGATGGGTGTTAGGGGGAGAAAATTCTTCAAAATTGTTGTAGATCGATGAGGGTTCAGGATTTTGTTTTTTGGGTTGTAATCAAGGAATGTGATGTGTCTCGAGTCAATGATCCTACCGCTTTCCAAGAGGATTCTGTAGGATTGCAGTTCTTCATTGTATCCAATTAGGGTTCCCGGAATACCTTTTGGAGCCAGTTTAGAGCGCGGCATTCCAGGAGGGGCTAAGACGATCAGATTTATACCGATGGGCTTAAAAAAATTTAAGGGTAACTCTTTATTTTTGAAAATTTTATACGGAGAAGGATTGCTTTTGTGAGACGGTATCTGGTTGAGTGCAAGGGTGACGGACTTTATCACCTCATGCCACAGGTGTTTATTGATACCAGAGTCCTCCAGAGTGCTTCTAAGGGACTCGATGATGGTGCGATTGAACCGTTTGGCGAGACCGTTTTGTTCGGGCGTATAGGGGTTGGAATGTCTTAACGATATGAGATTCTTTTCACAGAATTCTTTCATATTCTGATTCACGAACTCAGTGCCTCTGTCGGAGTGGATGACTTGAGGGAAATAACTGAATCGCTTAGCCTCCATACTGATGATGTGAATCAAAGTATGAGGTATGTCGCTTTTATGTTTAACAGGTATGGCCGAGCAGAATCGGGAGCAACTGTCAACCACTGTAAGGAAGTATCTGTGGCCGGCCACGGAGCTGATTATAGGACCAACAGAGTCCAGGTGGATTTCTTGGAAGGGTCTTTTGGCTTTCGTATGGGAATGTTTGAAGCTTGCTCGAGTAATTTTGCTGACCGCGCAGGATTTACAAGGTGAATCAGATTTCACCGGTAGATTCATTTTGTTGCGCAATCGGCTATAGCTCACGTGTCCTAACGATTTGTGAAGGAATTCCGAGTAAGATAATAAAGAAAATTTTTCCGTTTCAAAGGCATTTACAATGGGCAGGTTGTTTTGGTAAAAGCCAGTATACAAGATTTCTTCGTTGTCACTTATTTGGAAGTCATTCTTGTTAAAGTTAATGGACAGGCCATCTAACATCAGACATCTGGCGGAAAGTAGATTTACGGAGAGATCAGGCACGAATAGGGCATTGGTAAGAGTTAGCTTTCCATTTCTCAGCTTGATTACGGCCGTTCCAATTCCTTCTATCTTCAGTCTTTCATCTTTTGAGCCCGTTCTAATACTCCCTATTTCTTCAGTGGTAAGTGAGGTGAAATGCAAAGGGTCGGATATCATGTGAGCAGAAGAACCAGTGTCTAAGACAAAAACAATGGCGGGGCAGACAGAGGCTTGGTGATAGAAACAACTAATGGTTGTCGACATGCCATTACGTTTTTTGTGGTATTCTTCACGCAGTTCAGGGTGAAGTGCCCAAAAGTTGGACGGTGAATGGAAAGAGTTGGGATTGTGTTTGCCGTTTGTGCATCTGGGAATGGCGTTACTGTCCTGATTTCTCCCGGTGGTGACAAGCGCGGACGGAAGGGAGTTGTATTCCTCAAACTTAGGTTTCTGATTATTGAGGTGTATTCTGACATGATCGAGGACTCTCTCGGGGTTGATGGAATCTTTATTATGAGTGATTTGATCTTTAATGGTACTCATATTGGGAGGAAGTTTATGGAGAAGCATATATGCCAAAATGTCTTGAGGAATATCTATCCCGACTTCGTGTAGTCTCCTTATGGAAATTTTGGCGGCAGTAATAAATCCAGGTCCGTCCTTGGGGTTGAAAGAGAGATTTTGGAGGTTGTCAAACACGCGAGATCTGTTGGAGGCTTCGGAGGATGCAAAAAAGTTGAGGATAGCTTTCCAGATGCTTTTCGCGTCTTTCTCATTTTCTATAGTAATAATATTGGCATGTACTGAGGCGTCTAGTTTAGAGGTGATAATGGATCAAAGGTAGATATTGTTCATTTCGGACAATGCTCCATTCTCCGAGATGAATTCGTTTCTGAGTCCTTGGATGTCTAGCATATTTTCTATTCTTGTTCTCCATAGTGAGAAATTGTCGTGGGTCAACAGAGGAATTGATTCGATAGCTGTTTTTAAAATGGTTTGTTGTAATTGGTCTGTCATGGTGTGTGGATTGGGTGATGAGTTATCCGGATTCGACTGTTAATCGTGATGGGATAACGGATAATTTCTTTATGGCAAAAAACTAATAACAAAGAAAAGATTAAAAAAATATGTCAAAGGAATGATTGAGTTATAAAGAGAAGTTCCTGGATCTCTTCGTCTTTCACACTCACCACCAGAACAGAGCCAGAGATTAGATTATAGACCCAGACAGAACAATAAGAAAATGGTATGTATGAGAAAGATCACAAGATAAAAGTCGTAGGTGACAGAATGATATGATCCAGTATTCCCCTTGAGAAACGCGTCGGAAAGGAAGTAAAGTGAGTATATAGGACCAGAGAAACAAAATGGACAGAGATGATAGGAAACAAAGAACAGAAAGAGAAGAGGAATGAGGGTGTTCAAGCAGTTAATCATACCAAACTGAATACTGGAGGAGGTTAAGGTACTTTGGTAGGCGGAGTGGCAGTTGAAGTTGAGAGAGTTTGTTGGCCGGGGTAATAAGTTTGAATGTGAGGTCGAGAGAGGTAATGAGAAGGGACGGCGAGAAGAGAAGCGTAGAGTCGGGAGAGAGAGATGGAGGATGAGTACGATGGGTCATTTGAGGAAGGAAGAGTGAGATTATGATGATGGTGGCAAGAGATTCCTGTGACAGTTTGTCGCGGGGAGGCATGTTGCGTGAAGCTCCGTGACTACGACAGGTACACAGATGAAAACTCAACAATTCCCAATACCATAAACCGCAGAGTTGAAGCTGAACCTTGGACTGATATTGAGCTTGCAGGCCATTGCATCCAAAATTAAGTTTAGTTGGGACCCAGAATCAACAAGTAGAGAAACCGTTTTGGATGAGTCACCTAGAGAGCATGGTAAAAATCCAAGAGGACAATAAAAAAGATTTGAATCAGAAGGAGGATCTGTTCCACCAGAGTCTTCTATCAATGTTCCAGAGGAAACTTTCAATTTGTCAGGACCAATCTCCACACGTTGCGGAGAAACCCATTTCTTCATGCCTTCATCCACAGATGGTGAGATGGAAAGGAGTTCAGCCACGGTTAGATAAGGGATTTCAATATCAGATATTTTCTTTAATACCCCTTCCACAGCGTTGGGGTGGTCCTTGGAAATTCCCCTTTTGAATTGAACCTTGGGTTGAGTTGGAAGAGGAAGTTCAGGTGAGGGTAGAACTATAACTGGATCAGTTGGTGAAGGTGATTTTGATGGCAAAGGAGCAGGATCAGAATATTTTGGGAACCTATCCATGAGGGGTTCCTTTTCTACTTCCATGTCTTCTACCTCAGAAGAAGGAGGCTGCGGTGAAGATTGAAGTTTGACTGGTTTTTGAAGAATTGGGGATGGAACAGGAGGAGCTTTATGAGTTCTGGGTTCCTCATGTTGTTTCCTAGCTAGATCAGATTGATAGGTTCCAGAAAAGCTGGAAGAAGAGACAGCAGGAGGATACCAAGGTTGAAGAGTTCCACAAGCAGATCAGAAATCAAAATAGGCCAAGGATGCCTTCTTGGGAGCAAAAGGCTGGAAAGAGGCCACCACATGACAAATTGGGCAAGATGAATCAAAAGGGATAAGTGCACCATTAGGCAGAAAGAAGTTACTCCCTTTCTGTTCCACCAACATTTCCTCCTTGTCCTTCTGGAGTTCAGGACAGCAACCAGCTCCATGACCTTCTCTGTGGCAATAATAGCAAACTATGGTTGACCTAGGAACAGAGTTGGAGGGTTTGGGGACAACCAGAGAGGAGAGTTGCTGATCCATTTTATTCTCAAAAGCTTGCAGGAGTTTGGTGATCTCATTGATAGTAGGTGTCTCCCGGTGGGTCTGAGGATTTGGTTTAGGCCTGCAATTGGCTTCCATCTTATTGATGATTTTGTTAGATGCTTGAAAAGAGGGGGCAAGGACTGGTTCAGTGATTTTAGGTTTTTCAAAGGTGAGAGCTGTTTGACCTTTCATCACTTTATCCACAGTATTCCTGAGAACCATGAAAGCAGGGAGCTTGAACAAATTATCTCTTGTGGTGATCATGGATCCAGATTTCACCAATTCATCCTTAATTCTTTCCTGCACTCCTGAAGAGAAAGACTGAAAAAATTGCACTCAAATTTTGTCCAACGTATCAATGTGATTGTTTTGGATAAGATAGGACTGGATAGGATCCCAAGATTTTCTGAAAGCTTGATAGTCAGAGGCTGAGGAGATACCACCATTGGAGATCCATTGAGAGACTAGGGCATCCAGATCTTGGAGAGTGAACCTAGCTATATCAATTTTGCCCCAGTAGGCAATCATTGCCTCCTTAAGAAGTACCCAGTCATGGGATTTGAATCCATTGAATGATTCAATCACTTCCATGACTTCATCAGAGGAGATAAAGAATTGCAGTTGATAAGCCATTTAGTATTTGCTGGAACCTTCCACTTCAGCAGCCATCTGGTAGGAATCCAGGAACCATTTGACATTTTTAGCTTTAAAGAATAAGTTCTTGTTCTGAGGTTTGATCTTGATCATCTTGAACCGAACAGAGGTAGAAGGGGTACCAATGGATCCCATTTTGACAAAAATATTTCCTAAGGGATCCAAAGAACAGATTTCCAAAGTGGCTCACAAGTGTGGCAAGGGTAGGGTTTACAAAAAACAACTAGGATCAAACCCCTTGATGGTGCACAATTGGGAGGACTTACTTCTGGAACAAGTTGCCTCCACAGATCAGATCTAGATGATAAAAGAAAAAAGAGAAAAAAAGGAGAAGAGAAAAAGATTGGATTTCCAAGTTGATTCCACAAATTTTTGGGACTGTAAATCCCAAGGTTGCTGGTTTGATCCCAGCCCGGGGGACCAAATGTAAGACTCCAAATGGCCCAGGGCGTTGGCAGTTCTGTGGAGGGGATAGGTGCTTTTTAAGGCTGCCCTCCTGAGTGTTAAAAAAAAATTTAGATGTAACCGGGATCAAAGTCCAGAACCTGGTAAACGGGGAACCAAAAGTAAGAGGATAAAGAGTGTAGTGGTTGGTAGCTGGGAGAAAACACTATCTGAGGCAAGATGATGTCGGGGAACACTTGAATAGAAGGAGTCAAGGATTGTTCAGAGTTCAACAAGACAAGGCAATTTTGAGTGAAAACGCCCACAAGCTAATAGCTCTTGTCGTCAGCAGGAGCTTAGGAAAGATCAACTCAATCCCAAACAACCTCCAGGTTCTCAATGAACCTGACCAAATCTCTGCAATCAAGCAATTGAAGGGTACCAGATAACTGTGGGTGGCTGCACAAGACAAAGCTAATTGTTTGAAGAAGCTCTAGAAGCAACGCAAGAACTGATTCAAACAAGAATAACCCAACACTTCTCAAGGGACTCAAGAATGGCATGGCGGAATTCAACTTCAAAAGAAAGGAAGGGAGTTTTAACACTCCAGGTTTTAAGCTTTAATAAAACCTCTTCAGTCAAACATGACTGGTTTCAGAAAGATAACCAAAGGGTGATCAGGACCAGTATGGTCCGATAAAGGGCTCAGGAGTGGTGTAACACACTCAAGAATTTGATTAGACAAATTCTTCTTCAACTGGCAAAGCTATTTGTTGGTAATAAGGATCAAGGATCAAGGGTTTGAGTATGGAGGCTCAAGGATCAAGGGTTTGAGTATGGAGGCTCAAGGATTAAGGGGTATTCATAGATATCTGATGTGATGATAGATTTATGCTGATTCCATGCTGGCTGATTCATCCCCCTCCCTCTTCCAAAAGGCAGGGGAGAGCCCCTCCTTATATGGGAAGGAGGCCCTATTAGACTATGTACAACGGATTCTACAAATAGAGCGGAAAAAAAGAAAATCAGGTGATCACTTGCGTTCGTCTGTGGATGGGCGCGCGCGACAATACCGGAATCACCCACCCCTCGTCTGAAGGGGGACAGGGTGGGAAAGGAAAATGAACCGGACCTCCGCAGATGTCCGCGGGCGGTAGTTGACACTCTCCACCCCTTGGCCAAAGGCGGAAGAGGGTGGGAGAGTCCCAGGAAAGGGTGACGGATGAAGTTTGTGAGAGAGCGGATGGGCAGATAGAAGATTGGCTTGAGCAATTGAGTAATTCCTGACAGGCTTGAGATTGGCGACTGATAGATTGAGTGAGGTGGGAGATTGAGGGATACGAGGATGGGAAAAGCGCTTGGAGGTGTGGTCAGGATGGGTTTGGTAAGTCATGGATGAGCGCTGCACAACAATAACCATGTGGATGAGTGATGCGAGAGGACAAGGATGAGGACGTGGAACGCGCAATGATGATGAGTGACACGGGACGCGCAAGGACAAGGATGAGCAAAGCGCAACGGGCGAGGATACGGGACGCGCAAGGATAATTTTTTTTTTCAAGGTGTCCCAAAAGGTGCACCACAGTGGTACAAAGGGAAGAAAAACGCAGAAAAAGGGAAGGGGGAGAGGGGCGGCGATGAGCCTAAGCCATTCTCATCATGTCCTCAATTTCCGCCCGCAACAACGCCAGTAAGGCCCTGGAAAGACGCCAAGAGCTTGCGCCAGGGGTTGCTAGGAAGTTGCGGAGCATTGCCGTCAACCTCTCAGCAAAGATTTCAAATCTGGCCTCCGGGAGTGCCAACACAACGGGGATTTCCGGTATCCGCTGGGGGAAGGCGGGACCGGTGAGGAGGGGACCTCCGGAGGACCATCTGGTGGGTGTGGTCCAACGGCAGGCCACATCGGGATGGCAATGGGTGACACGGGGGGTGGAGGGATGCCTTGCGGAGCGGGGGAAGGGGCCGGGGCACAAGCCGGGGAAGGGGCTGGAGGAGGAGCCGGGGCAGTGGCCGGAGGAGGAGCCTAGACAGGGGCCGCAGTAGGAGCTTGAGGAGGAGCCACGCGATGTCAAAGGATTTCATCAATAGGCGGCTCCCTTGCGCTATTTGTAACCCGGACGCGGTCCGCCCAGAATTGCATAGCCACTTGGTAAGCCCCAAAGTTTGGGAAGTCCTCCTTCCGGGGAGGTCCTGCGCGGCGGAAAGGCAAAGAGGAATCATAGATCAAGCTTGGGGCGGAATGGCAATGGGGTGATCCAGGCAGAGTCCACAAGTCCTCCAAGATGGCTTCATTGTCCGATACCACAAATGGGTCCAGACGGGCCCTCCTGCGTGGGTGGGAATGGGAGCCAGATTGAGGGGGAGGCTGGGGCATTCCCTCACTAAGCAAGCAGCGACGGTGGCCGCAACAGTAAGCGCTGCAGGAGCGTTGACCAGGAGGGATTGAACACGCATGCCCGTTCCAGGCACAGAAATCCCAAGGCGCAGAAATTGCAAGGCGAGGGCGGGGCAATTGGGGGTTATACGCGCTGGGGAGGTTTGCGCGGGCTGACTCACGGATTGGGGGATCCGCGGGTGCGCGCGGACGGATAAACCGGGGGGGCTCCAAGTAGGGTGTGGCCCTCCGCCGCGCCATGAGAAGGACAAACTGGACGTACGTGATAGCAAAGGGGAGGGTTTTGGACGGGGTGGGAATTATGGGGTAGGGTTGGGGTGGAGCTAGGGTTCTGTACTTGGGGCTATATTTTCATCTATCTTGCTGCTTGTGGTTGTACCTAGGTTAGGGTTGAGAGGGAGGACTCAAAAATACCTCACTCTTGACTCCAGGTTGGATGATCATCAGGATATTGGATTATCAAATCATAGATATATATCACCAGACCGCCAGGGGATAGTATAAGAACAATTGGAAGGAAGGAATTTATGTTTTCATCACTCTCTCTATTCCTAAACTCATTGCATCCAATCTCCTTACAGACGCTTAGACCAATAACTTCCGGAACTTGAGGACACCTTTGGGGTTATCACCTCTCTTGTTTCCACACCATGTAGGTTGTAGCATGTTTACACAGTACCTAGGTTTCTCAGGCCGCCTGTCACTTTGTCAACCCGTAGTCCTGTTTCTGTGTACTTGTCAGAGGCCCGGGGCTGCGTACACAGCTTTGAAAGAGTGACAGATATGTAGCGCAGGTGCGCGCGGGTGCATTGGCTGCCGCGGCTGGGTGCGTTGTGGAAACCAAAGGTGGGCTACGCTCCTTAAGTTGTCCTAGAGTTCCGGAAGTTATTGATCAAAGCGTCTGTAAGGAGATTGGATGCAGCCATTCAAGAGAGAGAGAGAGTGATAGAGTGATAATAAGATGGGTTCCTTCCTTTCCAATCCAATCCAATCTGATGTGATCCAATGTGATGATGTGATGTGATAATCCACCTTACAACCCGGAGTTGAGAGTGAAGTATTTAAGTCCTCCCCCTCAACCCTAACCTAAGTACAACCGCAAGTAAGCAAGAATGATGGAATACAACCCCTAAGCCACAGAACCCTAGCCCAACCCTATCCCTCCGTCACCCTTCCCGTAACCCATGCTGCACCTCCCCTGCCCCATGCCCCATCCGTGCTGCCCGCTGGTTCTTCCTTCTCCTGATGCGTCCGCCCGACAACCCGTTCCAGGTTTCTGGGGCGTACCCGCGTGATCCAATCCGCGCGTCTTGCAATGCCCAATCCGCTTGATCCGCGCAAGCCGTCCAATCCGTGCAAGCTGTCCAATCCGCGCAAGCCGTCCTATCCGCGCAAGCCTTCTGATCCGCGCAAGCTTTCCAATCCGCGCAAGCCCGCAGCGCGCAGCCTTTCCTAACTTGCCTCCATGAAAGAGCACCACATCCCCCCCCAATTTGAGTTCTGTCCCCAGAGATCCGCCACCATCTCACCTACCACACTCATCCTCCAAGTTGCCTTCCCACCCGCCTTCCCTCTATCATCTGCGTCACCTTCCCACCCGCCTGCCCTCTATGCCAGCAACCTTCTGCTCCACCAGAGAAAGGATCCAGATGCCTTCATCCAACCCCACACGGGTTCTGAAACCGCGCGCAAGATCCGCGTCTTGGAGAGAGAAGATCCGCGTGAGCAAGAGAAATTGGCAAAGGTGAGAAATCTGCGCCAGTGAGAGCCTGAAAGTGAGAAATCCGCGCCAGTGAGAGTATCCGCAAGAGTAAATGGGGAGACCTTGACACGCCAGCGCGCGTATGCGATCCTTGAGAGAGACAGGAAGAGAAAAAAAAAGGAAAAGGAAGAATGAATAGATAAGAAGGAACAAGAGAAAAAAAAGGTTTTTTTTTTTAGAGCCCATGTCCTGCGTCCCAACTCCAACCTTCCACCCTGCGCTAGCTTCCCCCCCCCCCCCAAGTTTGCCACTGTCCTCAGCCAACCGCGCCCCCTATTCTCATCACCAGATCTGCGGCGCGTTGCCTCAACCAATCCCGCACGGGTTCCAAGTGCAAATTGTTGTCCCAAACCGCCTAGGTGCACCTCCTGCCGCCAAGACCCTTCTGCATCCTTTGAGATTCAAGCCCATCCGAGCGCAAAACCCAAAAAAAAGAAAACACCCCCAGACGTCCTTACCACAACCCGCCGTGGAGGAGGAAAGAGGCTTCCAAACCCTTTCAATCCCAGCCCTCTCCTCCCCCACCCCGTCCACACAACATTCCTTGCCCTTTGCAGTTCCCGCGGCCTTTTTCTCCCCTCCAGAGATTTATGACCGCTCCCTGCCCGCCAGACCGCGTGTGACCGCTTGATCCTTCCGCTCCGCCCCACTGGCACAACACTCCTTTCCATTTGCAGTTCCCGCGGCCTTGTTCTCCCCTCCGGATATTTCTGACCTCTCCCTGCCCGCTGGACCGCGCGTGACTGCTTGATCCTTCTGTTCCGCGTCCATCCTCTCTTTTGCCGCCACGTCCTTCTGTCCCCTACTTGTTCCCCCCACCATCAAAGAGGTCCGGCTCTGGTTGCCATCCTTCGGCGTGTGGTTTGTCCCTTCCGCCACTGCCCCTACCCTTTCCAAATGCGCGCTCCCCGCCGTTGAAGAGGTCCGGCTTGGGTCGTGATCCTCCGATGCGTGGTCCGTCTCTTCTGCTGCCGCATCTACCTTCTTTGCAAGATCCGTCCACCGCTTGCTGATTCCCAAACCGCACGGAGCATCCATTTCCCGTTCCGTTGTCCTTGCCCGCTCCCTGTCAGTAGGCCGCACCGGTTCTGTCAAGTCCTGCTTCCCCAACACGTACTTAGCCCCCACTGGGGAAACCAATTCCGTGTTTGAATTCGCTGTCCGGTCCCTCTGTCCCGTCCTCCAATGGTCGTTGTCCTCCCCATTTGCGCACACGGGGGGGGCAGACGGGCTGGGAGACTGAATACTCTCCAGATAGGCCTTGAGGCCCCTTGCCACCTCTGCAAGTTTGCTAGCCCAAGAGATGGTTGCCGGTGGTGGGGCCGGAACATACTCTGCCCTGTAGTACTCCAGTTCCACGTAGTCCACTCCCGCTCGTAGCCAGCCTTTGCCGCGCACCCCTGGTCCGTAATTCAATTCCGTGGACAGCTTGAGGTCATGCTTCTGACAGCGGGAGCCGCGCCCCCCCCCATCTCGCCAGCATTTCCTCCTTCAGTGACGGCTAATCCAGGTTCAGGTAGCCTCCCATCTCCTCTATGTCCCGACGCGCTTCCGCGTCCTTGATGAACAGGACAACATGGGGCGCCTTCTCAAAATCCAAAGCGCCTCCAGAGTCCGCAATCATTTCATACCGTGAGATGAATTGCTCCACTTCCACAATTTTGAGTGGAATATGTGGGTAAATCCATGGGTTAGCGCGGAGGCCGTGGGAGGAGGAAGGAAGAGAAGCGGCTGTTGGTAGCATCAGTGAGTACCTTTGAGAGACCTTGACAAAAGATTGTTCCTGGCCAGACCCCCAGATGTGGAAACCAAAGGTGTGCTACGCTCCTTAAGTTGTCCTCAAGTTCCTGAAGTTATTGATCAAAGCGTCTGTAAGGAGATTGGATGCAGCCAATCAAGATAGAGATAGAGAGTGAGAGAGAGAGAGTGATAGAGTGATAATAAGATGGGTTCCTTCCTTTCCAATCCAATCCAATCTGATGTGATCCAATTTGATGATGTGATGTGATAATCCCCCTTACAACCCGGAGTTGAGAGTGAAGTATTTAATTCCTCCCTCTCAACCCTAACCTAAGTACGACTGCAAGTAAGCAAGAATGATGGAATAAAACCCCTAAGCCACAGAACCCTAGCCCAACCCTATCCCTCCATCCCCCGTCCCGTAACCCATGCTCCACCTCCCCTGCCCCATGCCCCGTCCATGTTGCCCGCTGGTTTGTCCTTCTCATGATGCTTCCACCCAAAAACCCGTTCCAGGTGTCCAGGGCATACCCGCGTGATCCAATCCGCGCGTCTTGTGATGCCCAATCTGCTTGATCCGCACGAGCCTTCCAATCCGCGCAAGCCGTCCAATCCGCGCGAGCCTTCCGATCCGCGCAAGCTTTCAAATCCGTGCAAGCTTTCCAATCTGCGCAATCCCGCAGCGCGCAGCCTTTCCCAACTTGCGTCCATGAAAGAGCACCACAGCGGGAATTGTGACAGAACACATTTCCGTCTGTAACCCCTAAATTATAAACAACACCTCAATTCTGACTGAATTTTAGGTGTGAAACCTTTACGAGACAATACATGTGAAATATTAAATTGGCCAAAAAGTTCAATATTGGTGCCGTGGTATTTTGGTATTTCTTTCCTTAATTATTTAAAAATATAAGGAGTTGGATTTCATGGGTGGGGTCAGTGAGAGACCCTACCTAATTTTGGGTGGAAAATCCATTTTTGCAATAATATTTATGGTTTTCTTACTCCTTCTTAGGTTAATATTATTATTATTATTTTTATGTTATTTCTGTTACTTTTGAAGCTTGCTCTGCAATAGTGGCAAGCTGAAAGTTGGCCTGGTGCGCAAGGTAGAATTAAGCGCTGCGCAGAGCCGTAGTAACTTGGGCTTGCTGTCAGTAGCAATTTGTGTAGCTCAAGGAATCTCTACGTCACAAGGCTAAGGAAGTTTCTTGCGACCATAAGATTCAACACTTCAGCAAGCAACCAATGCGTCTTCTGGAGAGATGAGCCGGCTGCAACCAGGGTGTTCACCCATGTTGATGACCTTGCCATCTTCAGCGCCAAACCAGAGGTTTTCAGTCAAGAGACGGAGAGGGGATTTTCAATAAAATACCTAGGCCAAGCTGCCTTCCTCCTTGGAATGAGCCTCACCCATCAACAAGACAGTATCACCATCAGCCAGGAGCAATACGTAGAACGCAAGCTACAGGAATACTCCCTTACCAATCAAACCCCTTTGAAATCCCCAATTCCAGCTAGAACATGCTTGAACCCAGCCACAGACAAAGAACACCAGGAATACCTGGCAAGTGGCGCCAACTACAGAGCCCTTATAGGTTCTCTCAATCATCTTGCAGTCCTCACAAGACCAGACATAGCATTGGCCGTTGGCCACCTCTTGCAATTTCTAGAAAATCCAGGACCAAGGCACTGCATGGCGGCCGTCCGAGTCTTGACATACCTGATTTCCACAAAAAAATGGCCCTGTGCTTCAGGAAGGGGCCCAGCAATGTCACTTCCTATGTGGATGCAGACTACGCCAACTGCCCCATAACCAGGAGGTCCTCCACAGGCTATGTGGCAATGGTTATCCCCAACCTAATTTCATGAAAATCCCCCAGACAAAAGACCATATTGCTCTTGACTGTGAAGGCTGAGTACAAAGCCCTATCCAAGGTCTGCAAGGAGGTTGTGTGGATGTGGCAGCTCATAACTGAGGTCTTGACAGAGACAAGCCCTCCACCAGCAATCATCCACAAAGACAACCAAGGTTCCATTGACCTGGCCAACAGCCAAATCAGCCAAAATGGCTTTGGAACCAAGCATGTGGACATTAGACTGCACTACATCCAAGAGCTCAAAGCCTCAGGGCAGATCAAGCTCCAGTAAATACCAACAGCTAAAAAAACCCCTCCAAATTCCTCACAAAGGCCTGCCCAAAGGCCAGCATCCAGATTGATTGCCACAATTCAGATGAATAATGCTGCTCCTGGCTCCAACACCAGGAGCAAGGGGGAATGTTGGACTGAGGCCAAGAAGAGGCACATAGCGGTAGCAGAAGCGGAAGAAAGAAAAGGACCTGAAAGCAAAATTAAGCTTGAGCCCAGTTTCTCCCACTGTCACATCAAACAGAGCACACTCAGAATGTGCTTCAGCTGACATGAGCCCCACTAACACCTGCACAAGTGTAGAGACAGGCACCCACAAAATCAAATGGGAGCCAGATCCAAGAACATTGATTAGACCCACAGACTGAAAAGACAAAGCCTGGAGCGGGTAAGACCAGTGCACACCAGCCAACCCCACGCACTCCAGAAAAATTTAATAAACCATAGACAGTGCGCCCCACTGGTGCGCACTTTTTACTTGGAATTTCTGTGTCTCCATGATGAAACCTCTCAAGGATGGGTTGTGTCCTATCAAAGGGAAATTTTTGTTCACCCTTTTTCATTCAACCAATTGAGCCTTCTCACCATCATTCTATCAATCAAAAAGAGTTGTTCTCAAGAGATCATTCATCAGTTGTAAACATTTAAAGCAATCTACGCTAAAGCCTTGGACCTCTTAGTCCAAAGTCTTTTATAGAAACCTATAATCTAGTTTGGAATTTATCCTTTGTGACTTGATGAAATTTTTTTGGATTAATACTAATTCTCCTTTCTTTTATTCTGGTACCTCCTTGTGCCAACAGTTGTAATAGAATTATTGCCTTTCCCTTGCTTGCATTAAACATTCAATAGTGCATTCCTGCTTTTTCTGTATCCTAGAAATAATATCATCAACTTTTCCAACCCCCAATCCTTCTGTAGCCGTGCTTCTGCAAGGGTGGGATCCCAATAAGAAGAAGAACAGAGAGACACCTTTGGAAGTTGAATCGAAATTTTTCATTGTAAATTCTACCAAATCCAGCCAATCATGCCAATTTTTTTGGTGGTATGAGACCACATGCTGGAAATAATCTTCTAAGACTTGGTTCATTCTCTTGGTTTTTCCATCAGTCTGGGGGTGATAAGCAGTCAAAAAAACTTTTCTAATTTTTAAAGACTTCATAAAATCCTTCCAGAATTTGCGCACAAAAACTGTGCCTCTATCTGAAATTATTTTTTTGGGAATCCCGTGTAATTTTAAGGAATGGTGCCGTAAAATCAGCGCAAGGTTGAAGGCTGACTGCGCTTCTTTGCATGAAATAATGTGGGAGGCTTTGGAAAACAGGTCAGTTATAACCAGTATAGAGTCACCCCCCCCCAAGGATGGCAATTTTGTAATAAAATCCATGCCAATTGTGTGCCAAGGTTGCGGTGGAATTGAAATTTGGTTTAACTTATGGTCTGGTAAATTCCTTTTTTCCTTTAAACATTTACAAGAGCTCCAGGTAGAAAAAAAATCAATAACAAACTGGGCGTACTCCAGGTAAAGAAAACAAACGGGTTATAAGGGAAAGAGTGCAAGCAATCCCAGGATGACAAGCAGAAGGATTAGCATTGAAAAATTGCACAAGTTGATTGCATTGCTCTTTGGGAACATAAAACCAATCTGAGCGCCAATAGACACCTTCTAGAAGAACAAAGTCATCCCGCTCATCTTCAGGAATGGAATAATAAGAAAGCATGAAAATATCAAGAATCTCCTTCCTTGGTTGTTGGAAATGTAAATTATAGAGAGGCGGAGAACTTGTTATATTGAAATTGTCAATTTGGAAATAAGGGAATATCCCACAAAACAAAGATTCAAGAGGAGGTACTGATCATGAGTTATAATCCTGGCGAGGACTGGGACCATCAGCTGGGTTCATTTTCACAGAGATAGGGGTTATGAAAAAGTCAAAACCATCTAGAAAAAAAGACCACAAAGCTTGCTTTGGGGAGATTATTTTTCCAAACAAAAATTGCAGAGGTTGGAGTGGTTGGTGAGCACCTTAATTGGGGAGTGGGAGCCCACCATGCAAGCCCTCCATTCCTCAAAAGCCACCACAATAGCCAAGAGTTCCAAATCATAGATGGGGCACAATTTCCCAAACTGCGAGCTTCTGCAAAAAATAACAAACCAGATGAAGATTTCCTGTTTTTTTCAGGTTGGCTCAAGATAGCCCCCACTGAAAACCCAGAGCTATCTACTTGTAACATGCAAGGAAGATTAAAATCAAAGTGACAAAGAAGAGGTTCTGTGAGGAAGCACTTCTTCAAATTACAAAAGGAATGCAGAGCTTTAGTCAAGTTCATTGTATCATTAAAGAAAACCCCTTTGCAGTTCAGATCAGCATAAAGACGTCTAGCAACTGAGAAATAACAAGAAATAAAGCAATGGTAGAAGTTACCAAACCCTAAGAACTGATGTAATTCTTTAAGAGACAGAGGAACAGGCCAGTCAACAATAGTGGAAAATTTGGCCAGATCAATCACCAAACCTTCATGGGACACCACAAAACCAAAAAAATTAACACTCAACTGAAAAAAGGAACATTTATCCAATGATGCAGATAAAGAATTAGCACGTAAACGGTCCAGGAAGCTACAAATACCCAACAAATCCTGGTCCTTAGTCTTGGAGAAAACCAAAATATCATTGATGTAAACAAAGCAGAAAACAACCAATAACTCCTGAAAAATGTGTTGGATAAACCATTGAAAAATAGAGGGTGCATTTTCCAAGCCAAATGGCATGACTTTATACTCAAACAAACCCCACGGAGTCCAAAAGTCCATTTTCTATTCCTCTCCAGGGGCTACTTGCAAAATATTAAAAGCAGATTTAAGATCAATCTTTGAGAGAAACTTACAACTGGACAAACTGCCCAGTAAAGGACCAATGACTGGAATTGTTAAAATACAGATGAACTCAGGTAATGTGCATATTAGTGTGTAATGAAAATGGGATGCAAGAATGGGCCTCCAAGGCCCATTGGACATCACATGGGCAACATGGGCCTATGTGGTTGTTATTGGCTTTGGGCATTGGGCGCCAAAACACGTTTTCCAAGTCAATTTGGACACAGGCCTGGACAGGACCCTCAGGGTGTATGGACCACCTAAGCCAGATGATCTTATCTGGGCATTCATGAGCCCAAGGATTATCATGGACATACTTTGCCAGATGGGCTGGCCCGCCAAAGTATTTTTTTGGGGGTCTTTGGGCCTTGGCGGCCCATTGGGGCCGTCGCCCTTGTTGTGGCCTGCGTGGGGCTGCTGCCTGTGTTGTGGCCGGCTTGGGGCTGCCAGCCGTGTTGTGGCCCCCTTGGGGCCGCTGCCCGTGTTTTGGCCAGCTTGGGGCCGCATGTTTCTCACCTGGGGCCCCTTGCGTGGCCATTGTAGAGGGCAGGGGAATATTGCCTTGTTTGAGAATAGGAAGTGTTTTTCAAAAATCACCGGCAAAAATGACAGACATACCGCCATAATGTAAATTGTTATCCAATAAATTTCAAAGGAATCTTTTGATGGCTTTAATGGCATTTTGGTTTTGAACATAAATTTTGTCCCAGAAAATTCCATCCGCATTGAGAAGTTTGCAACCCATCTTGGTAACAGATTTCAAAAAGCAACTATGATCAGGTTCCAGCCCAATTTAAATGGATAATCCAGAATGAGCAGTCTTGCATCTTTCCAAAAATAATGCTTCTACCCCAGTGGAAGCAACAACAAAAACCTTTTTGCCTTAACTTTAAAGATAGGGGATGGTTAAATTTGAAAGAATTCTGAGCTTTTGTCAAAATAAGACTTGCCTTTGGCAACAGACATAGTTTTTCTTGGTGAGTTTTATCTTTTTATATAGGATATATTTCCAAAAGGTTAAGATTTATTTTTCAGAGATGGATGAAAAAAATGGATGATGTGCTAAATACAAGATTGATCTGTCAAGTAGAGATCCCACTAGCTCTGAGTTACACCTGCGCAGTTGCAAACCCCGGCTGTTACAACCACGCCTGACATTTAGTCCAACAATCATCCTTTGAGTACGCAATCCCTGTCTCTGACTGTTGACCACAAATTTCTCCCTCATCTCTTTGGACCTTCCTTGCCCTTACCAGTTACCTCCATCCTTTCCTCACACATTTTCTCACCATCATCTTAACCATCAAACCACCGTAACTGAAGACCTGAATTACATACAATCAACCCCTTGGAAAACCGTTGCAGACTCCAGGAGGAGCTAGTACTAATTTCAGTGTTTCAGAAATCAAGGAATGATGCGGCCGCATGACCAATGAACAATCAGAAAACAAGAATTGAAGCCTAGGAACAACCAATGTTTGTCATAGAAGAAACATTTGGATTGTACAACAATCACCCCAAAAGGAAAATGAACAGCAATAATCCTTATTATTGGATGATTAGGGTATGCAATAGAGATCATCATAGATGATTACCAGGCAACTGAACCCCACCAAAATGGAATTAATTTCCTTATAATTCCCAGGTGAAAAAAAAATGTGAACCAGCCAAGGATCACACATAACAAGCAATCAGGACCAGAAAAAGGAATCAAACCTCACAATGATGAGATGTCAGGAAGCCTCCAATGATTACAGGCAGTACCTAAATACACGCATGCCCCTATGTATATTATATATAGCACTACAAAGCTTTTATCAATTCCTTTAATTAATCATCTATCATCAAATCTTTAAACAAAGAACCAAAATTCTATTAGAAAATATTTCTTGGCCATAAGTAAATTACTCTTAAACTTTCCAGAAATAAAATTTCTTTCAGATTAACAGTTGAACTCTGTGCAACCATAATCACCAAAAATAATTTATTGATGGACAAGAAATAACCATGTGATCTTCTAGCAGGATCTCAAAAGATGAGATTTCATGCATAAAAATGGTGCAGGGAGGAATTAACTTCCCAATTTGGAAGCATAAGATGACTATATTCTTAAGACACAAAGAATTCTTAGAAATCACACAGACCAACCCTGGTCCTTCTCCCATAGCTAAAGTAAAAAAGCCGTTGAGAAAAGTGGCATGGATACTTATTCAAAAGCTAAGTTGAAAGGCATACATGTCAATAATTACAAAAAATAATGGGAACAATGCCTAGAAAATATGGAAAAGAATTACCAAAGCATATGCAAAAGCCATGCCATACACCACCAGCCAAGTACTTACCAGATGGGCATCCATATCATTCAATAACAACTTAAGAACCTACCTTTATCAAGTAGAGAGTTGCTTAATGCAATTCAATTTCATCTGATGCAAGCAGACCAGCAAGGCAATTTGCAGAAGCATAATGGCGTAAATATAAAAGAAAAAACCCAGTATTTCAGATCTTTTGTTTCTTGAAACCCATGCCACAAACTTTGTAGAATTGCTCATTGATTTTATTAAAAACTTATGTGATGACAAGCCAGTACCTAAAGCAACTTCATCAGAAGCAGGAGCAATGGCATTTTAAATTAAAGAAAAACAAAAAAGAGACCTTTAAGATGCAAAGGAGGTCAACATAACCCTGATAGCTTTCAAAGAAAGGAGAAATGCTGGGAATTATGCCCCAAATTAAGGCCAATTTGCAAGCCAATTGAGCACAAGCTAATTTTGTGTTGCATATTCAAGCACATGCAACAATTTCTCAGTCCAATCCAGAATCAATGGATTTCAAACATGAAGCAAGCCCCCACACAGCTACTGTTTTCATATCCTTCAATTAGGGCAATAACACACAGATTATTCTTGAATCTGGAGCAAGTCATCACATGGTAAGCAACATATCTTACATAATTTCCCCAAGAAATTGTGATATTACAGTTGCAACTGGTGAAATTTCTGCATTCATGGAAGGAACACACAGCAGACAAATTTTGCTTTGCAACTGGGACGGAAAGAAGGTGCTCCTGAAGGATGTGTGATAAGTTCCATCTCTTAGGCAAATCCTTATCTTCCTAGGCTTTATTCTTAAAAACAAAGGAAGCTTCAGCTACAAATATAAGGAGTTATCACTATCAATCAATCATGCCATCTTCCCTATTATCATATTTTTTGGCATAATACGCCTTGATCAATCAGTAAAGATCCTCAATGCTGCAGCTTTTTTGTCTGTGGCTTGCAAAATGGACAAATCAGAGTTATGGCATGAACAACTAGAGGGCGCCAGCCCAAAGCAAATTGCGGCGTTAATAGATGATTCATTTGGAAGGGTTCACTCATGTGCCACATGTATGAAGGGAAATTTTGCCAAATTAAATTTATTAAGAACTTTTCAAGGACTACAGACCCTCTGGGAATTATTCATGCAGACATATTTGGTCCAATCAGACCATCTACAAATAATGGTGTGGTAAACCAAACCTGTCATATAGCCATCAGACTCATTTCTCTATTAATTATCATTCCTTTTATCAAAATTAACCTCACAAATCAATTCCAAACCCCTCATAAACTATGCTCTAACCTCAAACCAACCTCAAATCCCAAATCCATCACCAGATAACCCCCTTCAACCATATCAAAAACCTGTCACAAACAACCCAAAACCTGTCACAGGCTGGATTATGTCACAAGTATTAATAAATAAAATATTAATTTGATATCTAATTGCAAAAGATTTTGATTAAAATAACCACACAACAAAACAACATACCCATACCAGCAGGACTTAAACCATACCAGTACCAATGTTAAACCACAACCAGTACTATTAAAACAAGTTACACTACCTTCCTGGATTATTCAGTACCATTCAGTGCCTCTGAACTGTTCTCTGAAGCACTGTGATACTCAGTTTGCCACCATTCCAACCTCAAAACACATATACACACCAACAAAAGCAGGGGCTCATGCAGCCAAGTATGTCTCAATTCTCACCCACCAGCAAGAACAACTCAGTACACATGACTTTTCTAGAACTTTCACCACCAGATAAGACCTCTGAACCGTCCTCTGAAGCACTCTGATACTCAGTTTGCCACTGTTCCAGCCATACAACACTAATATATGCACAAACAAAAGTAGGGTCTCATGCAGCCAAGTATGTCTCAATTTTCACAAACCAGCAATAACACCTCAGTACACATGAAATTTCTGGAACTTTCACCACCATATGAGGCCTCTGAACCGTCCTCTGAAGCACTCTGATACTCATTTTTCCACCATATCAGCCATACAACACCTGCAAACCACACTCTCAAGTAACCCAAGGGAGCATGCGGTAAAACAGAATACCTCATATCTCTACAGCCAATTCCCTTGAACCAGCATGCAGGTAGTTCCTGCAACATTTTATACATGACAAGGGCTCAGAAGCGTCCTCAGAAACACCCAACAACTTATTGTTCTACCACTTCAACCATACAAGTTATGCAATATCCATGACCAATGAGGGCTTACAGCTGCCAAGCATGTTTCATGCATTTACCAACCAGCAGAATTAACTCAAGCTGCAGGGAACTTCTGCATAGTTTGTTTATACAAGATAAGCACTCAAGAAGCGTCCTCAGAAAACCCCTAAAAAATAGTTTTCCACCACTTCAACCATACAAGTTATACAATATCAGTTACCAAAGAGGTCTTGCAGCTGCCAAGCATGTTTCCTGCTTTTCCCAATCAGCAAAATTAACTCAAGCTTCAGGGAACTTCTGCATCATTTTTTATACAAGATAAGAACCCAGAAGCTTCCATAACCCACCAATCTTAGCCTGTTCCTCATAAATTTGCCTTTCCATCAAAATTTATGCTGAAAAATACAGCTATTTCCTGGCATGTTTCACATGTTTTCTCACCAGAATTATTTCCTCATTTAAATGTAGCCTCCTGTGCTTCAACAGTGCAGATAGAGGCTCAGAACCGAACTAAGGGGAGCCCTGAGCATCCCCTGAGGAATTATTCTTCTATTGAAGGGGGGCTCTTTTGCCTTATCCTAGTTGTCTAGCATGGCATCTGCCCCCTATGATATATGACCCCTATGTTAGTATGGCATCTGCCTAAACCAACACCAGCTTGTCAGTGAACCAGAATCAAGTTAAAAGGAAATAAAGGATCATACACAAAATTATCATTGACAATTTGAACCAACCCCAGGTTGTTCTTGAAGAAGGTTTCTTGAGAAAAGAACTGTTATTCAGCACCTATTATTAAGAAAAAAACCCTGATTTGTGATTAGTGAATTTATTAAAGGAAGATAAAAACAGAACAACCAACCAAGCTTTTTATTTCTTCCAAGCTCCCTGTGGGCAAATCCATCTTTGGGTCCTGCTACTGGTCAAACACCTTTTAGTCAACCCTAAAAATCCTTTAATTAAAATTTGGAAAAATAGTCAGAAAAATTTTAAAATTCTAGATTATTAATTGGTGGAAGCTTGCAAATAATCAAATAAAACTTTGAATAGTCTTGAAATTCCTGAATAATCTCTATTAATAATTAATCCAGGTCTGGTTAGAGACCTATTCTTAGTCTCAAAGAAAACCAGCCATGAATTAAAAAAAATATTGTGCAGACTTATTATAGTTCAAAAGGGCAGGCAATTTGAAAACCATATTAGTTCACTTCTATTTATAAAAGATTAGTAGTAACTAAATTCCCCTTCTATTGAATGCCAGACAGAAATTTGCTAAATAATCCCATTATCCCTTGGAGTATCTACGACAGGTCCCATTTCCTCCTCAACTTGTTTGACCAGCATATTGGGTACATCTATATTTCCTTGCTAAAAAGCAAAATTAAAGCAGTAAACTCTTTTAGATTTTTCAAGACTTTCATTGAAAATAAATTATGAAGTACCATAAAGAATTTTTTGGATGGAGGAGGCAAGTTTTTTAAGAGAGAAATGAGAAATTTACTGCTGGAGGGTGGTATACAACATAATTTATCACCACCTTACACCCCTTAACACAAAAGAGTAGCTGAGAGAGCAAAAAAAACAATCATCAACATAAAACAATGTTTAATGATTGGATTGAATCTAGCAATGAAGTGGTGGGGAAAGGTGGAAATAACTGCAATGAAAATTACAAATTCTCTCCCCTTGATAGGCAAAATTCAATATGCACCACTAGAACTTCTGCCAAAAAGGCGGCCCAATTATTCTTTCTTCCATACCTTTAGATGCCAAGCATGGTTATTGATTGCTGCTTCACTTTGATTGAATAAATTTTTTCCAGTATCTTTGGAAGGAATTATAAAAGGATATACCAAAAATTGGACATCTTATTGAGTTCTGCACTTGAAAGACTTTGAAACCCTTGAAAGTAGACATTTACAATTTGACAAAAAAATATTTACTAGAGGGAAAGAAATGGCGCTGGATCTCCAAGCTCTTGGTACTAAGGAAGGAATCATTTGTTGGGAGGCCAGTCCTTAATTGCCATTTGTCAAAGACCATTAAATAAATGAGGTGCCTTCTGAGATTAATGTATAGGAAGGGGCCAGAAATTGAGGGAAAGTGGGGCACAAATGGTGGGACCAAAGGAGACAAGGGAGATGGACAGTACCTGAAAAAAGGTACCAGAGAGTGAGGATGAGCGGGGCAAAAATGGTGGGACCAAAGGAGACAAGGGAGATGGACAGCTCCTGAACAAGATACAAGGAATAAGAGACAAGAAAGCAACAAATGAGAAAGTTGATTTCACAAGGCAAGCATGAGAAGGAAACACAGGCAAGCATTGAGACACAAGTGAAGTAGTAGAGAAAAGAAGAAGGAAAGAGATAAGGTCAAACCTGAATGAAGGTACCAGCTAGTGAGGAAAATCGGCGCAAAAACGGTGGGACCAAAGGAGACAAGGGAGATGGACAGTACCTGAAGGAAGGTACCAGAGAGTGAGGATGAGCAGGGAACAAATGGTGGGACCAAAGGAGAAAAGGGAGATGGACAGGACCTTAACAAGTTAAAAGTAATAAGAGACAAGAAAGAAACAAATGATTGAGGAGAGGAAAAATGGAGACAAGTACAAGGCAATATTTAAGTATGGGTGATAATAAATTCACAACTCAAATGAGCGGTGTAAACAACTCATTTGAGCCATGTGGAATGGCTACACGACTACATTCTAGTTGTGTGGGGCCCTACACAGTTTAAATGTAGTTGTATTTCCATGCCACACAGCCATCCCAACTACATTCAAGTCATGTGGGGCTCTACATGGCTCAAATGTGGTTTTGTAGCCATGCCACACAACTACAATTCTTGTTGTCCAAAAATAAATAAATAAAATAAAATAAAATACAATACAATACAATAAAATAAAATAAAATAAAATAAAATTAAATTAAATTAAATTAAATTAAATTAAATTAAATTAAATAAAATAATATAATATAATATCATATAATATAATATAATATAAAATAAAATAAAATAAAATAAAATAAAATAAAATAAAATAAAATAAAATAAAATAAAATAAAATAAAATAAGATAAGATAAAATAAAATAAAATAAAATAAAATAAAATAAAATAAAATAAAATAAAATAAAATAATATAATATAATATAATATAATATAATATAATTTAATTTAATATAATATAAAATAAAATAAAATAAAATAAAATAAAATAAAATAAAATAAAATAAAATAAAATAAAATAAAATAAAATAAAATAAAATAAAATAAAATAAAATAAAATAAAATAAAATAAAATAAAATAAAATAAAATAAAATAAAATAAAATAAAATAAAATAAAATAAAATAAAATAAAATAAAATAAAATAAAATAAAATAAAATAAAATAAAATAAAATAAAATAAAATAAAATAAAATAAAATAAAATAAAATAAAATAAAATAAAATAAAATAAAATAAAATAACATAAAATAAAATAAAATAAAATAAAATAAAATAAAATAAAATAAAATAAAATAACATAAAATAAAATAAAATAAAATAAAATAAAATAAAATAAAATAAAATAAAATAAAATAAAATAAAATAAAATAAAATAAAATAAAATAAAATAAAATAAAATAAAATAAAATAAAATAAAATAAAATAAAATAAAATAAAATAAAATAAAATAAAATAAAATAAAATAAAATAAAATAAAATAAAATAAAATAAAATAAAATAAAATAAAATAAAATAAAATAAAATAAAATAAAATAAAATAAAATAAAATAAAATAAAATAAAATAAAATAAAATAAAATAAAATAAAATAAAATAAAATAAAATAAAATAAAATAAAATAAAATAAAATAAAATAAAATAAAGTAAAATAAAATAAAATAAAATAAAATAAAATAAAATAAAATAAAATAAAATAAAATAAAATAAAATAAAATAAAATAAAATAAAATAAAATAAAATAAAATAAAATAAAATAAAATAAAATAAAATAAAATAAAATAAAATAAAATAAAATAAAATAAAATAAAATAAAATAAAATAAAATAAAATAAAATAAAATAAAATAAAATAAAATAAAATAAAATAAAATAAAATAAAATAAAATAAATAAAAGGGTAATTATAAATTCACCAACCCCAGTTGTGTGGGAGTTGTGTAGGGCCCTACACAACCCATTTGACGCATGGGGGCCCATACAGGACTCTAAAGGGTTGTTCCAAAAAAAAGAAAGACCCATGTACAGGGGTATACCACCCCTGGGGGTTTTGTGTTTTTGGAACTTTCCTATGAATAAAGAAAAATAAAAATTTTAAAATTTGAAAAAAATCAAAACAATCTGCCCAAAAAAAATAAAAAAAATGGAAAAATAAAAAAAAGGAAAAAGGTAAATACAATACATCCCTAAAATAAAATACAATACAATGTGATGTTAGAATAAGATACAATCAGATACAAAAATCAATATGATCTTTGAAGACAGAGGGGGGGGCAGCATGTCTGCCGGTTACACCCCCCCCCCCATGTGAGGATCAGACCAGATCCAGGGAATTTCTGGGTCCCACCAATTTTTATTTGTTTATTTTAGTTTTTAAATCTTTTATTTCTTTTTTATTTTATCTTTTGTGATTTTTTTTATATTTATTTATTTTTTTAGCACACAAAGGCTGGTAGGCGTGTGGCATGCTACACAACCAGATATGAGCCGTGTACAAACCCACACTACTTAAATGTAGCCGTGTGTGATGCCACACAACTACAAACTGTTGTGTGGAATTTAGTTGTGTAGAGGCCACAAAACTCAATAAGAGTGGTGTAGCATGCCACATGGCCAATTTGAATCGTGTACACAAGTCAAATGGGTCATGAATTTAACATTACCCTAAATAAAAATACAAAAAAAAAAAACAGAAATCAACCAAAAGATCAAAAAAGGTTGATTTTTGGGTTTAAGAAAAATAGAAAAATAAGAAATAAAATAAACATAAGTATAAATAAATAAATAAATATAAATAAAAACAATGAACACTGAAGACAACCAACCGGTTGTCTTGAGATTCAAGTGAAAAATTCAAGTTCAACATGACTAGCCCTAAAATAAAAGGGCCAAAAAATTGCAAGAAGTCTTTTGACCAGCCCTAAAGTAAAAGTGCCAAAAAAAATACAAGTCTTTTGACCAGCCCTACAGTAAAAACACCAAAAAAAAGTTCAACTTGTTTTAAGCTGATCCCATCACAAGCTTAACACAAGTTAAGCTTGTGATGGGATCATCCCAACACAAGTTGAACTGACTTACCATTAAAATCTCATTCAAAACACTCATCATAATTATTTTAACTCAAAACACTCAACATGATGATGTTCAAAATTTTATAACCCTTTATATTAATAGAATTACAATATAAGCATGTTAGACCCAACCCAAATGATGAAATTGATCTATGAGTTAGAATGATCTTTGAGGTGATCAACCCAACAAGCTGCTTTTTTAGAAATAATGGAAAATGGTTTGGAAACTATGGGCAGGATTGGAATCACATCTCCCTTAAGTAAAAGCTGTACCCAATGGTTATTGTTAACAAATCAAATGAAAATAGGATCTGATTGTTCTTTTACACCCATTTTCATAGGAGTAAAAGTAAAAAATGATTCCAATGAAATGAAAAATATTGGTCTTCCATAAGTATCGCCTATTTTTTTACCCATGTGAAACTTTGAAAGCCATTTTGAAGAAGGAATCTTTTCATTGATTTCATCAACATCAAGTCTTTAATTTAGCTTTTCAACATCTTTAATGCCGCCAAGGGTCTTAGAATAGCACCCCTTTTAATTCTTCAATTTTCCAAGCGTTTCATTCCAAACTTTAAACCATCCATCCTCATAATACCCAAGTAATTTAGCAATGAATCTAAAACCACAATTTCCATCAACAACTGGGTCCCAAACCTCACCCAAGAAATTATGTAAGTTATCAGGTATTTTATTGAGGTAATTTACTTCCTAAAATCAAAAATTAGCTAGCCAAAATTTTAATACCATTAAAGGAATCACCACTCACCAAAGATGAGCTTCTGTTTGACTCCTTCATTGCGTCTGGTTCATCCTTTTAAAACAAATCTGATTCCAACGGCACCAAAGCCAATGAACTTTCAGTCTCTTCCACTGAACTATGAAATTCAGATGAAGAGCCTTACTTGGACTATAACCATTTCTCAATCAGTTCATTGAACCCAGAAAATGGACCTTTCACAAAAGAAAAGACTTACAACCATTGTCTTTTTTTCTTTGGTGCCCTTCTAATTCTCTTTTCCCACTTAAGTTCCTTTTCAATGTATTCAGATTGATAAGGATCTTTCCGGGTATCTTTCAATCTCAGACTGCCTCTGCTTGATTGCAAGACTTTAGGTTATATTCTTGACTTTCATTCATAATTTGCAATCTTGTTCATCAAGTGCTTCAACAGACTGCAATAATTTTGTTCAGGATGAGCCAAGATCATTGCATTGAGCTTCTCATGTAAATGAGAATTCCTGAGCATTAAATCCACTTCAACCTTTCAAAAATCAAAAGGATCAAATATTATTCAAGTAGGAATAATCATTCAACAAGAATTAATCACAAAGTGATTTGAAAAGTACAAAAATCCAACTTAAACCAACTTACAGAACTAGAACTGCAAGGGTCATAATCCAACCTCCATTGAGGATGAAGATCCTCAGGAACAATAGATCCTCTTGACGCTAGTAGGTCACCTATTTGGTGGGAACAGGGAATACTCATAGTCATTTAGTATGACTTTGTGCACACTTCCCCATCATTGTTCTGCTTCAACCTCTCTAATTGATCCACAACAAGCTTGATTGTCTGTAAAAAGACCTTGTATCCCAATGGTAACATTTCAGTAGGAAGAACTATTCCAATTATTATTTGAGAGTTATAAAGCGCAGCCAGAACCAATTTAATTTGATTGTGAACTGTGACCTCTAGGTTTTTCCAAACATCCAACATGTTTCCTTACAAATTTGCAAGGAATCATTTGAGAGTAGCATGGGCCCCTTCAACCCAAGACATTTTTTTGTTTCAAAAGTCTGTTTTTTTGCTAGTCCAAGCCATTACAAATTTCTCTTTCACACAAAAGATATTATGATCCATATACTTGAGTACATCCTCACGGTCTTCCAAAAAACACTTTATACAAGTCATAATGTAAGAAACCCAAAACTAGGAAGATTCAAAGTAGAGGCAGTGATTTGGAACTTACTCTAAGTTCCACATCATTGACCTCTTCCTCCTCCTTGGTTTTTGAGGCCCCATACTTATCCCACAGAGATATGAAGCTTCACCACCCTTCAATTTCATTACTAAAGCACACTTTACAGTTTTCTTGTATTTTTTTAGACAAGTGCCATTGACAAAATTATCATGTTGAATCAGGGAAAATTTGCTCCAGAGCACGGATCAAAGCTTTTTCATGGTCTGTCACAAAGACTTTGGGAAGTCTCTCAGGATCATAATCCCACTCCTTTAGCACATTTACAGACAAACTGTAGAACTAAAATGTTTCTCTTTTTATAAAAACAAGAGCTTTTTTGAAAGTTTTCTCATTGGATGTAGGGGGATGTTTGACTTATTTTTTTTATAAGTACAATCCATAATAGCTATATGATTAAATTGCTTGCAAAGCTTTAATGACTCAGGGTGAGCCAAGAATAGGGCCTCCAAGTGATCCTCTCCACTAAAACTTGCTCAATGAACCCAACCTGAATTACCAAGTTGTTCAAAGAGGACCTCCATAACACTTTTTCCCTTCATTTCCTCAAGCGCTACCTTACTCTTAGTGTTATAGATTTTTTGGTCATCAACATATTTGCCACCATTTATCTTGCTCAATTTTCATTTGAGTTGAATTTTGTTGAGCCCATCTTTCAAGCCTTCTTTTAGATTGTCTAAGGCTACCCCAGAGATTCTCCTCATGTTGGATGCACTGAGGGGTGTAGAGATGGTTCATGGTGCAAGACTCCAAACAGTTCTGAGCCAGTGGCATTTCTGTGGAGGGGAAAAGTGCTGTTCAGGCTGCACTCCTAAGAGTTACAAAAATATTTGAATGTAACTGGAATCAAGGTCCAGAGCCTTATGAATGAAGAATGAATGGAAGGGATGAGTTTGGAAGTATTCTGTAGCAACTGAAGATAAAACTATCTGAGGCAAGATAGTGCAGGAAAAGACTTGAATAAATAATTTTGCATTTTTTTCAGAGTTTAATAGAACAAGGAAGTTGTGAGTAACAACACCCACAATCTAATAACTCTGGTTGTCAGGAGAATATTAGGAGAGATAAACTAAATCACAACCAACCTCCAGGTTCTCAATGAATCTGCCCAACTCTCCGCAATCAAGTGCTTGAAGGGTACCAGATAACTGTTGGTGGCTGTACAAAACAAAGCAATTTGTTCTATGAGGCTCTAGAAACAAAGCAGTAACAAATTCAAAAAAGAATGACCCAAAACATCTCAAGGGACTCAAGAATAGCGTGGCTGAGTTCAAATTTAAGGGAATAAAGGGAGTTTTAACACTTCAGGTTTCAAACTTAAAGAAACCTCTCAGCCAAACATGACTGGTTTGGGAAAGACAATCAAATGAATGATCAGGATCAAAGTGGTCAGAGAGAGGGATCAATGGAGTTGCTTAACACACTCAATAATTCAACCCAATGAATTCTTCTTTAACCAGCAAGGCTATTGGTTGGTGATAAGGATAAGCTCACAGAGGAAGGATCAAAGGATTGATTTTGGAGGCTCAAAGGATCAAGGGGAAATCAAAATATATACCCAGGATAAGGATGATGAGATGCTCAGATAAAGGGAATGAACCCTATGGATTTATTGATTCAAAAAGATAATAAATGTATGATAGATAGATGATTTTATGCTGATTCCTGGGGGAAAAAGGCAGGGGAGAGCCCTGTAAAATACCTAAAAGAGATACTACAAATGAGAGCGGAAAAGAATTTTTTTTTTGGTGAGTAAATAGTAAAAAAGTAAATTTGAAAACAAGAAACAGGGCGGAGATGATGAGCAGACCCGCTCAGTTTCTGGCAGGCGTCCGCAAGTTCCCAAACCGCTTCAACGACTATAAACAACCTCCGCAACCAATGATGTGAGGGGGGAAGTGGTGGATCAAAGGACCAGTTGGGGGGGGTTGCTTGCTGCAATGGTAGATTGGGCTTGCAAGGATCACAAGTATGTACAAGGGCGCAAACCTGTTGAGGGTTCCAACAGCCGCAAGCAACATCTTGCAAGCGTCAGAGAGGGATTGGATGGATGGCATGGATTGGAAATGTTGGTGTTGCGGAATCTCCGACCGCCACAAGCCACACTCACGGTTGTTGGTCATAGGGGATTGGTCTTGATTTTTAGAGAGCCAACAAGCAATGAGCCCAAGAATCCCGCAGGCTTGCTGGCAAGTGAGTTGAGGCTGAACCATGAGGAGCTAGGTGGGGGGATTGTGGTGGTTGATGAGGATAGATGATGGGGTGATGTGGACCATTGGCCGGCCTAATGAAGAAGGGGGGATCAATAGGTGAAATTGGAGTTTGAAGAACCCAAGGAAGGCCTTCCTAGACCTCTAGGACAATGAGAAGTTGAGAGAGCGGAAAGATGAGGAGTAGCCATAGTGACCCAATTTTTTGTTTTTTTCTTCTTTTTTTTTGATGAATGATGAAAGATCATATGTAAAAAAAAAAAAAATTGCCTCCTCACATGAGGTGTCCCAAATTGCACACCAAATCTCTCCCCAACTTATAGACTGTCCCTAGTCTGTGTCTTTAATTTGAAGATACTAGGAAAAGGAGGAATAGAAAGAAGTTTAGGCGGAAGAATGGCCATTTCTTGATCTTGAGAGTGATTAAAAAGTTGAAAAATATCTTTATCCATCTAAAAGATCCCCTAAAGCTGCTGAGATAAAACAAAGAAGATGTCCCAGATGCTCACTTATGTGGCATACAGTAGAGTTTCACAACAAAAATGCAGCAAATGACCCTGGTGGTGCACAATTGGGAGGACTTACTTGTGAGATGAGTTGCCTCCACAAAAATCAAACTTCTTGACTTGATCAGCAGAGAACCTTCTGGCAAACTGAGTACAATCCAGTGCCTCCAAAACATAAGATCCACCTCTAACTTGACAAACCACCCAATAAGGACCATTCCAGTGGTTTGAGAAAAGCTCACTCCACTGGGTTTCCAAATATTGATTATAATCTTAAACTAGGTCACCAGGATTTAAAGGATCCCTGATCCAATTTAAGTGCTTATCTTCCCAAAACTGAACCAATTTTTATCTTTATTCCATCATCTTCTGATAAGCTTCATCACAAACATCTTGAGTTTTCTCCAGTTGCTTGGATCTAGCAACTAATAGATCAGTAGTTTAGGACACCTCTTCCCAAGAGATACCCAAGAACAATTAAATTTCCATATCCAAAGGAAGAACTACTCTTGACCAAAAATGATTTCATAAGTTGAGTAGCAAGTAGTCTGTTTGGTTGAGATACAATCAGTGAGAGAACAAGAGGAAGGAATTTGCAACAATTCTTGCCACTTTCACCAGCAAGTTTAAAAAGTGCAGCCTTCAAAGGAGCATAGCCTTGTTCCACCATGCCTTGGCCTTCAGGAAAATAAGGAGTAGATACTCTATTTTTTCCAGGGAGAGATTGGATAATTTCAGCAAGTTTCCCACCAAATTCAGAGCCTCCATCAGTAGAGTAAGATCAAGCCAAGCCATAAAGCATCATCAAAGTCTCATAAAGGAAAGCTGCCACTGATTCAGAGATAAGATTCTTAAGAAATTTTGCTTCAACCCATCCAGAAAAATCATCTCTAGCCACAATGAGGTAATTAGAACCACCTGCCTTAATATGAACCACATCCATAGCAATCCTTCCAAAGACGTTGGACTCCCCAGTAGGATAAAAAATTTCCCCTGGATGCCTAAGATCACGTTTCTGAAAAACCGCACAACTCTTGCACCAGTGAGAGAAATATTTCTTCAGAGATGGCCACCAGAATTTTTTGGATAATGGTTGATAGGTGTTGGTTTCCCCACAATGAGCAAGACCTTCATGGAGACTTTCAAGGATAGAATCTTGTTTGGAAGGGATAGTAACAACTACAAGAGCACAATTTTCTCCTCTTTTCATAAGCTTAGAGCCTTTTACAAAGAAATTAGAGGACTTCCTTTTGAGAGATTGAAATTCTTTAGCAGAGAGATCAGGAGCTTTTTGGGGAGCTAAAAGGTACCGCTCTATTTTAATCCAGAACCCTTGTTGAAAGCCAGAATAATCATGAGAGGAGAAGGAGAAGACAGGATGGATTAAAGTTACTTCCTCATCAAAATTCACTCCAACATTAGATTTGTCATCTCCAAGAGGAATTTGAGATAAACTATCAGGCATGGTGAAAGACTTTGTGGGCCTTTGAACAATATCAAAAGAGAACATCTGTATAAAGGCCACCCAAAAAGTCATAGGAGCATTGGAAAGGCTGGGAGCATTGATCATTTCAATGATGGATCAAGTGTTGACTTGTAATTTGAAATGTTGGCCCCAGAGGACAGTCTGGAGTTTATTCATCATTTGAGCCACACCGCAGAGTTTCAGTTTGGGCTAAGAGTATCTGGATTATACATCTGAGAATAACAAGGATTAATAAATGGCAGGACGGTCCCAATCATTTTCATCTTCTTGAGTAAGGATGGCCCCAACAGATTGATAACTAGAATTGACAGCTAGCTTGATCTTGCCAGCTCCAAGTCCATAAGAGATCTTTTTCAAAACTATGTCCTTGCCTACAATCATTTTGAGCAACTGAAAATAATTTTCGGACTCTTTGGTCCTAATCCATTCAGCATCTTTCCTGTTTAGTCAACTCAAAGGTGAACATATTTTGGATAAAGATGGGATGAAGATTCTAACATAAGTCAAAACACCTAGAAAACCTCTAACTTCAGTAGGATTGATTGGATTGGGCCAAGAGATGATCTTTTTGACTTTGGCTGGTGCCATCCTTCTCCCTTCCTTGCAGACCATGTGACCAACAATTTTCAAAGCAGGGACAAAAGCGGCCATTTTGGATCAAGAGAAAGTAAGGCCAGACTCCTCAATTCAAAACAGACTCCTTTCCAAGGTAGTAGCATATTCCCAGAAAAAAAAACAAATTCCTGAGTGCCAAGTTAAGAGCTAATATTAATAGTCAGAAACTGGATCTTTAATTCCACCATTTTCAATAAAGATACCAGAATTATCAGGGAGTTTGTCCTGGAGGATCCAGATCATCTGAGCCTGATAGACTGCAACCAAACTGGTGGCTCCTTGAGGAGATTGAGTAAGTTGGAATTGACCAAGAGGAGTATTTAAAGTAGTGAGAGGGCAAGAAATAGGATTTAAGGATTTTTTTCATAAGCACCCATAATGTCACCTAGACCATAGCAAGCTCTCCCAGAGAAATATTCACCAAATTCTTTTATAGCAGGAGGAATACCAGAGTCTTTAATAGTAAATTTGTCAAGATGTTGAATATCATGAACTATTCTAAGTTTACCATTACTCTTGAGGACACAGAAGACACGGCTGGAACAAATAGAATTTGACTGTTCATATAGACCAGTATGAACTTGTTTGCGGACCAAATTGATAAATTTGTCAAATTTAGCAGCAGGGAGGGAATCTTTTTCTTTTTCCAGTGATCATGTTAAACTACAAGATGATATAGGGAAGACCATAGGATTATTTCAAGAGACCTCTCCCCTCTTCACAGAAAGCAATAGATTTTTACCTTAGAGATAAGAAATTTTTGATCAAATTTAGTTCATCAGGAAGAAGCCATCCATCTGGACCAAAGTTTACCACTTTCAGATTTTCTTCAGTGACCCAACCATTTTTAAAAAAGGGACCAGTGAGAGATTGAGATATACCACAGTAAGGATCACAAGATAAGGGAGGGAGCATGAGAGGAGGAGTGAGGTTGAGAGGCATAGGCTGGTTGACTGGTTGGACCTTTTTAGAAACTTGTTTATACCTGGTGGAAAAAGAGAGAAGTTCTTGCTTCCTCCAAGAGTTGACCAGTGAGACTTGATTACAAAAACTGAGTCCAAGTTCCATCATTTTCCACATCCAATGTTCTTCAATATCCTCAAAGGGTGCCTTTTCCTAAAGGGAGAACCAGGAGATAATACTTTGCTCACAGGTGTGGCACAAGGTAGGGTTTTGAAAAAAATGGTAGAAGATTGCTGTGGCGGTGCACAATTGGGAGGACTTACTTCTGCCCCAAATTGCCTCCACTGGAGCCAATATTCCTCCATACCAAAACCACCAAGAACAGAATCAAGATCAGGATCCAGTTTATACTCATTGTGGAGATTCAAACTTTAACTGAGAGAATACTGATTGTTCCTAAGAGTACAAGGAAAGGGAAACACAACAGATCCAGAGAGAGAAGAGATATTTTTGGAATTTTCTATTTTGACATTTTTTTGATTTTTGATACTTTCTAGATTAGGAGAGAATGATGAGAAAAAAGGAAAATAAGCCTGAGGCATGAGAGTCTCTCCTTTGGTTGAATTCTGAGGCTGAGAAGAACTAAAATTGTTAGTAGGATCAAGTATTCCCATAAAAAATGACAGGAATTAGAACTATGCTTCTGCTCCCCCTTTAAAGATTATTTAGGAGGATGACCAGGGAATTCTCTTTCCCAACAACCAGAATCCAAAGAACAGGGAGGAAACTCAATCTTTCTACCATTGGTATCATGGAGAAGAATTCTCTCCCCAAATTGATCAAAAAACATCAGAGTAGCATCAAAATCCATCAAGAAAGGTTGACCCAAGACCATAGGACCCTCCAAACAAGTGATCCAAAAATGACAAGTTCCAAGAATATTTTGACCAATTCTTACTGGGACATCTTCAGAAATTCAAACCAATTCACAAGATTGATTCCCTATCCCATAAACCGCAGAATTGAAGCTGACCCTAGGACTGAGTTTGAGTTTACAGGCTATATCATCCGAAATTAAGTTGAGCTGAGATCCAGAATCCACAAGAGGAGAAAAATCGTCAGCTAAATCACCAAGATAAAAAGGAAGAAAACCAAGATGACAGGAGTAAAGGTTGGAATCTGAGGAATTACTTGTTCCACCAGAGTCCTCCATCAAAGTGCCAGAGGAGACCTTTAATTCTTCAGGACCAATCTCCACAGGTCAACAAGAGACCCATTTCTTCATTCCCTCAGCAAAAGATGGAGAGATCAATAGGAGTTCAGCCACAGATACATCAGGAATTTAAAGATCAGAAATTTTCTGTAATACCCCTTATACAATGATGGGCGAGTTGTCTTACCGGGCAAGGATAGAGATGTGAGTTCTGATGGGGACAACGTTGTTGAGGAAGTCAACGTAGTTGATGGAGTTGCTGTGTTCAAAGATGTAGAAGGAGGTTGAGATGAAGTTGAAGATGCAGAAGATGTAGAAGAGTATTTTTGGAGACAATGAAGAAGGAAAGAAAGAATACGGAAAGAGAGTGGAGAGAAGAAAGAAGAATGGAAAAAAAGGAGATGAGAACAGAACAGATAACAGAAGATATTGGCAGAACATTGAGACAATGTTGATTCAGATTTGTAGTTTAGACTCTTCAGTAGGAGCATCCTCACCCCGGCAGGAGCGCTTGAGTGCAGCATGATCTCAACACCCCTTGTGACTGGTAAGACAGTGAGAAGAGTCCGTTTGAGTTCCAGGGAGGTCAAAGATGAATTTCTGGAGAAGAAGAAGAAAGTTGCGGCTTGAGACCTTAGTCAAATAGTCAGCAACCATCAAGTCTGTGGAGATCAGAGTCAGGGTGAATTCCGAATTGTTGTAGTCCTCTCTGAGGCCTATGGTCTTAATATCAATGTGTTGGGATTTACAGTGGGAGCCAAAGTGCTTTATTTTTTCATTGAGTCCCTTGTTGTCTATGAATATAGCCAGCTTGGTCTTGGGTGATTGGTAGATCTTGCTCACCAAGTGAGTGATCCATTTGAGTTCAAGGGAGCAGTCAAGGAGAGCATTGAGCTAAGATTCAGTAGAGGAGTAAGTGATGTTCCTTTGTCTAGAGGAGTTCCAGAAAATGGGACTTCCATATTGGAAAACTATGAAGCCAGTCTGAGATCTCCTAGAGGCTGGGTTGTCACCCCATGTGGCATTGCTATAGCTAGAGATAATTTCCTCATTGGGATTATACTTGAGGAAAAGTCTGTGGTCCCTGGTGGTCTTGAGGTACTTCCAGACATTGTGTGCTTCTCTCCAGTGGCTCATGCTGGGCTTGGCATTAAATCTGGCCAGATTTGAGACCGCAAATGCAATATCTGGGCTAGTATATTGGGAAAGATGGTTGAGTAGCCCAGTGATGGATCTTAAGTTGACATTCAGCTCTGCAAATTCTGCATGGTTGTCATCAGTGGCTGGCTTGAGGTGAAGATTTTGAGTGAGCGGTGAGTGTGTGTCTTTGAAATCAGAGAGACCTAATTAATCCAGACCGCAATTGATATGATTAGGTTGGCTAAGAAGAATTTGGTTGCCCCTCACCTCCATCAGCATGCCAAGAATGGTGTTTGGGGAGTGACAAGAGGAATTCATAAACCTATTTAGGAATTTGAATTTGAAGGTATCATCCTTTCCAACATGGATAATATTGTCTACATGAAATTAGAGGACTTCCTTTGAGTTGGGATTGATGTATAGACAGGGGTTGCTAACAGATTTTTGAAATCCTTGAGACTTGATCCAGAGAGTTAGAGTTTTGTACCAGTTTTTGGGTGATTGTTTGAGGCCATACAGAGATTTCTTCAACTTGAGATATGGGGAGGTTCTTCTTGAGCCTTGAGGAGTCTTAATAATAACGTTTTCGTGTAGGGGAGTATAGAGGAATGCACCTTTAACATCAAATTGTGTGAAAGTCATCTTTTCTTTTAGGCCATACATAAGAGAAATGCGTAGGGAGCCAAGCTTACCAGTCAGAGCCCAGGTATTGTTGTAGTCAATCCCAAGGACTTGATTGAACCCTTGTACACAGAGCCTTGATTTGTATTTCATGAGCTCCCCATGGTAGTTTTATTTTACTTTGAATACCCACGTTGTATTCACAATGTTTTCTGGCATTCCATAATACTCCTCCCACACTTCTTGTGATTTGATATATTCTAGTTCTTCTTCAGAAGCCTTCTTTCATTTGGGCCATCCCGGAGACTTCCATGCGGCCTTGTAAGAAGGAGGTTTTTAGTAGTGATGGAAACCGTAGTGTTGTAAGACTCCAAAAGGCGCAGGGCGTTGGCAGTTCTGTGGAGGGGATGGGTGCTTTTTTAGGCTGCCCTCCTGAGTGTTACAAAAATATTTAAATGTAACAAGGATCAAGGTCCAGTAACCTTTGTTAATGGGGAATCAAATGTGATAGGGATAAGTCAATAGAAACAATAGCTGAGGGGGGAAGCAGCACTACCTGAACCAGGATGATGAGGAGAAAGACTTTGAAAAAAATGAGTTAAAGTTTGCTCAGAGTCCAATAGAAAAAAGCAGTTTTAAGTAACGGCGCCCACACGCTAATAACTCTGGTTGTCAGCAGGTGCTTGGGAGCGATCAACTCAAACCCAATCAACCTCCAGGTTCTCAATGAACCTGCCCAACTCTCCGCAATCAAGCGCTTGAAGGGTACCAGATAACTGTGGGTGGCTGCACAAGACAATGCAATATGTTTATGGATCACTGAAACAAACAGTAACAATTTCGGACTAAGAGTAACCCAACACTTCTCAAGGATTCAAGAATAGTGTGGCAGAATGCAACCTGAATAATTAAAGGGAGGTTTAACACTCCAGGTTTAAACTTAATAAAACCTCTTAGTCAAACGTGACTGGTCCAGAAAGACAATCAAATGAATGTTATACCACTCTTGATCCCTTTTTGTGACCATTATTTGGTCTTGATCATTCATTTGATTGTCTTTCTGGACCAGTCACGTTTTTCAATTTAATGAATTCTTCTTCAACCAGTAAGGCTATGGTTGGTGATAAGGAACAGGGACACAGAAGGGCAGATCAGAGTTTCAGACTTGAAAAAGTCAAGGGCAAGGGATAAGGATCAAGGGATAATCAAAAGATATATCCGGATAAGTGATCAATTTCACAAAGGAAGGAGCTCTTAGATCAGAAGCTCATAATTCTCATTAGTGGGAAGAATTGATGATGGAAAAAATCAGGGGAGAGCCCCTCCTTTTATAGGCTAGAGAGCTCTGTAACTATTTACAATTGGATAACACAAATGAAAGCGGAAAAAAAATTTTTTTTTTTTTACAATGATGAGGCTCAAGCTTGGGGAGGCCCGGTTCCCTTCTGCCAATCTTCCAGACAGGGGTGAGAATCTCTCACCCCAGCCTGTTGCTTGCAAACATCCGTGGCACACCTAGTAACAACGCAACACCCCCTACCATCCAAATAACAAATGAAAAGAAGGAACAACAGCGAGAGAGGGAAAAAAAGAAAAAAGAAAGAGAATAACAAATGAAAAAAAGGAGGACAGTCGCTGCCGGGTGTCCGATCTAGGAGGAGAGGGTGATCCCAATGATGATGGAGGCGATGATGATGGAGTTGGTGAGCGCAATGATGATGATGCTCATCATTGCTGGATGTTTTTGATGATGAGCAATGGGGGTTGATGTGATCAATGATCCTTGCTCACAAGCCGTGATGGTGGTGATGATGAGGATGCCATGATGAGAGAGAAGGTGATGATTTGCGCATGGCCAAGCAATGGGAGGATCATGATGAACAACCAATGGTTGCAATGAAAGTGAGGAAGCAATCAAGGGTGCAAGCAATGAGGATGAGGAGGAGCAATGCGATGAGTCGCACATGGCCAAAAGTTAGCAAGAGAGGCCTGAGCGCAAGGAGGGGGGATTGAACCCAGGAAAGGAGGGAAGTTGGAGCGATGGAAGGAAGAGGGGGAGCTACACCACTAGGACAGGGAAGGGTTGGAGTGAAGGATACAAATTTTTTCTAAGTTCAAAAAAAAAAAATTTTTTTTTTTCTTGGATTTAAGGTATGACAAAAAAAACCCAAGGTGTTCCAAATGGTTCACCACAGCGTTGAGGTTTTTGAGTTTCTTTTTTTGGTCTTCAATAGGTTTCCTGAGTAGCCAGTGTTGGAGAAAGGGCCCAATTGGGTCTGGTTGGGGATAGTCTGAAGATTCTGAGCTTAGAGAAGCGGAGTTTTTGCAATTAGATTCTGATTCTGAAGAGTTACTGTTGTGATTCCTGGCCACAAATTGTTTGTCTGTCAAGGAGAAGTCGGACTCATTGGAGTCTTGGGGAGTTGATGAGAAAATATCCATTCCAGATGTTTTGAGAAGGGGAAAGTTGGTTGTGTGGGTCCTGAGGAAGGTGACATGCTTTGTTTCAAGAATAGAACCCAATGAGTTGAGGACCAAGTAGAAATGAAAAGCAGGATTGAACCCAATTAATATTCCCTCATGGCCTTTCATGTTGAACTTGCATCATTTCTGAAGATGGTTTTCCAAATATACCAGAGGAGACCCTGTGTTGGAATCCTTTCCTCCTTTTGTTCAATACTATCTGTTTATATCTTCCTATTTTCCACCCTCATTCATTACAATAAACACATTCATTATTATCCAATACTGTCATCACCCACCATTATCCTATAACTGTCACCAATCCATTTCAACTCCATCACCATCACCATCACCAACTCCATCACCATCACCATTACCATCACCATCATATCATTCTCCCCATTAAGCTAGGCAACTATGCCTGAGGTCCTTGTTGCTCCTCTTAAAATAGGCTATCATTCCTCCCATATTAAGCTAGGCAACTATGCCTGAGGTCCTTGTTGCTCCTCTTAAAATAGGCTTTCATTCCCCATCTCATATGCTGACAAGGTGGTGTCTTGTCATCCTTTCTCAAATCTCATATCTCTCACTCTCATATTCTCTTCTCATATTCTCCTCTGAAATGTTGATTGGTCTCAAATTGGTTCCTAAATTTGTCAGTTAAGGTGGTGTGTTGTCTTTTTCTGTTCTTATTCTGTAACTAACAAATTTAGTTACCTTTACTTCTAACTTGCTGTTTTCATTATCTCATTAACCCTGCCTCAGGCCCCCTCTGGGGCTCTCTAGTTGTCACTAACCTTCTGTCTTAGGCCCCTTTTGGGGGTTCTCTAGTTGTGCTTAAATACTGGTCCTCCCCTTGAACCAGGAATGAAAACTCATCTGATTACTAGTCAACAATACCGGAGTGCCCCTTCCTCCTCTTCAGATCAGTTCCTCTTGACTATACAAGAATTATCCCCTCTCTATTGGCTCTTGGTAGCCTCATTATTACTCCTCATTAGACTCCTCAATAGCCTACAACCATCCGTTCATCTCTCCATGGCATCATAGTCTTTCTTTAACTCTTCACCCTGCAGGTCTCAGATAGTTAGAGGGGAGTTTCTAACCAAACATAAGCTCCCCAGGAGAAAGGTGATTACCTTCTCTAGGTATTTTATTGAGCATGAAGCAACAGCTTCTTGTAAAAACATGGCAGTAGTTCTTTGGTATTTGAGATGAAGAAAAGGTTGCTCTGGCCGACTCCACAAAGGTTTGGTTTTCTCTTTCAGCTCTTCTGTTGTGTTGAGAGTGATAAGGTTCAGAAGTAATGAGTTTGATGTGTTTAGCTTTGGCAAATTCTTGACGTGTGAAATTGGTGAACTCTGTGCCTTTGTCTGAGTAGATTTCAGAGGGATAGTATTTGAGCCTCTTAAATTCAACTTTGAGTATATTGATGACCATCTCTGGGGTTTCATCTTTGGAATGGAGAGGGAAGGAAGCAAGGTAGCCAGAGTAATTTTCCACCAGGGTTAGCATGTAGCGGTGGCCAGCCTTAGATTGTGGAGTAATGCGTCCAACTAAATCTAGATGTATTTGTTCAAGAGGTGATTAGAAGGAGTAGAAATGGCTGGGAAGGAAGAGCGGGTGATTTTACTTTGAGCACATGCATCACATTGGAAGCGGGTTAGCTCATCTCTTGGAAAAAGTCCTTTAGGATTGGTCTGAGAGTGGAGATCAAAGCATGACCGTACATCTTGTGAATGTCTGCCAGAGATTGTGTTGTTTCAGAGCAATCATTTTGGGATTGGTTGACGTGATTGACCACATTATTTAAGCCTATTGTCTGAGGCTTCTCAATTACAAATAGGTTATCCCATATTAATCCGTTGAGGAAAGTTGTTCTATTTTTGGTGACTGAGAATTCATTTTGGGTTTGAGTCAAAATGCATCCTTTCTTGGCTAGGAGACCGGGACTTATGAGGTTGACTAAAATATTGGGTATGAAAACGCACTCTTCTAGCTTTATGACCAAATCTTTCCATTTGAGTTGTACCGTGCCCATTCCATGGATTTTGAGATTGGCTTTGAGCTTGCCTGTTTTGACTACTTCCTGTTATTCTTGCATTCTTATGTCCAATAAATATTTAAGGTCATTGAAGACATGTATGTTTGCACCAGAATCCAGGATGAGGTTGGATGAGTTGTCCGCATTGATACAGAGGGTCAAGAGAGCATGGTATTTGATGATTGGTTGTTGTCTTTTATTCTTGCTTTTACATTAATTTTGTTGTTCAATCCACCAGCTCAGGGCAGATTTGGGATGTAGGTGAAAGCACGAGGATTCTGGATGCGGAGCATTGGGTTAATGGTAGCCTTCTGAACATTGCATCTTTACCTTCTTATCTTCTTTTTTTGTTTGCGTATTTGTAGTTACTAGGGAGACATTGGAAGTTGTTTTGGACACCTGTTGCTGAGCTTTGTGTTTTTTGTTGTATTGGATTAGGTGATTGAAGACTACATCTATCTTTATGAGCTTCTCCACATGCATGATTTGTTGCTTGAGGTTCTTGAGAATAGGCGGAAATTTGAAGAGAACTAAATACGCAAGAATTTCATTGGGAAATTCTATACCCACATTGTTCATTCTGGTGAGAGCTTTCTTGGTGTCTGTTACAAAGCCTTCTATGGCGTGTTCCTTGAAGGTGATGTGAAGAAATTGGTTGAAGATTCTGGCGCAGTTGGCGGTCTTGGAAGAAGAAAAATGGCAGGTTATCTTGGCCCAGAGTAGCTTTGACAAGTTGAAGTTGGTAGAACTGACCATGTTGGAATGTGTTGTGCTGTCCAACTTTGAGAGCACAACTGCTCTGATTTCTCGGTCTTGTTTGAGAGACAATTTTCCTGCGTTCCTTGTAATGGTGTCTTTGATGTCCTTGAGATTGAAGAGCATCAGCATCTTGTCTTGCCATATGGATTAGTTTTCATTGTTGAGTAGTGGAATGGCATTGACAGCGGCCTTCAGGGCGACTTGGTGAAAATAATCCATTGCTCCTGTTAGTTTGTTCACATTGCAATGTTTGAGGTTTTTGGTGAGAATTTTGGCTTTTAACTGTTATAAGATTTCAGATTTGGAGAAGAGAACTAAAAAAAAAAAAAAAAAAAAAAAAAAAAAAAAAAAAAAAAAAAAACAGACTGGAGACCACCATTAGAGAAAACGTTGAGACTTGATGAAATGAAGAGAATGAGGAAAAGAAGAAATACCAACAGCTAGCGGAGATGAAAGAGAAAGGAGAAAGGCAAGTTTAGACAAGTAGAGCAAGATGAGGAACTTCAGGACTGGGAGTTTGAAGCAAAGTTGATCCAGTGAAGTGTCAGGTTACGCTAGGAGATGATACAATGATGGGCAAGTTGTCTTACCCGGCAATGATAGAGATGTGATTTCTGAAGGCAACAATGTTGTTGAGAAAGTTGACATAGTTGATGGAGTTGCTGTGGTCAAAGATGTAGAAGGAGGTTGAGATGGATTTGAAGATGCAGAAGATGCAGAAGAGTATTTTTGGAGACAATGAAGAAGGAAAGAAAGAATATGGAAAGAGAGTGGAGAGAAGAAAGAAGAATGGAAAAAAAGGAGACAAGAACAGAACAGAAAACAGAAGATATTGGGAGAACATTGAGACAAAGTTGATTCAGATTTGGAGTGTGGACTCTTCAGTAGGAGCATCCTCACCCCGGCAGGAGCGCTTGAGTGCAGAATGATCTCAACAATTGTTCCCCTTCTGCTCCACTAAATTTTCCTCCTTTTCCTTCTGGAGTTCAAGGAATCTTCCAGTTCCATGAACTTCCCTATGAAAGCCGTAGAAGACCAGAGTAAATTTGGGGACAGAAGTAGGGGGTTTAGGAGAAGTAAGAGAGGAAATTGTTTGATCAATTTTGCTCTCAAAAGCTCAAAGTATCTTGGTTATTTTGTCCATAGTAGTAGGTTCTTGGTCGAAATGAGGATCCGCTTTAGGCCTGCAATCTGCCTCCATCTTAATCATAATATTGTTTGACTCTTTGAAAAAAGGAGCGTTGACTGCTTCAGTGGTTCTAGGCTTCTCAAAAGTTAAATAAGTTTGAAATTTTGAAACTTCATCCACAGTACCCCTAAGGACAAGGCAAGCAGGGAGCTTGAATCAATTATCCCTGGTGGTGATCATTGACCCAGATTTGACCAATCCATCCCTAATTATTTCCTGCGCTTCTACCAAAAAATATTTAAAAAACTGCACTCAAACTTTGTCCACTGTATTGATGTGGTTGTTTTGGATAAGATAATTTTGGATTGGGTCCCATGACTTTCTTAAAGAATGATATTCAGAGGCTGAAGAAACACCATGCTTGGAAATCCACTGGGCTAAAAGATTGTCTAGGTCCTGAAAATTAAATTGGGCTACATCCATTTTCCCCCAATATGCTAACATTCCTTCCCTTAAAAGCGTCCATTTATGGGTTTTGAATGCTTGAAACAACTCAACCACTTCCATTAATTCATCAGAGGAAATTAAGAATTGTGACTTGTAGGCCATATTGTATTCACTTTCCCCGTTCACTTCAGCAGCCATTTTGTAGGAGTCCAAGAACAGTTCAACATTTACCCCGTTGAATCCTGAATTCTTGTTCTGAGGCTTGATCTTGACCATCCTAGGTCAAACAGAGGTGGTGGGAGTACCAGAGGATTCCATTTCAAACAACAGAGTTCCTAGAGGATCCAAAGAGCAGATTTCCAAAGTGGCTCACAGGTGTGGCAAGAGTAGGTTTTCATGGAAAACAACAATAATCTTGTCCAAGCAGTGCACAATTGGGAGGACTTAATTTTGAGATAAGTTGCCTCCACATATCAGATCTGAGAAAAAGAGAAACATAAAAAAAGGAAAGGAGATTGGATTTTGAAGTTGATTCCATGCATGATTGGGACTGTAAATCCCAAGGTTTCCGGTTTTATCCTGGCCTGGGGGACCAAATGTAAGACTCCAAACGGTGTTTTGATTGTAGTTGTTTAGCGTGCCATATGGCTCAAATGGGCCGTGTGGCACGCTACACAACTCAAATAGGCTTTTTGGCATGCTACATGACTAAAATAGGCCGTGTGGCATGCTACATGTTTCAAATGGGCCATGTGGCATGCTACACAGCCCATTTGAGTTTTTTAGTGTGCCACATGGCCCATTTGAGTTGTATGGCACGCTAAACAACTACAATCAAGTTGTGTAGCCTCCACACAGCTTGAATGCAGTCATGTAGCCCCCACATGACGGCTCAGTTTTGTGTGGCACCATGCACAACTACATTCAAGTCGTGTGGGGTTGTACATAACTCAAATCTAGTCATGTTCTGTACCACACAACTAAAAGCATTGATAAAAATAATTAAATTCTTGCAAAACCCCAGGGGGGTTGTATACCCCTGTACACAGGTCTAAATGGTTGTGTAAAGGGGTACAAAAATCAAAAATTCCCATGATGGGGGGTATATGCCCCCCCAGGGGTTGCGTGTGTTTGGAAAAACCCTTTGGAGTAGTGTATGGGCCCCACGCGTTGATTGGGTCATGTGGAGCCCTAAACAACTCCAACACATTGTGTGGATCCCTAAACAACTCCCACAGGTTTTGTGGGGCCCTACACAACTCCCACCGGTTTTGTGGGGCCCTACACAGCTCCCACACGACTGGGAGTTGTGAATCTATCATCACCAAAAAAAAAAAAACTGAAAAAAAAAACTGGAAAAAAATTTGAAAAAATAGATCAAAAATTGGGGCCTCTTCTCTAATTCCTGGAACCACATCTTGTACAGGTTGGTTGTTTTTTAATTTGTGTCTTTCTGAGTTGAGATTGGAATGGAGATTGAGAATGAGGAAGGAATTTTTTAAAGGACTATAGATGATGTATGATCTTTTGTGGATTGGTTGAATAACAGCAATGATTTCAAAGGTTGATTTCAAAGAAATGTAAAAGTTCAATGTTGGAGGTTGATTTTGGAGGTTGATTTTGGAGGTAAATGTGAAAGTTCAATATTGGAGGAAAATTTTTGAGGTGAGGGGTTTGGTGTGAAGGCCTGCGGTCTCCTGTCTGCTTTGATTAGAAACTGGACAGGAAACCTGATACAGGTGACCTTTCACACAAAAAAAAAAGCCAAAAATGTTTGCCCTTGATCATCTGGGTTTTGCCCCATGCTTTCCAGCCTTTTCATAATTTTGGCAAGGCATACATGTGCAATGAAAACTCTGGAAAGTTTTCTTGAAACTGATAGCACTATATACCAGTCTTTCAGCCCTCTATCCTGTTTTTGATTTTTTGTACTTGCATGAAAATCTCTAACCCAAATCTACCAAACAAATCAAATCCTTTTTTCCAACACCAGAAGTCATGATCCAGGAAATTTCCTCTCCATCTTCTAGATGTTGGTTGAAAAACCCCATGGCTTCATCTGTTGGGGAGGGAGGTCACTATTCTGTCCATTTTGGGAATCATAATCCTTGGTCTCTGCAAAGCATCAGATTCTGGATCAGGACTAGTTGGCTCAAAGACCACTGGGTTAGGCTTGCTGCTTAGACCACTGCCTCTGTTTGACCAGAGAAATTAATAAAATAATTGTTGTTCAGAGATAAATATTATTACAGAAATGGATTTTCCACCCAAAATTAGGTAGGGTCACTCACTGACCCCACCCTTGAAATCCAACTCCTTATATTTTTAAATAATTAAGGAAAGAAAGACCAAAATACTACGGCTCCACTATTGAGTTTCTTGTCAATTAAATATTTCACACACATTTTCACGTATAGGTTTCACACCTAAAATTCAATCAGAATTGAGGTGTTGTGTATATTTTGGGAGTCACGGGCGGAAATGTGTTTTGTCACAATTCCCGCATGCAGCCATGGCAGCCAATGCACCGCCGCGCGGCTGAGATACAGCCCTGTCACTCCTTCAAGGTGGTGTATGCAGCCCCGGGCCTCTGACAAGTACGCAGCCGTGGGACTATGGGTTGACAGAGTGACAGGCGGCCTGAGAGGCTCAGGTACAGCATAAACATGCTACAACCTACACAGGAACATTCTACATATGTAATAAATGTTTCTGTGGATAGTAGACAGTCTAAAAATACATAATATTATATAAAAATACTTAAATGATCCTTATACCTATTTTTTATTTAATATAATTCAAAGTACCAAGAATGTCAAAAATAAGACAATGGCAACTTCTAAAAATATATTAAAATACTTTAATATACTTTTATGAGAATTTCTAGAGATCAATATCTTTTTGACATACTAAGAAAACTAATGATGTAAAAATATTACATGAATTCCCATGACTTATATTTTTAAGTAATTATCTTAGTAAATAAACTGGAACTCGAAAATAAGGAGTAAAATCAATATCATGACTTTTACTCCAGATATATAATACATAATGAGAACTTACCTGACATCAACATGTCCGTAGAAATTTCTATTTATATAATTATTAAATTACTGGGAACATTTACTAAGGACAATTAATTAAATAATACATAAATAGGACAGATTAGTGTTATTCACACCTCCTAATGTCTATTATAAAGTAGAATAATTCCCATACCCTGAGGAATTAGATGCTACCCGTGCTATAGCACCAAGAACACATGACAGGCTACCCCTGGTTACCCTGCTAGCCTTATTGTCCGTCCCTTTGAGAACCTACAACCCTCAGAAGGACAATATTGGGACACCAAAAGCTATAAATAAAGAGCTCTTTTGAGGATATTGATGGGCAGAGACCCAGTTATATTTATAGCCAGACACCGTGCCAAGATAATCAAGTACTTATAAGAGATAGGTAAGTGATTTTTGGCTAAGTCTGATCAATAGTATCCTTCCTCAACCTCTTTTATATCTATTAAAACTGCTGAACAACCTTATAACCCCAGTATACAGGTTTAACACATCAGTGCACGTCTCAAACAGATACCCAAAGGATTTAATAATATACCAGTGAGTTTTATTATCCTTTCTCTGTCGTGGTAGCTTGGCTACAAGGCCCTGCCACTCCACTGTGTATTTTATATACATATTATCTTTGGGTAAAATATCCTTTAAACTAAAGAGCCCAAAGTAACTAGGACTACGTGTTTTCATACTGAAATCCCTGAAGAGAGGTGTTAAAGATCCCCAATACAATTGTGGCCCCTCTATAAAAATATTTAATAATCAATTTATTCATATTGATTCAAAACAATAAGCCATAACCAAACCACTTAACCTTGCAATAAGCTTAATCCAAATATTTTACGGATTTTTGCTGCATTTATTAAATAATATATTTATTATTTATTCTATCACCTCTGGTAGCTAAAGGATAGCAAGGGTCTTGGCATCCAGGAGGCTGACATTTTTTAATGGCGGGCTTGAAATTGCAGGTGTGGGTTGAAACCCACCATTAAAGAAAATGGTGGGTTTGCTAGATCTGATACACCCTAATAATCATATTTTATTTTAAGAATTTATTCATCCAAAATTTTCATATGAACCTTGGTTAAGAAGATTAGCAGGGAGCATATACAAGAATAGACCTAGTTAGATTACTATTTATTAAAAATTGGGGTGAATGATAATGTGAAAGACGGTCATCCTTGAAATTCTATCTGTTAGAAAAAATACAAATCCAGCTTCTTTGTATACATTTTTTTTAAAAAAATACTAAGAATCAATGATAGTATAAAATATTAATATTTGAATGAAGATAAAATGCTTTAAGGCTTCATTTTCCCTTTTCCAAGTTCAAATTATGGAAAAGAGTTTCCTTCATCTAGACCTTCATCTGAAAATAAATTGGCTCCAAATGAAAATATTAGAATCCTGTTCAATTCCCCTGGGGGAATCTTCCTACCCTCAAAAACTATATTATTAGAAATCAAAAAATTTCCACAATTTATTCCTCATTGATATCCTAGAATTCAGTCAACAAAGGCATGGTTTCCACCAAAAAAACATTGCAGAATTTAAGGCCTGTATGATCAATTGCAAGAGGTTTTAAGTCTCAAAACTCCCCTTTTATAATTTAAATAATTAATTAGTTCTCAATTCTTGTTCCTTTGTAAGAATGAGGCCAATATCTTAATTTATTTTTGTTTTTTTTTTAAATCCAATGTAACAAAAAAGACATCATTTTTTCATGGTTGTTTACTGGAACAGAGGAATTTTTTTTTTGAAAATTTGGAGCTGTCTTACATTCCAAAATCTCTCATTACAGGATACCTACTGACCAAGTGCATTCTGCATCTGAATAATTTATCAGTCCAAATCTTTTCCTTTCCTTGGATTTGAAGTTTCATGTTATTGTCATGTCTACCTCTCAGTAGAAAATTTTCTAAGGTCTTAGTGGCTTATAAAGGTTTGCTGTATCATGAAATGATCAAAAAAAAAAAAAATTCTACATTCATCAATTTTTGTCTACTCATTTTCTCAAAAAATGAGTTCTTTATTTTTTCTCAACTATATCTCAAGAAATTTTATTCTTAGATCATGGTGCTTCATGAATTTTTGTGTGTTTTTCCTACCTACATTCACCTAGATAAAAGTCTGAAATATTGGTGGTTCTTAGAGGAAAGAAGCCAACCTTATTTGAAGTATCCTCCAAGTGATTTCAAGAGAAAAAATAAACTTAAAACTTTATTCTAAGTTAGAACAGAGAATTCAAGATGAATTCAAAAGTTTTATGTTGTAGATAAGTTTTTCTTAATTTACAAGGAAACTGGCACAAGTAAAATTAAGATTTTTTTTGAAGAAAACGTCCAGAATTGATGAAATTAAATAACTGATTAGATATTCAAAATCATTAAAATTAGTAAGCTTGCTTTTCATTTTTTCAAATATCTAATTTTGTGAGAAATTTTTAACTCATTATAATTGCAAATGAGATACATACATGAAAAATAACTCATGGAAAATCAAAGTTTCAAATGATAAAATGTTAATGTATGAATCAAAATTAAACTAAGGTCTTTGTTGAATGCTTGTTTTCTTGGGATGGGATAGTTCCTTCATATATGAAACGTGACATTATATGCATTAACAAACTAAATTCCAAATTAAAGATGTCAACTGGGATGTCTTTGAACTTCAATCCAAAATCTAATTTTTTGTTTATGGTAACAAACACAAAAGAAATGAAGGTGTGAAATTGAATATTAATATGTGAAAATGATTAATAATTAATCAGTAAATTCACATCTATTCCAGAATAACATATTAAATAATTTAAATTAAGGAAAAAATATTCAATACCAATTGAAGAGAGTTCTAAATTTTCAAAGTAGTAGGTGGTCCCTATATTTGTTGGAGATAATGGTCAATAATCTGGAAAGCCCTGAAATTTTTTAGTGTTCTTCAAGTTGGGTATTATTTTTTAAATTATGAAATATTATACTAAAAGAACCACAAGGAGAGGTTTCATGATGCTTGCTAGTAAGAATCCTCAAGGAAGCTCCAGTTGAATCTTTCTCCATTCTCTATTTGAATCTAACTCCATTTTTTAATCAAAGATTTGATGCACAGTCACTCTGCACAATGCACAGTGACTCTGCAGTGGAGCTTGGTCAAAGCTTGACCTTAGCTTGCTGAAAGCTTGACCTGAGCTTGGTCATAGTTTGGGCCTTAGCTCCTTGATGACTCTGTCTAGCAAGTTTTGTCTATATTTTTTTTGGTGAACTGAGCTAAATTTTTACCTGATATTTATTAGGAAATATTTTTATTATTTAGATTAAGCTCAAAGCATGACACCAATGGGTGTTTGGTTTTTTTTTTGTAACAGTTGGTTGGATCTATCCAAGCTTTTGTGGCCCCAGAGTACCTGCAATCAATTGCAAATTTAATTCTGAATTTTTCCATCCAAAAAATCTTTTAAATTTTTCATTTGGGGGTTTGAGCAGTCCTCAAAGGTCCCCAAAACCTAATTTCGGGTCTTTCAGGCTTATGTGGGGCTTTATTCTTCATAAATAAAATATTTTTTTGATGATTGTGGAGAACCTTCCTGAAAGGTTTTCTATTAGCGACTGTGCTTAAATCTCTTTTGTTGTAGAGTGATGTGAGTGGTCACCAATATTTTGCCCTCCATCATCTTCACCCCTGCAACTGCCCTCGAGTCTCTGATCATCTGCGGGTTGTGACCCGGTGCCGGCCCCATGGAGTTTGACTCGCTGCGGCTGCTGATGCGCTCCAGCAGATGTTCGTCGCGCAGTCTGGCTGCGTTTTCCCCTGCCTGCTGGGCCAATGGGCCAATGGGCTGGTTGGTGGCCGGCAGCAAGATTTTTCCATCAGCCTCGCCACCGCCAAGAGGGGCACTGCCCAGTCTGCACTCAACCAAGCTCCAGTCTACGTGGACCTCTCTAGTCGACTCCAACTAATTCACACCAGCCTCCTCGTCGATCTACCTCGCTTTCTTCTTTCCTCCTCGTCCTCAGCTCAACAGCTACAAGATGAACTTTGCTCCTTACGCTCCCCCACCCGATGAGCGCCGAAAGACGAATTCCAGCGCTGGCAGTTCGAAACCCGAAAGCACTCCCAACTGGCAGTCCAAGCCCAACCCTAGCACAAATCTATGGAGCTCATACCAACATGGTGGGGCAGTCGTCGATCCAACTGGAATATTATCGCAGTCATCTCATCAACAACCAAGTTCTTTTCCAACTCAAGCGACCGCCAATACAACAAACTCATATTCTCGGAATCTTGCCCAAGAGGCAATCCCCGGTCCTGATCTTCGAAGGGGTACCCTAAAAACCTACCTGAACGCAGAGGCCTACGAGACAAGGCTGGGGTGAGTAGGACACCAGCTGGATGAGTGCTCTGATCGTAACTGATGATGAGCTGATGTATGCTAGTTAAACGCTTTGATACAGTTGGAGAGTGGATCTCCTTTCTGGGTTGGCCTATTTGACTCCTCTCATGGGTTTTATCATTTTGGTTATCGAGACGAAGAACGATTACGTACGGATCCACGCCTACCAGTCTCTCCTGGCGGCCATTCCACTCGGAATTCTGCATTTCCTATTTCTCTCCAGTCACTTCTTTCAATCGCTCTTGTTATTCCTTGACCTTGGTCTCTACGCTTGGATGGGGTCAGTCGATCTCTGTGTACTGAAGCATAGTCCTGGTTTGCTAATATTCTTAAAAGTACATACTTACAACTCCACGCACCCAACTCATCCTTCCTAACCCTGGCTCGACTCCTGATAATCTCGGTCAGATATCAAGCATATCGTTCGGCCGAAGTACTCGAGAGGAACCTCCTACCCATCATCGGACCTGTAGCAGAACAATGGACGGCGGAGGAATAATTATACCTGGATAATCAAATATGGCACCCCAGTTCTCGCACTCGACTCCATCACAGGCATGCTCCCTTCTCAAAAAACTATGTCATCCTGGAACCTATGGTTTCTCTGGAAAGCTTCATGCATTTCACCTGGCCGTTGTTGAAAAATTTAATCGTTTTAGGACACTTGACCGTCTGCTTCACTTTCCAAAAAAAAGGGGGGGGAGCTCAGGAAATGTCTGGAACAAGAGAATCTCTACGATTTTGGATGCAAAATGATCGATGACGTCATATCGGTCGTTTTGTTTACAACGTAACGCCCGGCCCGGAGGAAGACAAAGTCACTATCTGCCAAACAATTTACCAACAAATTCGTAAATGGTTTATTGCTTTTCTTAGGTCAGCAAACAATACGCCTTCGATACCACAAGAGGGCTCACCAGCATTAAGCTTGAAAAGCAAAACCAAGAAGTTCAAGTGTATTTGTTTTTTTCTCGCTCTCCCCCGTGCATTGTTCGACTACTAATCAATCTAGTTCACATTTTATTTGCTCACCCTTTGGCATGTAACATTGCTTGTTTCCTTATGGCACCTCCTCTTTCTCATTTCTTCCATCTTTTCGACCCAATGGAAAGAAGATAGATTTCATCCGTCAAGAACAAATTTAGAATGTATTAATTTACTAGGTATGGCCCAATGTCGATATGTTCATCAGACCAGCTCTGCTACTATCCTTTTCGTTATTAATACTCTTCGAAGCATATGCTGGTGGGAACAATCGACCGCCTAAATGAATCGCAAACAACAGCGACAGGTGTGGGAATGAACCAACGGCCTCTTCAGATTACTATAAGACATTTTTGGAAAGAAAGAATTTTGATGAAAATAAAAATAAAAGGATTCAGAATCTAAAGCTTGAGAAAATTTTCAAGGAAAATTTGGAATTCCAAGTTTGAGTTTGAGAGGATATGAAAGTTTTGAAAGGCTTAATTAAAGGATTTTTGCAAAGATATGAATGAGCTAAAAGAAAAGTGAAAGATTTTTAAAGAATTGATTCAATGATTGGTTATATGAGTTTTCGTAATTTTATTCTTTGTTGAATAGTTCTTTTTTGAAAAAAAAGAAAATTATATAATAAATGAATTTGGGAATTTACAATGGTTTTTAAATGTTTGTAAATGTTAATGAATGAAGAGCTAAATGGAAGAAAATTTGATAGTTAGAAATGGGCTGCGATAAATTTGCAACCCTACACAACCCATACAAAACTCAAAATGGGTTGTGTGGGACAGATCACAACCCATTCAAGTTGTGTATGGGGTCCCGTGACCAACAGAGTTGTGAGAAGAGTTCATGACTAAGATTGGTTGTGAGCCATGCCACACAAGCCATTTTGAGTTGTGGACTGCCATTCCCAACATGTTCACAACTCCAGGGTTGCAAGTCAAAAACATATAAAATAAAAAGAAATAATGAACTAAAACAAAAAAAATAAAAACATCAAAAAATGAGTAGAAAGGAGAAAAAAAAAGAAGAAGAGAAAAGAAAGAAAAGAAAAAAAAGAAGAAAAAGAAAAAGGAAAGAAAAAAAAGAAAAAAAAAGAAAAAAAGAAAAAAAAAGAAAAAAAAGAAAAAAAAGAAAAAAAAGAAAAAAAAGAAAAAAAAAGAAAAAAAAGAAAAAAAAGAAAAAAAAGAAAAAAAAGAAAAAAAAGAAAAAAAAAGAAAAAAAAGAAAAAAAAGAAAAAAAAGAAAAAAAAGAAAAAAAAGAAAAAAAAGAAAAAAAAGAAAAAAAAGAAAAAAAAGAAAAAAAAGAAAAAAAAGAAAAAAAGAAAAAAAAGAAAAGAAAGAAAAAAAGAAAAGAAAGAAAAGAAAGAAAAGAAAAAGAAAAAAAGAAAAAGAAAAAGAAAAAGAAGAAAAAGAAAAAGAAAAAGAAAAAGAAGAAAAATAAAAAACTAAAAAAAAGAAAAAAAAGAAAAAAAAGAAAAAAAAGAAAAAAAAGAAAAAAAAGAAAAAAAAGAAAAAAAAGAAAAAAAAGAAAAAAAAGAAAAAAAAGAAAAAAAAGAAAAAAAAGAAAAAAAAGAAAAAAAAGAAAAAAAAGAAAAAAAAGAAAAAAAAGAAAAAAAAGAAAAAAAAGAAAAAAAAGAAAAAAAAGAAAAAAAAGAAAAAAAAGAAAAAAAAGAAAAAAAAGAAAAAAAAGAAAAAAAAGAAAAAAAAGAAAAAAAAGAAAAAAAAGAAAAAAAAGAAAAAAAAGAAAAAAAAGAAAAAAAAGAAAAAAAAGAAAAAAAAGAAAAAAAAGAAAAAAAAAGAAAAAAAAGAAAAAAAAGAAAAAAAAGAAAAAAAAGAAAAAAAAAGAAAAAAAAGAAAAAAAAAGAAAAAAAAGAAAAAAATGAAAAAAAAAGAAAAAAATGAAAAAAATGAAAAAAATGAAAAAAATGAAAAAAATGAAAAAAATGAAAAAAATGAAAAAAATGAAAAAAATGAAAAAAATGAAAAAAATGAAAAAAATGAAAAAAATGAAAAAAATGAAAAAAATGAAAAAAAATTAAAAAGAAAAAGAAAAAAAAATGAAAAAAATGAAAAAAATGAAAAAAAAGAAAAAAAAGAAAAAAAAAGAAAAAAAGAAAAAAAAGAAAAAAAGAAAAAAAAGAAAAAAAAGAAAAAAAAGAAAAAAAAGAAAAAAAAGAAAAAAAAGAAAAAAAAGAAAAAAAAGAAAAAAAAGAAAAAAAAGAAAAAAAAGAAAAAAAAGAAAAAAAAGAAAAAAAGAAAAAAAAGAGAAATAAGAGAAATAAGAAAAAAAAGAAAAAAAGAAAAAAAAAGAGAAATAAGAGAAATAAGAAAAAAAGGGCCAATGTTAAATTTGCAACCTCACAAACATCCCTCACAACCTAAAAAGGGTTGCATTGCACAAATTGGGACCCACTTTAACAGCCCTTGCAACCTGTTGCAGTTGTGAACATCCGTTTGCAACTGAGCCAAGTTGGGAACAGCCGCTGACAAGGCAATTTGGAGTTGTGAGTGGATGTTCACAACCCATTTGCAGAAAAAAAAATGAAAATGAAAATTCAATAAAAAAAAGAGGGTAATGTTAAATTCATGGCTCATTGAGCCGTGCACATGGTTTAAAATGGGCCGTGTGGCACGCCACACAGTCCAATTTGAGCTGAGTAAAACCCCCCACGGCTCAAGGAGTTGTGCGGCCCACCCAGCCTGGTCCACCACCATGTGGAGTTGTACACCACCCAAATGTAGTTGTGTGGCATCCCACACGGCACCTGACTGCAGTGAGCAAAAAAAAAAAGAAAAAGGAATGAAAGGGTGCTAACACAACCAATAAACTAAATAAACCCTTCAAAAAAACAGAAATCAACCAAAAAATCAAAGAATGTTCATTTTTTGGTTAAAAAAAACAAATAAATAAATAAATAAATCTAAATAAAAAAACTGGTACTATCCAATGGACTAGCCCTAAAGTAAAAAGACCCAAAAAACACAAGTAACTGGACTAGCCCTAAACTAAAAACACCAAAGAAAAAGACAAGTAACTTGACAAGCCCTAAAGTAAAAACACCAAAAAAGAAGACAAGTAACTTGACAAGCCCTAAAGTAAAAACACCAAAAAAAATACAAGTAACTTGACAAGCCCTAAAGTAAGTTAAACTTGACTAGCCCTAAAGTAAAAGGGCCCCAAAATTAAAAAAGTCTTTTGACCAGCCCTAAAGTAAAAGTGCCCAAAAAAATACAAGTCTTTTGACCAGCCCAAAAGTAAAAACACCAAAAAAAAAACAAGTTCAACTTGTGTTAAGCTGATCCCATCCCAAGCTTAACATAAGTTAAGCTTGTGATGGAATCAGCCCAACACAGCTTGAACTGACTTACCATTAAACTCTCATTCAAAACACTCAATATAATGATGTTAACTCAAAACACTCCACATAATGATGTTCAAAATGTGATAACCCTTTATATTAATAGAACTTGTTAGCTGCATTAGAATTACAATTTATATGAAAACCAATGATGAAATGAATTCAAATTCTATAATCTCTCTAATCTAGAATACATATGCAGTTGATCTTTTAAATGATCAACGCAACCAGAGGCTTTTTTAGAAATCAAGGAACATGGTTTTGCTACAATGGGCAGGATTGGAATCATTTCTCCTTCAAGTACTAATAGAAACCAGTGGTTATTGTTTACAAAGGAAATAAAAATTGGATCTTATTGATCAGTAACACCATTTTTCATTGGAGTATAAGTATCACATCACACCAATGAAATGAAAAGTATATGTTTGGAATATGTGTCTGCTATGATTTGACCCATGTCTAATCTAGCCAGCCATTTTGAGGAGGGAATATTTTCATTGATGTCTCCAACATCAAGTCTTTTTTTAATCTTTTCAACCTCCTTTGCACCACCAAGAATCTTAATGTAGCATGCTTTATGTTTCTCTAATGTTTCAATTATTTCCTTCCTAACTCTAAACCAACCATGTTCTTCATAACCAAGAGATTTAGCAATTAATCTAAATCCACAATTCCCATCTCCAATTGGATACCAAACCTCACCCAAGAACTTATGGAATTTCTTGGGTATTTGATTGAGGTATTTCACGCTTGGTTCCTATCATGAAAACTAACTTAGTACTCATTTCTTTAATTAGACCAATTAAATGAATACTCACCAAAGATGAGCTTCTGGTTGAGCTTTGCTGCACTTTCTCTTCCTCTGAAGAGGATTCTGATTCCAAATTAATTGATCCTGATTCACTTTCAGTCTCTTCCCCTGAACTATGAAATTCAGATTCAGATTCTGCAAACTTTGACTAACAATTAATCATTAGCTAGTAACTAAGTTCATTAAACCAAAAAAAAAAAAATGAACATATCCCAAAAGAAAAGACTTACAATATTTTGTCTTTTCTTGTTTGGAGCCCTTCTAGTCCTTTTTGCCCCCTTGAGTTGTTTTTCAACAAGATCAAACCAAGATGGTTCTTGCCTCTTATCTGTCAATTTTGGCCTGCCCCTACTTGATTGTAAGACTTTAGGTTCAAGTCTTGGCTTCAATTGATATTTTGTAATCTTCTGAATGATATACTTTGATAGGCTGCTTTGCTCATGATCTGGCAATTCCAAGATCATTGCATTCACTTTTTCACGTACCTGAGGAATGCTTAGCATTTCATTGACATTGCACTTGAAAAATTCAAAAGGATCAATCATTAGTGAATTAGGAATCATTAAACAAAAGGCATTAATCACACAGTGATTTGAAAAATCCAACTTAAGCCAACTTACAGAACTAGAACTGCAAGGGTCATGGTCCAACCTCCACTGAGGATGAACATCTTTTGGTACCACAGGGGCAAACCCATAGTCTTGAAATATTACTTGGTGCACACTTTTCCATCATGATCATGTTTGAACTTCTTAAATTGTTCCCTAAAAAGATAAATTGCCTCTAAAGAAAATTTGTAACCCAATGGTAACAGTTCAGGAGGAAGAACTGTCCCTAACTTAATTTGAGAGTTATAAAGTGATGCATGAACTGATTTAATTTGATTCAAAACTTTTCTGTAAAGGCTTTTCCAAACATCCAACAGGTTTCCCAAAGAGTTTGCAAGTAATCCTTTGAGAGTTGCATGGGCCCCTTCAACCCAAGCTGTTTTTTTGTTTCCAAAATCTGGTTTTATACAAGTCCACGCTGTTACAAACATCTCTTTAATAGGGAAAATGTTATTTTCCATAGACTTGAGTAAATCCTCATAGTCTTTCAAGAAACACTATACAAGTTAAAAGTTCAGAACCCAAAACTAGGAAGAATAAGAAGCAGTGATTTGGACCTACTCTGATTTTGGCATCAACCTCCACCTCCTCCTTGGTCTTTGAGGCGCCATACTTTTCCCACAGATTCATAAAGCTTTTCCATGCTTCAACTTCATTAACAAAGCGCACTTTACAGTTTGATTGTATGTTTTTAGACAAGTTCCAAGTGCAACATTGTCTTGATGACTCAGGGAAACTAGATTCAATAGCACAAATCAGAGCTTTTTCAGGGTCCTTCACAAAGACTTTTGGAAGTCTCTCAGGATCATAAGCCAACTCCTTTAATGCATTTAAAGACCAACTGTAGAACTCAAACGTTTTTTTTTTTATAAAAACAAGAGCTTTTGTGAAAGTTTTGCAATTGGCTTTCATTCCTACAACATGCAATAGTGGGGTTTTGTACTTATTTGTCTTATAAGTACAATCTAACATAGCAATATGGTGGAATTGTTTTGAAAGCTTTACTGCCTCTGGATGTGCTAAGTACAGGGCCTCCAAGTGACCCTCTCAACTGAACTTTGACTGGTGAATCCAACTTGTTTCTTCAAGCTGTTCATAGAGTACCTCCATAACACTTTTTCCCTTTAGTTCTGCAAGCGTGACCTTCCGCTTAGTGTTATAGATTGTTTGGTCATCAACAAAATCCTGCCCATCAATCTTGCTCAATTTTCTCTTCAGTTGTAACGTATTGAGCCCATCATTCATTCCTTCTACTAGATTTTCTAAGGCCACCCTCAAGATTCTCCTCAGTTGAGGATGCACAGAGGGATTTTCAGATGGTTGATGGTTATGTTGAGTTTCTTTTTAGGAGAGGGGCCACAAGGGGTCTGCCTTTGTGTGGCTTGCATGGATTGAAAACTTGCACCCAAACTTCCTTGTGTGAGTTTGTCTAGGCCATTTGGTAAGAAGATTTTCTGAATAGGAACCATGTCTACCACAGGCTAAATCCAAATATTTGTCACGCTTTGAGTTGAAAACTGTTAAAGCATAACCATGCTTCATTTCCCATGTTTGACAATAGTTTTGTGCCTCTTCCCTAGTAGGAAAAGCTCTCAAGGGAGGTGGTTCAAGTGGATCTGCCATAGTTACATAGTTATATTGAGGGCATGCACTCCATCAGTTTCAATTAAATTAAATATGGCAAAGACCAGTAACATAAAATGTTACTCACCACCAGAGGTCATGTCCATTTGTGAATCATTTTGTTCCTCAATTATCACCCTTGATGAGGATGCAATCGGAGATTCCAATGTTTCATTACCCAAATCCTTTTTTTCTTTTCCCAAAGCTTTGTTGATGGCACTATCAATGTAGACCCTCCACACAGCCATTTCAGAAGAAGGAGGGCTTGCCACTGTTCCCATGCAAAAAAATGCAATGTTATACTTCAGTATTCAACCCAACTTTCAATTGATCAGACAAATTTTGCTCACTTTTGAGTTGAGAAAGAATTGTTTGCAGAATTTTATATGATTTATGATTTCAGTTTTCACTTTAATTTCACTTTGGTTTCACTTTAATGTCTCTTTGGGATTTCTAGGTGTGGAACAACATTCCCAAAAAGTATGTGTTGATCCCAAATTTGGGTTGACAGAACCCAAGCGTGGTCCAGAGGGTGCCCAAAATTCTGGCACAACTTCCAGGGGTTACACGGCTCCTACACAACCCCCCGGGGTTGCGCGTGTTTGAAACGGCCCTTTGTAGTCGTGTTTGGGCCCCCACGGCTCATTTGAGTCGTGTAGGGCCCTACAAAGCTACCACATGGTTGGAGCCATGAATTTAAAATCACCCAAAAAAGAAGAGAAATTGAAAAAAAATATATATAAATAAATAAAAATAATTAAAAATTAATAAATATGAATAAAAATAAGGCCTAAATTGAAATTAATGAATATGAATAAAAATAAGGCCAGAAATAAACAAAAATAAATTCAAATAAATAAAAACAAATAATAAGAAATAAAAAGAAAAATATAAAAAAAATATAAAAAAAATATAAAAAAATATAAAAAAATATAAAAAAATATAAAAAAATATTAAAAAATATTAAAAAATATTAAAAAATATTAAAAAATATTAAAAAATATAAAAAGATATAAAAAAATATAAAAAAATATAAAAAAATATAAAAAAATATAAAAAAATGTAAATAAATAAAAATAAAGCTTCTATGGAGCAGTCCTAAAGTATAAGGGCCAAAAGATACAAGTTCAACTTGACAAACCCTAAAGTAAAAACACCAAAAAAAGACAAGTAAATTGACAAGCCCTAAAGCAAAAACACCAAAAAAACAAAAAGTTCAACCTGTTTTAAGCTGATCTCATCACAAGAAGTAAAAATACTCCTTATTATGGGATCAGACCAACACAATTAGAACTGAATTACTAAAAACATCTCATTGAAAACACTCATCATAATGATGTTAACTAAAAAAAATCAACATAATGATGTTCAAAATGTGATAACCCTTTATATCAATAGAATTACAAGAGCAGCATCAGAACCCAAACCCAAAGGATGAAATTAAAATGATTTCCATAAATTAGAATACAACTCAAGTTGATCTTTGAGGTGATCAACCAAAAAAGAGGCTTTTTTTGGAAATTGTGGAACATGGTTTGGAAACTATGAGCAAGATTGGAATCACATCTCCCTTAAGTACAAGCTGGACCCAATGGCTATTGTTAACAAAGCAGATGAACATAGGATCTGATTTTTCTTTTAAACCCATTTTCATGGGATTATAAGTGCAGAATGTATCCAATGGAATGAAACAGATTGGTCTTCCATACGTATCTGCTATTATTTGAACCATATCTAACTTTCAAAGGCATTTTTAAGAGGGAATACTTTCATTGATATCATTAACATCAAGTCTTTTTTCTATCTTTTCAACATCTTTACTTACAACAAGGATCTTAGCATAGCACCTCTAAAGTTTCCTTCATGTTTCAAGCATTTATTTTCTTACTTGAAACCATCCATGCACAACATACCCAAGTGATTTAGGAATGACTCTGAATCCACAGTTTTTATCACCCACCAGATCCCAACCCCCCCCCCACAAGAACTTATGTAAGTTCTCAGGTGTTTGATTGAGTTAATGCACTTCCTAAAATTGAAAATTAGTTAGCCAAAATTCTAATCTCATTGAAGGAATCACCACTCACCAAAGATGAGCTTCTGTTTGACTCCTCCATTTTGTCTGCTTCATCCTTTGAAAAGGAATCTGATTCTAATGGCACCAAACCCAATGAACTTTAAGTCTCTTCCACTGAACTATGAAATTCAGATGAAGAGCCATCCTAGCCCTACACAAATAATTTTCCCATCAGTTTATTAAGCCATAAAAATGACAATTTATCTAAATAAAAGACTTACTATCTTTGGTCTTTCTGGTCCCCTTTCAGCTGTTTCTTCAGTCTTTTCCTCTGAACTATGAGATTCAGATGAAGATTGATCCTTGCACTACAGAAATCATTTTCCCATTGGTTCATTAAACCATAAAAATGAAAATTTCTCACTCAAAATAAAAGAATTACTGTCTTTGTTCTGTTGGGTCCCCTTTAAACCATTTTTTCCTTCTTGATTTGTCTTTGAATTTTGAAAGCTCACAAGGGGTTGCTTTCAATTTTGGTTGAATGCAGATCCACCTTAACACCTTTGAATCAAGCCTTGGCTTTGCAATTGAAGCCACTGTATTTGTGAGAATTGACCTTTGGATCTCCAAAATAACTTCTTTAGGTTGTTCCCTATAGATGGAATTCCACTTGTTAATCATTTGAGATTCTTCATCAAGCCCTGGATCTGTTTCAAAATATCATAAACCAACAGAATGATCAATTTTTGAATCCAAAAATTAATCTGTCAATCTAATAATTAATCTGTCAATATAATAATTAATCTGTAAATCCAATAATTAATCTTTCAATCCAATAATTAATCCGTCAATCCAATAATTCACCTGTAAATCCAATAATTAATCTGTCAATCCAATAATTAATCTTTGAATCTAATAATTGGTACCCTTCAAAAAACCCCACTTACTTCATTGGAAGGTTCATAGTCTAACTGCCACTGAGGATGAACATCCTCAGGCACAATGGATCCTCTTGATTCTATCACTATCAGTTTCAAGAAAACTGTCTGGTGTTTTTGTCCCGCATTTCCGGCCGGCCAATTCCGGCCTGCCCAAACATTGAAATGGCTGGACAGCCTGGGGCAAAACCTGGACACGCTTGCAAAATTGTTTGCTCAATTTTTCAAGTGACAGATCTTTTGAGTTACTGAAAGAAAACTTGATTGATATTGATCAAAGAGGGCTAAGCCAGAAGAGTCATCAGTTAGGAAACAACCAAAAAGGAAATGAAGAAAAAGAAGAAAGAGAATGAAGGTAACAAACATCTAGCACGAGACAGCTGTGGCGAGTGGTAGTTGATTTGATTGGAAGAGACACAATGGAATAAAAGAACAGCAGGATTGGAATGACTTTGAAGAAGAAAGAGAAGCTGAGGGTTAGGTTTGAAATGTATTGAAGAGTTGGCAATGGACAAAGGTCTTACCAGTCAGTCCAGGATTGGAGAGTGAGTTTCAAAGCGTCGGAATTGAAATGATAAAAGGCAAAAGAAAGGTAACAGAAGGAATAAAGAAAAGAGAAAAGGAGCAAAGAAAGATAAAAAGAAAATGAAGAAAGATCAAGGTACAATTGGGTGCTGAGTGATGATCTTGATAGTTGAGGTGATGATGTTGAGAGTTGAGGTGATGAGTTCATGGAGTTTGCTGATTGTTGTACTTGGTGAAATCTAAGAGGAGTTAGGATCCCTGGGGAGGCGCGCAGTGATTGGTGAAAGGTGGTAGTGAGTTTGGGGTGAGAAGTATCATGAAAGAGGAGCACGGAAGAGGGATTTTATTTGACACCCCCCGTGACTTGTAAGACTGGAATTGGAGCCATAAAGGTGGGGTCTATGAGCTGAAGGAGAGAGGAAAGAGAAGAGAGGGGAAGAGCTTTTGTGAGTCCGTTGGCTTTCATGTCAGAAGCTGGAATCAGTTTGATGATTAAATTCCCAAGATTGAGTTCTTTGCAAAGATCCTTGGTCTTGATGTCAATATGGTGTATTTTTGAGTTACACCCAAACTTCTTAAGTTTATTGTCTAGACCTTTGTTTTCTATAAAATGAAGACTGGGAGCAGCATTTTTCTTCCAGAGCTCAGCCACCAGGTGTCGCATCCATATGGCTTCCAAGAAAGAGTTGGTGAGAGGATTCAATTTGGCTTCTGTTGTCGAGTGAGTTACATTGTGTTGTCAATAACTGCTCCAAGAAATTAGAGAGTTGAAAAGTAGGGAGAGATGGCCGGATTGAGAGCGTCTTGTTTCCAAGTTGTCGCTCCAAGTAGCCTCTCTGTAACATTCAATTTGAGTGTTGGAGTTGTTTATTTGCAAAGTGAGTTTCAAATTTTTTGTGGAGTGTAGATATTTCCAGCATCTCTTGACTTCCCTTCAGTGACTGATGCCTGGTGTTTTGAAGAATTGAGCAAGACTGGAAACCGCAAAGCTGAGATCCGGAAAAGTGAGACAAGCAATGTAGTTGATGAGGAAGACGGCGGATCAATAGTTTATGTTGAGCGACTTGAATTCTTCATGCTCCTCATCAGAGGCTGGCGTGAGGTTGAGTTTTGCAGAGAGAGGGATTGAAGATGGTTTGCAGTCGGTCATTTTTAATTCTTCCAATCCATGTTCTATGTGTTTGGGTTGCGAAAGAAGTATCTTGCTGCCAACTCGTTTGTATTTCATACCCAATATAGTATTAGGATTGTGGTGACTGGAGTTGGGGAATCTTTTGAGGAATTTGTTTTGAAAATTGTTTACAGGACCAACAAGTATAAGGTTGTCAACATGAAAGAAAAGAATGGAGTTTGAATCGCGGTGAATATATAAGCAAGGGTCAGATATTGATTCATGGAACCCTTGTTCTTGAATCCAAGAGGTGAGAGTGTGAAACCAGTTGGACGGAGCTTGTTTTAGACCATAGAGGGATTTTCTTAAGATAAGAAACTCCAACTTCCTTTTGGAGCCTTTAGGTCTTCTAATGATGACCTTTTCAGTTAGCGGAGCATGAATAAATGCACTTTTTACATTGAATTGAGTGATGGGATGAGAATGGAAAAAACCAAATAGAAGAGCAATTTGCAGGGAAGCAGCTTTACCGGTTGGAGAAAAGGTGTCTTGATAATCCAATCTGTAAATCTGATCAAATCCTTGAACGCAAAGTCGACTCTTGTAGATGAGAGGGTCGCCGTGACAATTATCTTTGATACAATACACCCAGGTAGTGTTTAGAGGATTCTTGGGCTTGGGACCGTCATAATTGTCCCATACCTTGAGTGTTTTGATCCCATTGAGTTCCTTGTCCATGGAGGCTTCCCAGTTGAGAGATTCTGAGCATTTTTTTGCTTGTTCAAATGTCGTTGGTACGTAGTAGTGATGGTAACTTTATTGTTTAGGAGGATTCAGAGTCAATCAGTCTTGGAGGGAGTAGTTAGGAATGAGTTGTTGGGTTAAATCTTTGGAGATGTCCAAATTGGAGTCAATTGGTTGGCCATCATTGTTGTCAATAGTACAAGTAGAAGGAGAAAAAAGAGGAGTAGAATCTTCAGATGATCCAACAGATTCATTTGAGGCGTCAGCCGCGGTAGGAGCATTTGAGGCAGTCAATGGCAGATCATTGTTGAATTTGATCTGTGTTGAGATTTTAATCCCTGTTGAGGGAAAAATACTCATTATAAAAAATTGATTCTATTACCAATTGAAAGAGAAGACAATTTGGACCATGATGGAAAAAAGAATCAACTCAATATGTTGAGTAATAATAAAGTTATGAAAGATTAAGTATCTGTGAAATATGTCACAGAAGTATCAACATAGCCCAGTAACCACAGTACATCATACTAATGAAGAAAAGAAGAGATAGTATGAAATGTATAAATAAAACAATTAAAAGAAAACCTTATGTATTTAATTCTGAAATGTCCTATACAGATAAGAATAGCAAGGACTATCAGAGAAAATGAACATTTCAAGTTCATTTGCACCCTTGGTAAAACAAAGAAACCAAGCAGAAAAGAATGTTTCATTCCTTCCCTCTTAGATTGTACATAGTCATATTGATGAGGGAGATTTTGTCTATAAAAGACCCCCTCTACCCAGTTGTATTTCCATCCATCAATTGATTCATTCATTCATTCACATCCATCCTTTTGAATCTATTTAATAAACCATTATAAATAAATCTTATTAATTTTATCTACTGACTATCATTGCTATCACCAATAATATGAAGGGAATTTTCTGTTGGAGGAGGATCTGGATCATTCTTTTTGTCAAGGATTTTGTCTTCAGTATATTGACGTGCTTTGAGCAAACAATGGAGCTGTCAGGTTTCATTAGGCAATAGGACAGAAAGTTGGGGTTATGACCCACAAGGTTACCCAGAAGCCCTCGATCCTTAAAATTTTTGCTGCAATTAATTTGGTTGTCCAGATAGACTACCTTCAACCCAATGGGTTGGAAATAGCTGGTAGGGAGAGTTTTGCCAATAAAGGCTTGATAAGGAGAGGGAGCGTTGGGAGTTTTTGGAATGTGATTGAGGGCAAGAAAGGCCAACTTGGCCACTTCAGCCCATAGATAGAGCGGAAGTTTGGAGCCTTGAAGAATGGCTCTGATGGATTATGTGAGCGTGCAATTAGCTATTTTGACCTTTCTGTTGTGTTTGTGGTGGTAAGGTTCTGAAATCAGATGCTGAATAGAGTTAGTTTTAAAGAAATCTTTAAGTTTGGATGAAGAAAATTCCCCGCCTCCATCAGTGCAAATAGTGGCGGGAAAACAGTTTTGCTTTTGTTTTTTGTGGTTTAAGATTATTTTGAGTTGTTGACAAGCATTGGATTTTTGTTGAAGAGGTATTGCCAAGATGTATCCAGAGAAATTGTCCACAATTGACATAATGTAATTCATGTCATTCCAAGATGAGGGGATGATTGGACCAATCAGGTCAATATGAAGTTGTTCAAAGGGCTTAGAGGAAGAAGTCAAGGTATTTTTGAAAGGGGTTTTGGAGATCTTTGAGAATACGCAGTCCTCGCATTGGAAACAAGAGATAGCTTTAGACAAGAGTGAAGGAAATAGGTTTTTAAGGCAATATGGAATTGCGTGTCCAAAGGATTGGTGAAGGCAAGTAATGTCACTGGGATCCGGATTTTTGATTGCAATGTGGCAGAATTTGTGGTTTTTGCCGACACAAGAGGGAGGATTGAGGATGAACAGATTTTCTTGAATGAACCTGGAGAAGGCCAGTTGTGAATTTACAGAGAGTGAGAATTGATTTGAGGAAGAGGTGAGTTGACAGTTCTTCTTTGTGATTAATACACCCGGACTGATGAGGTTCACAACAAGGTTGGGAACAAAGAAGCAATTTGAGGGTGAGATTACTGAATTTTTCCAAGAGAGTCTGACAGTACCCTTCCCCTTGATCTGAAGCTTCGCGCCTTCCTTTTCAGTGCTGATAAAATCTTCACCAGGAAGTTCTTTGAGTTGGCAAAAGAACTCAGGAGAGTTAAACATGTGACAAGATGCACCAGAGTCAAGGATAATTTGATTTTGAGGATTGATCTCCTTGATCCAAGTAGTAAGAAGATTCACGTAGTGGGCTACCTCTTTGGTTTTTGAATTTGAGTTGAGAGAAGCTCTCCCGCAAGCTTGCAATTCCTTCCACCATTTGGGAGCTAAGTGTTTGTGAAGATGCCAGCATTTATTGGCTGGGTGATCTGGCAACATGGGATTGTGGAATCCTTTCTTGCATCTTTGCTCAGAAGGTACGGGTTTCTTGGGAATTTGAGAAGATATAAGAGCAGTGTTGCTGATTTTGATTTCCTTGGATTTGACTCTGGTTTTGTTATTGAGTTGGATGAGGTGATTCAGAACAAGATCCATCATGACTGTCTTGTCCAAGTGCATTATTTGTTGAAAAAGAGAGTGGAGGTGAGGAGGAAATTTGAAAAGGATAAGATAGGACAGAATATTGTTGGGAAGATTGATTCCAAAGTCTATCATTTTCTTCAACAAGATTTTTGTTTGTGTAATGAAGGGATTAATTGCATTGGGTTTGAATTGATGGTAGGGGAACTCGTTGAAGACACACCCTCGATTGGCAGTTTGGGATGAGGCAAATTGTTCTTTGATTGTTTGCCAGAGAAGCCGGGCGGAGGAGATGTTTGTAGGATTGACAACATTATTGTGCATCACGGAGTCCATTTGAGAGAGCAGAATCAACCAAGTTTCCATGTTATCAACAGCATTAAGAATTTTGGAATTGTCTTCAAGTGCCTCCTTGATTCCCTGAGCTTGAGTAGCATAGTCATCTTGTCCTTCCAAATAGAGTAGTTTTTGTCGGTCAGAATTGGTACGGCCTCCAATGAAGCCTTGAGAATTATTTGGAAAAAGCCGTTGTTGCTTAATCCTTCCATTGGATTGATTACATTAGTCGGATTGATTTTGGCTTTTAACTGTTTTGAGTTACTGAAAGAAAACTTGATTGATATTGATCAAAGAGGGCTAAGCCGGAAGAGTCATCAGTTAGGAAACAACCAAAAAGGAAATGAAGAAAAAGAAGAAAGAGAATGAAGATAACAAACATCTAGCACAAGACAGCTGTGGCAAGTGGTAGTTGAGTTGATTGGAAGAGACACAATGGAATAAAAGAACAGCACAATTGGAATGACTTTGAAGAAGAAAGAGAAGCTGAGGGTTAGGTTTGACATTTATTGAAGAGTTTGGAATGGATGAAGGTCTTACAAGTCAGTCCAGGATTGGAGAGTGATTTGTGAAGCGTTGGAATTGAAATGATAACAGGCAAAATAAAGGTAACAGAAGGAATAAAGAAAAGAGAAAAGGAGCAAAGAGAGATAAAAAGAAAAAGAAGAAAGATTGAGGTACAATTGGGTGCCAAGTGACGATCTTGAGAGTCAAGGTGATGATGTTGAGAGTTGAGGTGTTGATGTTGAGAGTTGAGGTGATGAGTTCATGGAGTTTGCTGAATTTTGTACGTGGTGAAATCTAAGAGGAGTTAGGATCCCCAGGGAGGCTTGAGGGGATTGGTGAAAGGTGGTAGTGAGTTTGGGGTGAGAAGTATCACAACAGAGCAGCGCGGAAGAGGGATTTTATTTGACAAGATCACCTGTATTGGGTTTCTTGTGCGGGTTTTGCCCAAAACGGACAGGAGACCGCGCAGGCCTTCAGACCACACCCCTCACCTCCAAAATCAACCTCCAACATTGAACTTCAACATCAACCTGCAACATTGTTGTGGTAAGTCAGTACTCTCTTATTTCATATTTTCCTAACTGGAAATATCATCAACCATGCTAGCTCTTATCTTCAAATTACTTAATTCCTTTTTTTCCCTCAAGTTTTTTCTTTCAATTTCTTTCTTTTTTTGTTTGCTTTACTTGATCATGTAAATTACCTAAGTAACGATTTTCCTGTGCTTAATCTAGGCAAGAGAAAATTACATGTTGGTTGAAATGACAAAAAAACAATTTTTTAACATGTTTTTTATACTCAATTTTCCTAACAAAAAAAACTTGTCCGCCAAAATGAACAGGCGGACAGAAAACATGAAAATTCAGGAAAAAAACCCTGTAAGACCGGACAGCCTTTTTTTATGGATAGGAATTTTTTTTTATTGCAGGACATAAATAGTTAAAATTAGGACATAAAAATTTATTAAAGGACAATAACTTGAAAAAACAGGACAAATAAAATAAAACAGAGGACAGAAAATCTGAAAATTTGGAAAATAATTATGAAAAAACAGGACAGTTTTCTCAAAACTGATAGTATTTCACCTAAAATGTGGGAACAAGGCAAGCCCGTTTTTTTTGAATATGACTTGGAGCACACCTTGCCATCATGGTTGCGCTTTAACTACTAAAATTGTTCCCCAATGAGTTGAATTGCCTCAATTGACAATTTGTAACCCAAAGGTGATAGTTCTTTTGGAAGACCTGTTACCAAATTTATTTGAGAGTTTTTAAGTGCTGCATGGACTGATTGAATGACTTTCAATAGTTCCTTCAAAGTGTTTCCTCACATCCAAATTGTTCCCCAAAGATCCCACAAGTAATTTTTTGAAAGTAGAATGGGCCCCTTCTACCCAAGAAATTTTTCTGTTTCCAAATTCTGGGTAGACACAATTCCAAGTCATTAAAAATGCCTCTTTCATAGGGAAAATATTCTTTTTCATATACTGGAGTAAATCCTTGCGTTCTTTCAAGAAACATTGTATACAAGTTTCAAATTAAGCACTCCCAGCAGAGATCAATAGAACAAGCAATGAATTGGAATACTCTTAGTTTGAAATTATTTAATTCTACCTTCCCCTTTGTTTTAGAGGCCCCATAATTGGCCCAAAGAGTCATGAAACTTTTCCATCCTTCATTGTCATTACTGAAGCACACTTTACAGTTTTCTTGAATTTTTTAGAATAGCTTTTTCAAAGTCCACTACACAGACTTTTGAAAGCCTCTGGGGATCATAAGCCAAATCCTTTCATGCTTTCAATGCCAAACTGTAAAAATCATAAATTTCTTTTGTCATAAAAACAGAAGCTTTTGTAAAAGTCTTTTTGTTGGAAGTCATTCCTACAACATGCAATAGAGGGATGTTGGGACTAATTTTTTTATAGGTACAATCTAACAATGCAATATGAAGGAATTTTCTTCAAATTTTTATAGACTTAGGATGAGCCAAGAAGCGGGCCTCTAAGTGACCCTCTCCACCAAATTTGGACCTGGAAACCCACTGGGATTCCTGGAGCATTTCCAATAGAATGTCCATAACACCTTTCCCTTCCAGTTCTGCTTGCTTTACTTTCTGCTTAGTGTCATAGATTATTATATGGTCAATTTACTTTTTAACATCAATATTTATCAACTTCTTTTTATGTTTAACCATATGGAGCCTATCTTTCATGAATTCCCTAAGTAAATCTAATGCTTGACCAGAGATTCTCCTCAGTTGAGGATGCACTGAAGGACTTTCAGATGGTTGATGATTGTTTAGGCTATTTCTAATGGAGAGAGGCCACGTGGGATCTGCTACTTTTCTACTTGCACAGATCATGGATTGACACCCAACTTTCCTAGTGTCAGTTTGCCTTTGACCTTTGGTGAGACATGGCCCTTCATCAAACCAAAATCTGTCACATGCTAGATCAACATATTTGTCTCTCCTCAAATTGAAGGTTTTCAATGCATAGCGATGCCTGGTTTCCCATTTCTGAAAATAAATCTTGGCTTCTTTCCTACTAGCAACAGCTCTCACAGGAGGAGTTTCATGCAGTTCTGGCACCCCTTATTTACATTAGTATTTTTCAAGCCAAATCTTTCTCAGTCCAAAGACATATGAAATGTGACCCACCACCTTTAGTCAAATTAAGTTTTGACAGAAAATCTTGTTCCAGTTGTGAAGAAAAATCTTGTTCCTCAATTGTAACTCTAGATGAGGATGCAATTAGGGCTTTCAATTTTTTCTTTTCCAAATCCCTACTCAAATCCCTAGATTCCACCAAAGCTTTTTTAAGCACACTTTTAATTAAGTCCTTTAACGTAGCCTTGTTTAATCTGTGAGGGCTTGGGCTTGCCACTGTTCCCATAAACCAAAAAAATTGAACCTCAATTTAATATTACATGCAATTTTCAATCCAACAACTCCAAAAGTTTGGTCACTTTTGGGTTGAGAAAAATTAATTTATGAAACGGGCAGGTGTTGTTTATTTACGTGGTGTGTCAAGAGTTTTTGCAAATAGGTAGAATTTTTCATTTCCAAGTTTCTTTTTTTGGTCCAATAGTTCCATGTAGTATGCCAGATCCCCAAATTTGGGTTGATAGCACTCACATGTGGTCCAGGGGTGCCTAGGTACCCCAAATCCCCCTAAAATGGCCCATTTGGGGGGGGGGGAGTAGCCCAAATGGGGCAGGAAAACACGCAGGACCCCCACTTGCAACTTGTGCTTCCCCCAGGGGGTTGCAAACCCTTGATTTCAACCCAAAAAAGGTTGCAACTCACCCATTGCAACACAAGATGGGTTGCAAACAGGGGTTTCTGACCCCCCTGGACGCCCAAGTTGCTAGCAACCTGGATTGCTTCTTGTTGAGCCATGATTGGCCATTTTCAACCCATATGTGTTATGCACAGAGATTCACGCCTGATTGTGACTCTGAGGTCATGAATTTAACATTTTCCAAAAAAAATGAAAAAAATGAAATAAAATAAACTGAAACTAAAAGAAAGAAGAAAAAAAGAAAAGAAGAAAAAAAGAAAAATAAAAAAGAAGGAAAAGAAAAAGAAAAAGAAAAAGAAAAAGAAAAAGAAAAAGAAAAAGAAAAAGAAAAAGAAAAAGAAAAAGAAAAAGAAAAAGAAAAAGAAAAAGAAAAAGAAAAAGAAAAAGAAAAAGAAAAAGAAAAAGAAAA